>JAVJAQ010001765.1:0-16569 GCA_032362365.1 Zygogramma bicolorata
ACCACCCCCTCCACTACCGTGGGAACCAGTAGCTGCTGTTGATAAACAGCATAAGGCTTTCGATACCAATCGACTGGAGATGGGATAGGTTTTCAAAGTAGGGCTGACCCAGAGCAGAAAATCTTTTCCTGGGTAGGGCAGGGCAGTGACAGAGTAAGTGGACCATCGTCTCTTCCTCCTCCTCGTCTTGACAGCTTCTACAGAAGTCATTCTGTTGTAGGATTCCCATACGTGCGGCATGGCATCTTCCAAGCCAGTGTCCAGTGATGGCCGCAATCGCGTTTCCAATGGAGTTCCTTAGGCCATGGTGAGATTGCATTGAGTCTGAGAGCAACGCTAGCCGCGCACTCTTTTCCATATAGGTCTAATGGAGTCAGATGTAGGATCATTTCCAGGGCTTTAGTAGGAGTTGTCCTAAGACACCCCGTCGTGAGAGTGGCAGCTAATCGCTGTACCTTTCCCACCCTTTTTCGGTTGACCTCCTTAACATAAGGCTGGCCACCATACTAGTGATCCATACATGAGTGTGGGTCTTACGACCGCCGTATATAACCAGTGGACAATGTTGGGTCTCAACCCCCATTGTTTGCCAATGGTTCTTTTGCAGGTGTATAGCGCAACTAACTTAGTTTAATCCCTAAGTTATTCTTTTCGGTTGGTTTAATCCCCAACTCTCACTCCTAATCATAAATTCAGTTTAATCCCTGAATTATGACTGGATTTCCACTTACTAATTGTCGTCTCTCACTGTGAACGGTTTGAGATGTTCCACACCAATAACTTCCTCATAGAGGTTTGCGTTCTGGCACCTTTCCGACCCTAATTCTTCTCGTACCTTATATCTATCATTTCCTAAATTTTCCTCCATTTCGAAAGGTCCTTTGTATTTTTCGACTAATTTCTTACTGTTTCCGTCAGTTTTGAAACTAGTTACTTTTACGAGCACCAAATCGCCTATTTTATAAATCGGAGCTACTTTTCGTCTCATATTGAAAGCTTTATTCTGCCTTTCTCGATTTTCCTCCAATCTTTTTGCAACATCCTGCCTCAGTTTGGCTACGTCAATCGTTGGGGGCTCACGGACATGAGCCACATATCGGTCACTCCCCAAGTTCAACCGAAATCCGATTAAAACTTCACCCGGAGCAGCTTGTACTGTCCTATCAAATGTACTATCGATTGCCAACTGAATTTTGGACACATCTTTGTCCCAATCTTCTTCCTTCAGACCTGAACCTACTGTTGCGGCAGCGTCCACAATAGTCCTGCTGTATCGTTCCACCTGACCATTTGCGCGAGGCACCGCTATAGAACCCTGATAATGGCGAATACCTTGTTCTTCGCATTTTTTTTTTAATTTGTTGGATGAAAACGCTTTGCCTGCGTCCGATATCATACGCAGTGGCACTCCAAAAATAGCGACCAATTTACGCAATTCATTCAGAACCGGTGAAGTCTTGGTATTGGGAAGGGCACTCACAATTGTGAATTTTGTGAACGAGTCAACCATAACAAATATGTATTTGTTGCCGTTTCTTCTCTCAATAAATGGACCAACATGATCAACATGGATAGTATGAAAAGGACGAGGGCATTTACGAATGGAAAATAAAAATCCCGGCTTTTTCCCTGCGGGCACTTTATGATATTGGCAATGTAGGCATGATTTAATATACTTTTTTACAAAATGCCGCATCCGAGGAAACCAATATCGTTCTTGCAATCTATGAAGAGTTTTTTCTACCGAGAAATGTCCCAAATCATCGTGGTTGGCTTTTACTATCTGTCAACGACAGTTTTTCGGAACAAGCCAGCGCCGACCATACTCAGTGAGCTTAAAAACTCGCCCTGCCCTTAAATCATAATTATAAATGATATCTCTACTTACATCACCTGATTCCAAATTTTCTTCAATTTTCACAATTTCAGGGTCTTTGGCTTGAACAGCCGTCAACCAATCACCTTCAGATATTTTCATAATGCTATCTGGTTGTATATTTTCACTGCTTACGCATGGGTTACCACTCAAAGCATCCACGTGACTCATTTGATTTCCTGATTTGTGAATAATTTGAAAATTATATTCTTGTAATGAGGGGACCCATCTGCCAATGCGTGGATTTATATATTTTTTTTCAATTGTTCCCCGAACTGCATTACAGTCAGTTCTAATAATAAATTCGATACCCAATAAATAATGTCGAAACTTTTGCAGTACAGACACTATTGCCAACAACTCTAACTCGAATGAATGGAATCTTTTCTCGCTCTCGCTTGTTTGTGCAAATTCATTGATGATTTTTTTTTAAGTAACTCACCAAACCCAAGAACTGTCGTAACTGATGAATGTTTTGTGGAATAGGAAAATTTTGTACAGCTCTTATTTTATTGTTACCGGGACGAATCCCTGATTCACCAATCTCATAGCCTAGAAACAGTATACTGCTTTGTAGAAATGAACATTTGTCTGAATTTAACGTTAAACGATTTTCCCTTAAGATTTGGAAGACTTTTTGTAACGTTTCAATGTTTTCTGCCTTCTGAAAAATCGGCATTCTTTTAGTCTATTTATTAGATCTTCTACACAAGCAAGTGGAGATTTTTCTTTGACAGTGATTTTGTTAAGCTCTCTATAGTCGACACACAAACGTTTTTCATTGTTTTTCTTATCAACTAATAGAATTGGGCTGGCAAACGGAGAACTGCTTTCGCGAATTATTCCTGCTGCTAACAATTCAGACACCAACTTTCTGACTATTGGTTTTTAACTTTGTGCCAACCTGTACGTGCAATAACTTTAGAGTGGCATAGTTGAATTTTCATCAAGAAATTTTTAATACCTTCAAGTGATTTGAGAGAAGAGGCTACACAGTCACTATCAAAATCAAGAAATGCCAAAAGGGAAGGGTCATTGATCTTAATGTTTCTATAGAATTTATCTTCAGTAGAGCTCTCAATGACATTAATTTTTTTGCGGTTTTTCTCTGAACTTCTCTAATTTTACCTCGGTCTGTCTTTTTTGTGAGTAACAATCTGCTTCGATATGACCTTTTCTATGGCAATAATTGCATTTCTTATTATTATAACTTCTACACTCACTTCATTTGTGTCCCCGTTTATTGCAATAAAAACATTTAATTTGATTGTTTTGTATTTTTAAATACTTATCATGCTTCTCAGCAGGCTTTGAATGTTCTAGTTTGGTATTTGAAGTATTGTTACCTATTTGTTTGTGACTGGGTCCTGCCTCAGCATATGTTCTGTCCCTCAAATAACTTGCTAGATGATTGAGATCCGTAATATTAGCTGCTCTCACAGCCGACGCAACCGTGTCATCTGCGATTGCGCCGAAGATGAGAGAAACTTTGTCAGCGTCGGAAAAATTCGCTTTTAATGCTTCTATTTTAGCTAAGTGATCAAAATGAAAACTGTACAATGATTCCCCCTCTAATGGCTTGTGATTCGCAACTTCCATAAAAAAAAATGTATGAGTATTCCTAACTGACTGAAATGTGGTAGAAAGAATTCTTTTCCATTTAACCCATGAATAATTCGCCCAACCGATTTCCGTTTGAATATACGTTTGAAACCATTGTGATGCAGTATTTCTAAGTTTACTCAAAGCAATAGTTTTTGTTGTATTATCGTCCCATTTAAAACATGTTGCATGTTGATCCACAATGTTTAACCAATCTCTAACCGAATCAGACTTTGGGTCAAACTCCGGAATTGTAGAAACATTTTTCGACTCACCTCGTTCACAAAAATCAAAATAGGTGCTCCTTACCCTGGGCCTTCGACCTTTACGGTTGCCCAATTTCTTTTTATGTGCTCGTCGTTCAGGTTCACTGCTACTAGAAGGAACTTCAGAACTTGATGAAGATTCTGAGGAACTCGACCTTCTACGGCGTTTTTTTGATCGCCGTCCTGCCATGTTCAAACGTTGAGTGTGGAGCGAAAGAGACAAAAAAAAACGATGTGTATCCCACTTCTGAGATGTTAGGAAGGCCCCACTGGCTAGCCACAATATTAAACACTGCACTTCACACTTAACACAATATTTATTGATCCACTCCAGAACAATGTCAGTTTAAGACTGACTCACCTAAAATATCCTCAACATAAAGAAAGATGTGTATCATCCTTATGTAATAACAGATAGTGAACAGGGCTGTACTGAGCACTGATTCTAATGTAAAGTCCCTAACACAATAAATCATGCCTCCGGCCGCAATCGATTCAAATCTTTTACAAACCATCCCTGAATATGATGGAAATCCGACCGGCTTGGCAAGGTTCATTAAAATTGTGGATCAAATAACCATAACTTATTTTGATGCAACGAACCCCAACTGTGCCCAAAATATTTTAATAACAAACACTATTTTTTCCAAATTGAAAGGGCCTGCAATCGAAGTAGTCAATATATATATAATGCTTCCAATTGGGCAGAAATCAAACCAACCTTACTTCAAAATTTTGGTGATCAGAGAGATCTCAATACCTTGATACAAAATTTGATGGCATTGAAACAAGGAAATTATTCTCCACTACAATTCTATTCAAATTGCATACACATGTTGAACACTATATGTAACCATATTGATTTGCATGTAGCAACAGATGTCGAAAGGATAAGTCAAAGGAACTTATTCACTGATCAAACTCTGAGAGTGTTTCTAACCGGGTTGAGAGATCCACTTAGTGCAAGAGTTAGATCTAGAAACCCCACTAGTCTATCACAAGCGCTAACCATTTTAAATGACGAAATTAATATTGCTAACTTACAAAATCCCCGAAATTCACTGGTAAAATATCAGAATAATGTATCACACCCAAAACCGGTACAACGTCCAACATATTACAACTACCCAAGACCAAATTATTTTAATTCAGGGTTCGCACCAAACCATACTCATTATTCTGATCAAATCCAACACCCTAATTTTCCGAGTGCACCTATACCTATACAACCAATTAATCGTCCTCCTCAAAAATTCTTCACCAATTCTCAAGTATTCGGTAAACAACAAAATGTGTGGAAAAATCCACCCAATAAGCAAATCGCGAATTCCCGTCCCACACCTATGAGCGGAATATCTCACGGTTCATCGAGACCTCACCACCGTCCAAATCACTTTCAAAATAATAACCAACCAAGAACCTTTACGTCCCAAGAATTATTTAATACCGAACAAAATTCCGGACCCGAAATCGAATTTCCGGAAGAAACTTCCGATTTCTTCGATTATTCGGAGGAAGGTGCTGTAGGTTATGATTTCGAAAATAATGATTATCAAAATGAATGTGAAGATGAAAATTTTACCCAGGTCACAGAACTACCAAACCCCAGATAGTATTTGAGTCACATAACATCAAAGAGAGATTATTACCTTTTATTCAAATAAAAAATCCACCGTTGAAACTGTTAATCGACACAGGTTCAACGAGATCATTTTTAGACCCAACTCTAGCACAAAAATATTTTTCAAAGTTTGTATTCAAGGAATCCTTTTCAGTATCAACATGCTTCAACACATCGCAGCATGAATTCGCAATGAATATACCTGCTTTCGAAGAATTTAAAACCACCAAAAACTTGAAATTTTATTTATACAAGTTTCACAATATATTTGATGGTCTTATAGGAATCGACAATTTAAAATTGTTACAATCAAAATTAGACCTTGTCAATAACAAAATCATTAATCCAAATACAATCAATACCATTCAATATTTCCAATCCAATCCTGTGATCCTATTTGAAAAAATCATTCCCAAGCAATCAGAAATTTCGGCTGAAATTCCAGTTGATTGCAATAAAGGAGAGGTTATCATACAGGCGCAAGAAATCTTATCTTGTAAAATCCCAGAAACACTTGCATTCGCTAACGATAACAAGGCGTTCGTAGAAATTCATAATCCAACAGACAATGACATCAGACTTGTAATGTTATATCCTATTAAATCTACTCCTCTGCGAAATAATGAGATTTATCATCTCGAAGAATTTCCGCGAATTAACGAATATGATTTGAGTGAGCATTTCGAAGTATTTTTTTCTGAACAAAATCTACAAGAAATTGATCGTTCTAATATCTGCAATTCAATCAGGACAGATCATTTGAATCAAGAAGAGAAAGACCTTATTTTGAAATTGTGTAAAACATATTCCGACATATTCTATGTAGAGGGTGAACCGCTAACAGCAACAACCGAGGTAAAACATGAAATAAAAACTAAAGATGAGATTCCAATTTTTACTAGATCCTATCGATACCCTTTTATTCATAAAAAAGAAGTTAACGAACAAATCAAGAAAATGCTGGAACAAAAAATCATACGTCCCAGTAAATCACCATGGTCGTCCCCTATTTGGATTGTACCAAAGAAACTTGATGCATCGGGCAAGAAAAAATGGAGGATTGTGATCGATTACCGCAAATTAAATGAAAAAACAATAGATGATAGGTATCCAATTCCCAACATAACAGATGTCTTAGATAAAATTGGCCGTTGTCAATATTTCACGACGCTAGATTTAGCCTCTGGTTTCCACCAAATTCAGCTAAATCCGGCAGATATTGAAAAAACCGCTTTCAATGTGGAAGGGGGGCACTACGAATTTTTGCGTACGCCCTTCGGTCTGAAAAACTCACCAGCAACATTTCAGCGTTGCCTAGACAATATTTTGAAAGAATACATAAACAAAATTTGCCTAATTTACCTCGATGATATTTTAGTTTACTCCACTTCCTTGCAAGAGCACATGGACAGTCTCAAAAAAATATTCCAAAGATTGAGAGAAGCTAATCTAAAACTTCAAATGGATAAATCTGAATTTTTGAAACGCGAAACAGCCTACCTTGGTCATATAATAACGAGCGAGGGTATAAAACCTAACCCGGACAAAATCTCAGCCATCCAAAAGTTCCCAATACCCAAAACAACTAAGCAAATTAAAGCATTTTTAGGACTACTCGGATATTACAGACGTTTCATAAAAGACTTCGCGAAATTAACAAAACCATTTACTTCATGCTTAAAGAAAGGAGCGAAAATTAAACATGACTCCACCTTCATAAATTGTTTTGAGCATTGCAAAACACTTTTGACAAACGAGCCTATTTCAATGTATCCTGACTTTGAAAAACAGTTCATTCTCTCGACAGATGCCAGCAATTTTGCTTTGGGAGCCGTGCTTTCACAAGGTCCAATCGGTTTCGATAGACCTGTAGCATTCGCCTCCAGAACGCTGAACCAATCAGAACAGAATTATTCAACGATCGAGAAAGAATTGTTATCAATTGTTTGGTCTACAAAGTACTTTAGACCATATCTTTTCGGCCGTAAATTCAAAATTCTGACCGACCATAAACCGCTCCAATGGTTAATGTCCCTGAAAGAGCCAAATTCTCGTCTTGTAAGATGGCGATTGAAGCTCGAAGAGTTTGATTACGAAATCGTTTACAAACGAGGAAAACTCAACTCTAACGCTGACGCTCTCTCACGAGTCGAAATTCACGCGAATGAAACAATCGAAGACGAACTTCAAGAATTCATTGACATTACTAACAGAAATAGAGTCTCCGACCTGACAAATGAAGACTTAGAATCAATACTAGGATTGATAGATGAAACTCCTGACCCACATCAGCTTGACGAAATCAACACAGTTCATACTAGCGACGAAAATCCTGTCCTGACAATTCCAATATCAGAATACCCTCTTAATAATTACGATCACCAAATCAACATTACTACCGTTTTTCATTCTCCAGCTGTACCCAAAATTATGCTTCTTTTCAAGAATAGAAAAAGAATAATCGTCCAACTATCATTACACAGCCTAGAGAAAGAAATAATAACTTTCGTAAGAGAATATCTCGATCCAAAGTTCAAATATGCCCTGTATATAGAAGACGAACGAATTATTCCCAAATTCTGTGAAACTATTCAGAAAACTTTCAAAACACCTTCTTACAAATTCGTTAGATGTACGAAACTTTTGAAAGACGTCACTAAAGAAGAAGATCAAAAGCGTACTATAAAAAAATATCACGAAGGTAATACGAACCATCGTGGTATTGTTGAAACCGAGAAACGTCTGAGAGAGACGTATTATTGGCCAAAATTAGGAATTGATCTTAGAACATATATCAATAATTGCCAAATCTGTCAAACGAATAAATATGATAGGAACCCTCCAAAACAAAAACTCTCAATCACACCGACACCAAGCAAACCTTTCGAATTTGTCCATATTGATTTATATCATATTGGGAATCAACAATTCTTAACTATTATCGACGCGTTTTCGAAATATGCACAAGCATATGTATTATCTCATAAAAGTGGAATTGAAGTAGCAAATAAACTAATAACATTCTTTTGCCACCACGGAATACCATCAACCCTCATATCAGACAGCGGTTCAGAATTCAAGAACGAAACTATCCAAGAATTGTGTCAACTTCACGGAATCAAATTACACTATGGTACACCCGACCATCATGAATCCAACTCTATGGTTGAACGACTTCATTCAACTATCGGTGAACATATCAGATTACTCCAAGGTACGCACGGACAGCTTGATATCATTAATTTAATGACCTACGCTATTTTAGGGTACAATCATTCTATACATTCGGCAACGAATATGAAACCGATTGATATAATAAACGGGCATTTTTCTGTCTCTAACCCATTCGACATAAATTTAGAACATCATATTTTGAGTACATACATTTCGAATCACAAAGAAAAAACGAAAACTATTCACAAAGCATTGAATGAAAAATTGAAAAAACAGAAAGAAAAAATAGTAGGACAAAGAAACGAAAACCGTGACGAACCTTTAGAATATCAAGAGAATAGCATTGCCTATAAAGAGACAACCCCACGGAATAAACGACTTCCCAAGTTCAAAATAGTCAAAGTAGCGTCAGATGAAATAAAAAAAGTTAAAACGTCAGACGGCAGAATGATTCACAAATCAAATCTAAAACGTCCATTGTTTCAGATCCGTCCTGTCGATGACCCTGAGTCAGGAAGTTCAAGTACTACCGCTCAATAAAAACCCCGGCATACTACCCTTTAAACTGGGAACCACAAGAGTAAAGGAAAAAACACATACTTTCATTCACTACTTTGACCTGAAACCTATAGCTAATGAAATTTCAACTATTTCCAACCAATACGCACAACTCATCGATGCTGTGAATCAAGGACTATCAAATCCTTATTTCATAGAACTATCGGCGATCAATCAATCAATAATAATTCAACTTCAATTAGTAACAAAAAAATATAACGCTATGACCCCAGGAAAACGATATAAAAGAGGACTTATAAAATGGTTTAGGCAGTATTATCAAAAGCATTTCGGGAAATCTAGATTCGGCAGATGCAGAAAGATACGAAAATGCTATTTATGAATTACAAATCAATCAAAATAATGTAATTTCGAAACCCAATGACCAGATATCATTGTCTAAACATATAATAGAGACATTCAACTCGACAATAAAGTTATTGAAACGAAACGAAGATGTGATGACAAATAGAATAAACAAAATTTCTTCACAACTCTCAACATTCGAATATAATTTCAGCCACTACTTAGAAACAAAGGAAGCGTTTGATCAACTTAGCTCAACCCTTCACATCATTTCACAGTTGTTAACAGACCTAGAAAATGCCATCACATTTGCAAAATTGAATATAGCTCACCCAAGCATCATAAATATTGACGAATTGGAGGTATTGATAAAAATACTGGAAAAGAATTATCTTTTCGAAAACCTTTTATTTGGGACACAATCAAGCAATATTCATAAATACTACGATATACTAGATATAGGCATCTATCATAAGGAAAATAAAATCGTATTTGTGATCAAATTTTCATTGGTATATCCCGAGTCCTACAATCATTATCACCTTTACTCCATTCCAACTGCTGACCAAAATACCCTTATACCACCTGCACCTTATTTGACCTCGAATGAAATTTATTTTCAATATCACACGATACCATGTCTGAACCTCCACGAGACCTATTATTGTCCACCCAATGACCTGCTTTTGGGAAGCGCCAAGGACGACTGCATTTTCCAAATACTCAACATCGATTCAACTCCGTCAGGGTGCCAAAGAACTCCAATACAGATCGAAGAGGACATCATTCAGCAAGTGAACGAGGCCCACTACATAGGAATATTCAAGAATTCCACTAGAGTTCAAACGATTTGTACAACAACGGACATTTCATCCCTAACTGGAACTTACTTAATTACTGTTCCGCCCGGATGTTCATTCAAAACCCCCAAAGACATCTATATAAACGATGCGACGGAGGTTCAACAACAACCTCTACTACTGCCCGATTTGGCAATACCAAAATTAGCGGCAATCAAATCTATGAAACCCATTAAAATCCAGGATATCCCACTAGACAATCTTTTGAGCATCCAAAAAGAGGCCACTAGGCTCACACCCATAGAGCCACTGACGTATTCACCAATGGTTCACTTCTGGACCATCCCCCTGTATATATGTGTGAAAATTTTTATTGGCATGTTTGTCCTATTCAAATACAAACATGTCATGCAAAGAAGAAGAAGACAACGAACGAACCCGGAATGCAGCCAACCAGGAACATCAACTCAACCCATACCGTTGGAAAGAAAAACAATTTTTCCGGAGAAAAATTAGTTTTTCGTCTTCGAGGGGAGAAGTTACGTTGCCCTCAAGTGCAACTCCAGCACTTTCTCACGGATTCTGCTGACGAGGCTTTCTTCCGGTTTCCCTGGGAACGACGCCACGAAGATTTAGTCTGACATAATCATTTTTAATGTAAAGTACTTTGAACTATCGATACTAATTTTTATCGAAAATAGATTTTTTTAAAAACACTTTTCGCTGTCTCGTAAATGTAAATCGCATCGCCTTTGAGAATATCTGCCGAAGATGCAGACGAAACGTCAGGCCCAAAAACCTGCGGACCACGGCTCAGAAGCCCGGAAACTTCTAACAATTCATAAATTGGGAAATTTAAAACTTCTGTGCCATCCCCAAGGAAATTTCATCCGCGCGTGATAATCGGCAGATTTATTAGGATATTGCAACAACATATAACTGTATTTCTGTGTACACAAACTAACACATTTCCATACAGACCATGCCATCAATACATTAGAGATGATAACAATTGATCCCAATTGAATATCAAAAGGTCGTTTCCAGAATAGAATGAAACTGACAATAGTATGAAACAAAGTCGTTTCCCGCTGTCTGTATGTATGCTTAGATCTCCAAAAGTACTCAACGGATTTTGATGTGTTGTATTATTAGATGAGAGTGATTCAAGAGGACGGTTTATATGTATAATACATGCATAATATAGTAGAAATATATAATTTTGGAGATCTCTTATGTGATGTCGTAAATAAACACATTTTTGTGAGCTCACATTGCAAAAATTGACTGAATCCTACGAGGTAGATCAAAGTAGATCGAAGTAATTTACTCAGTATTCTTTCGGATTCGAAGTAGGCGAGAAGACTCTTCGGAACGGTTTTTTTCATTTCTTTGATTTTTCTAATGAAAAAGTTTTCGCTTTGGAATTATCACCATTGATTCATCGTCGTGTTAGGCACAGGCGATATCCACGAAGGCGGTAAATGTGGGTGAACCCCATTTATGGAAAATGTTACTCGTTACGCATGTAATAGTTACTTCAACCGTTGATCCCATAGATTCTTCCTTTCTCGAACAGGCAATATTAACTTTTCACAGTTCATTTTCACACATTCATGTGTGTCTCTATTCGCACTAGATCGCAATCATCAAGTTACCAATTTATTTCAGCGTTTCGGCAATAATCTCATGATTTTCCGGAGCTTCTTCGTAAATTCATTATATTTGCAATTTCATCTTCATCCGTTTGAGACAACAGAATCAAGTTTTCTTGAATACGTTTGACAGTTGTCTTACGAGGTATCTTGACTTTTACTTATTACTATTTCAGTTGTATCTGAGCTTATTTCACTTTTCGTTCCTAATGCTACCCACAGCTACTTATTTTTTGTTTTACCTTTTTCTTTGAAATTATTCCATAAATGTGTAGAAATGTTAAGGTGCTTCTTCATTTTACTGTTCGAACATCATTATTTTGTGGTGGATCAATATTTGTTCCGTAGTTTTCTGGGTTTGTAACCTACCACAATCATACAAAATAGTATATAAATATAACATTTTTTGTACAATGGAGTAAAAAGGAAAAGGTAAATTGGCGAAGTTTCAACTGAAGCTGTTTTTCACCTCAACCATTGGAAGCTGATGATGCTGTATAGAACTATACTACAGCATACATGAAGAAGAAAAGGATAATGATAATGCTTGGATGCACTGCAAGGAAAGCTACGCGTAAATAGTGCTATGGAGTGTTTGGGGATTACTAGTAAATTATTTTTCTTCGTGTTCACTTGTTTTGTGTTCACAACGCGGACTATTCTATCGGGAAGATATTTTGGTTTGTCAGATTGTAAAACCTTGCGAGTCAGTGTTAAAAGATGATCTCTGCACATATTATTTAAGTTTAGCCAATCAGAATATCTGAGTTTCGAGAAAATCTGCTCATATTTTCGAATACCGTGAGTAATT
This sequence comes from Zygogramma bicolorata, assembly GCA_032362365.1. Taxonomy (NCBI): domain Eukaryota; kingdom Metazoa; phylum Arthropoda; class Insecta; order Coleoptera; family Chrysomelidae; genus Zygogramma; species Zygogramma bicolorata. Next base: position 12,670 of record JAVJAQ010001765.1, read on the forward strand.
CGAATAGAAGGATTTTTTGCAGTCGCAAAGCATCAGTCTGTAAGATTACTGGACCATAAACGTCAGAATATGAAAATTTTGACAGTATTAAAGTTTTATTTCAGATGACATAATGTCACGATTGGGATATAACTGCCTCAGTATATTACACAGCTCTAGCAGAGATTATTCACATGTCTTGTAAATCTGAGGTCTTCGTCAACCCATAATCCAATATTGTTATTTTCTTTAACCAAGGGTAGGGGTGTTCCTGCTGAGCTAATGTGGATGTGGACGCTTAGATTTCGATCCGAGAAGTATGGCGGCAGATTTGGATGGGTTGAGTTTGAAGTTAGGACCAAAAATATTATATAGTTTAATTTAGTTTATTTGACCCAATTACAAATGCAAGAGTGTTTTTGGAAAGTCGAATACAAATTATTGAAAAAAACAGATTCAATCTGTTGAAATGATAAAACATTCATATACCTACAACTAGAGCAGTTACTCAGATTTAACATAAACTAATATTGAAAATCACAAACATTAACAGTACAAGTATAAAAGTACAATTACTCATTAATGGAATAAAAACAATGGCGAAGAATGTGTTGTTTAACTTTGTTCTTGAAACTATGAGTATTCAGAGATTTGAGCTCCTGAGGTAAAAAGTTATAGAGTCTCAGATCTAGAGAATTAGTCTGGGATTTTGTCAGTCTGAAACAAGTTTGCCTGAGATAATTTGCAGTTCGAATTTGGTAGTTGTGAAAGTCAGAATTAGTAGAAAATGTGTCCATATGGTTATGTATCTCCTGAACGGTAACGTGAATGCAGAGCGAAGGTAGGAGCATGATGAAGTATTTTTTGGAAATTGGCTTGCAGTGGTCCATATATCCAGCACCAGCGATAATTCTGATTGCTTTCTTTTGTAGTGTGAAAACTCTTGACGCATTGCAAGATCTTCCCCAAAGAAGTATTCCATAAGATATATAACTGTGACAAAAAGAAAAATAACATGATCGCATTTTGTTCAAACATAATTGATTCCTGAGATCGCGGAAAAGATATATCGAGCTTGATAACTTTTTGCAAAGTACTTCGATATGTGATGACCCAGATAGTCTATTATCGATGACAAATCCAAGTAATCTGACGCTGTTTCCACATACTGAATTTCTAGTTGAGAAATAGAGCTCTTGTGTTTTACCGCAGTTTAGTTTCAGCTTATTAGTACAGAACCAACCTTCTGCCCTTTTGAGAGTGTAAGCCTTGTTTGATTGCAGATTGTCTTCATTGATCCCGGTGTTTATTACTGTTGTGTCATCTGCGAAGGCAACATTTGTTGAGTGATAGGTAATGAAAAAGATCATTCACATAAACGATGAACAACAGAGGGCCAAGTACTGACCCCTGGGGTACTCCATGTGTAATCGTATGGAAATCAGAGTAAGAATTATCAATATGAACGGCCTGTTTTCTATTGCTCGAATAGGATTGAATGAGTTGAAGTGGCAGTCCTCTTATGCCATAGAGTTGTAGTTTTTCGATCAGAATCATGTATGAGACACAGTCGAAGGCCTTCGTCAGGTCACATAAAGTAATGGAAACATCCATGCCCCTCTCGAGGCCATCTACTATGCCTCCCACTATTTTCTTTACCGCTTGGGTAGTGCTGCATTTAATCCGGAATCCAAATCGACATCGATTCAGGAATCCGTTATATTCAAAATAAAGGGTTAGTCTAGACTTTAGAAGGACAAAAGATAATCTTCAATACTGCTGACAGCTTCGAGACCGAGTTTGGAGGGAAATTTGAAATCCATTTGTGTATCTCCAGCAAAGTGGTACACTGTGCAATTCTCAACATGTTCGTGGAAGTCCGATATGTGAAACGAAAAGAGCAAAGGCCTAATAATCGAGCCTTGGTAGATCCCATCAAAACAGATTGAGTCCATTCATTCAATTAGATGAGCATTAGACCCACAGATTGAGTCCATTCATTCAATTAGATGCGCATCAGACCCACTAATTTGAGAAACCATAAAGAAGACTTATGGTCTATCATATCAAATGCCCTTCTGAAGTCTAGTAGAATTAGACATGAGGTTGAGACTTCGTAAGTTCTTTCATTGAGATCGTTATTTATTTCAGTTGACTCGACTAATCCGTTTGTTACCCAGTTTTTCTTATTTGATTCCCATTTTTTTTGAATATTTTTGTAGCTTCATCAATACATGTTTTCAATATATTTTTGTGAATATCTCATGCGGTATCCGTATTGTTGGATTCATATAATTCAGACCGGTTTTTTTCTTCCATCAAAGTCAAAATGAAGGATGACTGATTTATTCGAAAATGTAGAGTTTTTTTTTCTTTATTTTTTATTTAACGTCGGCCTATTTCCGCTACCAAGGCCAATCACCGACGCCGGTGACTACACTTCCACCAACCGGAAATTTTGCCCGCACACCCTCTGGTATTCCAACCAGAGGTAGGGGAATTTCTCAACGAGCCCAACATCCATGGACTCGGACCGACGGCTTCACGTCCCCTCCGAAGGAGCGGCATATCCACAATAGCCCTTGCGCTCATTGATATATTGTCTGCGAGCTATGATATGCTATCCCGCTGCAGCTGTACGGGCTTTCTACAACACAGTATTTCCCAGAGTTGTACAAATTCACTACTGCATTGAATTGATTCACAAGTCACAATTCACGCAAAAAATATGAATTGGATTCATGAATTGGAAATTCATTAGAAAAAAAAAATGAATTAAAGTCACAAGCTAGCTTGTGAGTTGTTAACTCCAATCAATTCACAATTCATTTTGCTTACAAATTTTCACCTTTTGATGAAGAAGTTAGAAAAAATTTTTCTGCAAAAAAAAATTCAAAAATTTTGCCGTCTCCAAATATTCCCCAGATAATTCGATTTCATTTCTTATTACTCCCCAATCAATGAAAGAGTAATGGTTATATCCTTAGAATGTCAGTTTTTTTGGGGTTAAAAGAAAGTTTACTCCTACTAGAGGTCAAGATAGGTTTTTGTTTGACTTGGATGGTGAATACTAGGTACCCAACAACTTGAAAAAATTCGTGTGTTTCCAGATGAGAAAAGATATTGAATATATACTTTTTTTTAACTGGTAGGATGTATGCAATCATTGAATTAGTACCTACTACAAATAGAACTTATCGAATGAATGGATAAGTGATGGTCATGAGAATAAAGATTACACTCTAAATAAAAAATACGGTTTTTTATTGAAACAGGAAATAACATATTCATTCAGTAGTCAACATAAAATACAAAAAATATATATAATTGACATAAAATCACGAAATTCTGGTAGCTCTAACAAATCTCAATATAGTTGAAAGGTCTACATAAAACCCTTGATTGATTTCAATGTCACCAATTTCTCAAAATTTTCGTCGGATATATCACTCCTTTTAGGAGTATTTATCATCGTTGCATACAAAAAAAGCCGTTCGACACGTGTTGGGTGTGCAAATAATAACGAAAAGCACATGCGCTTTAGGGAATGGCTTGTGACTTGTGAATCTGAATTGTGGCTTCAATTCATTTCCGTGAATTGAAATCACGACAATCAATTCAGAAGTCACAATTCACCGAAATAAAAATAGCAACTCACAATTCACAATTCACTTTTTTCAAAATGAATCAAAGCCAATGAATTGCATTCACTGAAAATGAATTCAATTCTATGTATGAGTAGAATATGCTGTTGATTAGGTTAAATCAAATCGATTCGATTCGATTTAAAAAAAAGTAAAGTTTCGAACCTACTTTACCTCCTGGCTACACCTCAAATTTTGCTCATGTCAATCTCTTTCACCTTTTTTTTGGATCTTGTTGCTATACGGTAGCTCATAATTTTCTGTTATATATATATAT
>JAVJAQ010001767.1:0-15094 GCA_032362365.1 Zygogramma bicolorata
ATTTTTTTCGTCGTTCATTTGTCAAGATATATAATGATTCTCCACAAGAAAAAAAATTACTTGATTTTTTGTCGAATGTATAAAAAATGTTTTTTACTCCTTTAATTATTCTAACATAATAAACCAAAAACATTTTTTCACGAAAAAACAATATTTCAAATATTTTACAAAATGGGTAATGAAAATCACTTTTTTGTGTACAATTGATTTGATCTATTAATAAAAAATTGTTGAACATTTTTGTATTATGTATTAATTTTTTTTCAAATAGAAAAGTCCAAAACGAGCGCATACTTCCAAATGCTGGAAAAAATTATGTTTTATTGATTTCTCTCTTTTCACTCATTGAATAAACTTCAAACGTTTTATTTTTAATTTTCAATTTCTTCACAATTTTGTCACAATTTGTTTTAGTGGTAATTGTAAATTGTTTTTTCTGGTTATTAACATCATTATCCAAAGGAAAAACAAAAAATCCAAATCATGGAGTCAAGGTGTACAGGGTATTCCTCCAGAAGAAAACATGGATATTGATGTTTGGATCTGGGTGAAATTTAACTTCTGTCAGTGAACAAACTGCAAGGAAGCTGTTGAAGTTGACCAAAAAAAAAGTTGAGAGAAAGCTTCTGAACAAAATTTCAGAAATTGATCACCAACGACTCATTCAATTGGTGTGAAATAAGCCTTTTTTGGGTACATGGATTTTTTTCAAAAAAATAACCTCTGCGAAAAACTCTTCAAAATACACTGTAAAATTGAAAATTAGACCAAAAAGTAGGATGGTCCACTTGATATACCACATTTTTCTAGACCACCCTGTATAAGTGAAAATAGTGTCATATCATGGTCTTAAGTGACCTGCTTGATCTTGTTATGAAAAATCATGAGAAATATGTATCGTCTAACCTTGAAGTACAGTTTCGTTCGTGACTCACCCTGTATATTTTATATCTGTTCTTTGGAACATTACTTAACTAACTACAAAATTATGCTATTAAATATTATTGATCCAATTCACAGGTTTGAAAAGTGGTATTGAGAGTCGAAGATTGCGACATCTAAAATGGATCCCAGTAATATTAACTAGTTGTGATATATGTAGTATGTTAGGTTAGTTTCAAGTTGAGTGAATCCATTTAACTCTCCACTGCACCCCGCGTGGGTTTATTATAGCCGATTCAAATACCATGAAAGTGGCCAAATTTTCTGCGAAAGCCCAGATTCCTCACACCCCCATATAATTAATATTATTATCACATGCCACATGGCTTTGGTGGCAGAAGTGATCATTTGTGTATCTAAATATATATTTTCTCAACTACAAGTCCCGATTTGAGTTTGCTGATAAAAATAATTTGAGTATTGTATTCAATATATGAAACTCATCAAATATCTAGAGAAATCAGGAATAATTAATGATCGACAATACGGATTTCGCCATCAAAGATTAACCAGTGACTTATTGGCTTATGTTTCTCATATTTGGCCCTTTCTTGTGCATTTGGAAACCTGTCGAACCTCTCTTGCTCAGGGATCTTTTGTCAATAGAACAGCTGAGCTTAGGAACTCCTTACCAAGAGAGGTTTTTCCTGTGTCTTACTAACTTCAAAAATTCAAAGTGAATGTTAATTCGTATCTCCTGTCCCTTGATTCACGCGGTGTTCTTCGAACATTACAGGGCTTCCCTTTCGTGTGGATCTGCATATATAAAAAAAATATATCATTCAAATGCAGCAGTGACATATTTTCCAAACTTTGTACCCCATGGATTTTTTTTCAATCTATTCTGAATTATAATGAGCATACTGTAAACAGTTACGTTATGACATTTTTCCGCAACATATTCATGAGTATCGCAAGTTACTTTATATCATTAGAAACAGTATCCGTTCATGATTTTTGTAACTCCACCGATGTCTTATGTCATAAATGCAGAGGATAAAAATTGTTTTAAAATTGTTCGTTTCCGTTAACCAGCTGACGAACGCCCACCCTCAGAATTCGAAACTTGTGCGAGCAATGGATCAAAGAGGCCTTACCTGTTCACGTGCGATTACCCACACAGTGGGTCATGAGGCGAACGTGTTAACCCTCTACACTATCGAGAACCACTCATAACTATCATGAATCGTAACAAGAACAAATTATGTTTTTTTTCAACATTGTTCCAAGGAGTCCCTGTCTTGCACTTTTTTTCTTCATGTGTAACGGCCATGGAACACTACGATTTGGCGTTGTTCCTTCTCTTCGTGTTTCAATTTCAGATTCCTTTCGATATTCTTCTTTTCTTCAACGTTCCTCGGCTTCTCTTGCGACCTTCGAAACCTTGAAATTTGTTTTTTTCCTTTCGTATGTGGTGACTCATCTATTCGGTTTTCTCTTCCTACTTTTATCATCTCTCCATTTTTTTTTGACAGTTTCATTGACAGTCATCTGTCTTCTCTGTTAGTTTCTCAAGAAGTTGCTCCTGATTGTTCCCAAGCTGCTGGAGTTGTTTTTTGCTGCTTCAAATTTCAAATATAATCATTACTAGCTCATACTGATATCTGCCTAATCTCAATACAATGCTCTGTTTCTAGCAGTCTTGTTCAGCTGCTAGTATCTAGTAGCATACTTGGGAGCATCTCCTATCATTATTTCATATGTTGTTTGAGATCTGTCAGTTGTGTGGGTCACAAAATTCGAAACACGAGGTGTGCGAATACATACGCAGGTGTTCAAATCGTGCATAGTATTTTTTTATTGATGGTTTTGTTGCATTTTGAGGAAAAAATATGGAGATGGTACTTGAACTGTCAAGATGAATTGAGGAATTGAAAGAAAACTATAGGTGTTTTCTGGCGCTCTTGTATTTAAAACGTATTCGTCCCCCCATCTTTTTCTCACTATCTGGCTGTCCGTAAATGAGAGAGAAGGAGACAGACGAATACGTTTTAAATACACGAGCGCCAGAAAACACCTAAGGTTCGTATCAAATCGAGAAATGAACCAAATGACAGCTGACGTGACCTCCAACCCAACTAGCTCTATCTACTTTGAGCTTTTCAGTGTACTCACCAATAAACTTTCACCAAAACGATTATTCTTCATTTGAAGTTGAAGTGAAAATGAAACAATTTGTAACTCGGGAACATTACGATTATTACAAATTGAACGAATTATGCGCGGCTCAAACTAATTTCTGTAAAGAAGAAAAATGTGGGTACCGCCCTCTTGGTTACGAGAGACGTCACACAAATATTTTTCCCATAGACCGCGGGCATATCTGACAGACGACAGTAAAAAATGATAGGTATCTGCTGGACAAACAAACGGATTTATCTGATTGAAGTGTCTCAAAAATTATGCGTTTTTACGCACATATCGTGTTTTTTCACTCGCTTTTTTTTCTACTGCTATAACACAAAAGTGCTCTATTTTAACTGTTTTCGATAGAACAATAAGGTACATTGTATAATGATAATATTTATTCATCATTTCGATACTAAATTATGGCAAGTCAATGAAAGTACTACATAGGTACCTAACATATTAATAATTAAAATCATAATTTGTCATATATAAATGAAGCCAAAACAGCACATGATATATGAGTATCACAGTTGAAGCAGGCACAAATATTTAATTAATATGTTAAAATTATAATTTTTATCCTAAATAATCCTGAACGCTATAAAAACAATTTTCAATTAAAAATCTTTCGTGTTATTCTTGATTATTTCATACGATGTCTTCCACTTCATTTCCTTATTTGATAACACAATGACTTCATGATGTTATAATTTTAAATGGCATTGAATTTTAAGTTCATCTTATTTGTTGACTCATTACCCTACTACCTGTTATAGCAGTAAAAAAATTATAGCGTATAATACGCATTGAATGCTAATTTCCCATTCGTATGATTCCCAGCATGGGAAATGACTATTATTCCAGTGAAGGAAGTAATTTTTTTTGTAAAATGAAGGACTAATTTGAGACTGCTCAGATCAACTTAAATTTTTTTGGAATTTGTCAAAAAAGGTGTCAAGTATCCGAGTAAACAAGTGTGGTTACTGGGCAAAGCTCCAAAACGCTGTAAAATTTGGCCAAACTGTTTTTTTTGCCCAAAATTAATAAATATTTAATATCTCGGGCAATATTAAATGAATTTTCGTGAAAATAGGTACCGGGGGGTTTTTTGGGTCACTGATTAAGATTTTATTCTCAGACATTTCTGAAACACCCTGTAAACCGTGAAAACTACCCTTTTTTAGGGTTGTTTTTTTTGAGTCGGGATTTGAAATTTGACAGCAGAATTTAATTGGCTTATCATCTAAACATACAGTACTGCACGAAAAATGTTCATAAAACTTATAAATAGAGGGTCCCAATGGATTAACTATAAAAATTTTATGTGATTGATGAAAAAAAAAAGGTTTTTTGGCCATAACTTTTTTTTGGCTAATGATAACGAGATGTTCCAGGAACCATTTTAAAGCTAAGGTTATCGCCGAATTTTCATGTCATATGCAACATTTGAATTGGATGGGCCAATTTTTTTTTATTTCGCCCTACAAAAAAGAATATATACCGTTATAAACATAAAATAGGCAATTTTAAACGGACAAATTTGCTTACAGATGAAAAATTATAACAAAAAATTGAAATAAATGCTGAAAAATTTGGCTGTTTATGTTCATGCTGCTGGTCAAAAACTGAAAATGTTTTAATAAATACACGATTTTACCCAACTTTAGCAGGCCAAAACATAAACAATAATTACCCGATAGGGCCACAAATGGCTGGACATATTAAGGGCGAAGTGTTCTGACTTTTCACCAGAGGATTTTTTTCCAAGCACCTTAGCCCATATGGCGCTAAAAAATTGGCATAAAAAATTTTATAAAAAAAAAATTATTTTGCTCATAACTTTTTTTCTCCTTATTTTAAACGGTTCTGGTTGGTCTCAAAATTTTCCCGATTTTGTCATCTTGCAAAATGATAGGAATCATTTTTTTTTTTGTAAAAGTTATATTTTTCGATATTTACGCCAGAACGATCCGGTTTCTTCATTTTTCGTTAAGCAACCTTTTTTGCCATGTCATATCTCCTTTAATATTAATTGTACAAAAATAAAGCAAAAACCACTTTATTTGTCAACTAAAATACTTTAAATAAGTAATATATATATTTTTTGTAATACCAACAGATTTTCAGTGAATTTAAAAAAACTTTAAAAACTTTTGAATTTTTTTTGCAAAAATCACACTTTTTCTTGCGCTATTACTCGAAAGGGGTGCATTTTTATGAAAAATTGCAATCAATGTTTTTATGTTAAAAAATGATAATTTATCGATTGGTTTCATTATTATTTTTTTACCCCCCCCCTTGAATTCCACCCCCCACCCCCCGCGCTTTTTCCCAGTAACGGAAGTTGTTTACTCGGATACTGGGCACCTTTCTTAACAAAATTCAAGTTACTCCAAGTATCTCCAATTGGTCTCGAATTATTCCAGCCAGTTTTTACTTCCTTTACTGGAGTATATGATTCTTGCTCGATCCTTTTTATTCCAAGAGGTTTCAGGTTTCATTGTGAAACCCCCTAGACAAATTTTCCCCCATTAGCCGACCGACTATCTGGTGAGACCGTGCGACATTGGCAGTCATGAATCATCTTACTCTAACATGTGTATTCGTGAGCAATACTGATTGTTTTCTTTGGTAGAAAGTTGATTATTGTCAGTTATAATTATTACTAGACAGTTTTTCGGTGGTTAGTTGTCTTTATCTGGAAAACAATTTCCTGGTTTCATGGTGGAATCATTTTCTATACAAGATTAGAATGTTTTGTATTCGCAAGTCCAGCCGAGTGTCGCGGTGAAGAACTATGGCGGATTTAAACAGCTGTCTGGCAGTGGGCTTGTGAATGCAATCACTAAAATTCTTATTTATGTAGGGAGTTGCAGCTTTTTCTGCAAGTGAATTAAAGATAATTCTCGTTTGCGGCGGGTCATTTGTTACGGCTTTGCGGTACGATGTGGTGCTGTAAGAAGTCTCTTCTACATGGTGTAGTAGGAGTTTGAATCTTTGGTCATCCAGCAGATAGTGTTTTGCCTTGGAGGTTTACACCATCTGCGCCAGATTCAGACGAAAAAACTGTTTCAAAGTTCAATTTGATATTTTTCATTTGAATTCACCAAGGAAGTGTGGTTTAATTTTATGAACAATAACTTTTTCGTAGCTTTGTTTCCTAGTGGTTCCATACCAAAACCATCCTTCAAACTCCAAAATGAAAAAGTGAACATTTTTTTGACTATAAATTTCCATATTTCATAATCAAGTAAAATTCATAGAAAAAATATAAATAAAAAAATATATATTACGGTGTTAAAGTGTTAAACAATATACCATTCTCAACCTTTCAATTCAGTTTTAAGTAGTCAATATTAGTCCTCCCAGTGGTTTCGGTAGTGTAGAGGTTAGCACATTCGCCTTTCAAGCGAAGACCGGGGTTCAAATCCCCGCCAAGCTTCCGTGCTGGGTAATCGCACCTTAAAATTTAAGGCCTCGTTAATCAATTGCTCGCACAAGTTTCGACTTCTGAGGGTGCTCGCACAAGTTTCGACTTCTGAGGGTTCGTCACCTGGTTAACGGCACGATCAATTGTCAGTCTATGTGATCAGGACTAGAGTTATTCATTAGGATGTGCTCCCCTGAGGTATTTATTCTTTACAACTTTTTTCCCCTAAAACCGTTATAAATCTTGAATAATGTTTGTCGAATACCCGTAAAGAATTGACATGAAAATTTTTCCTGTCAACGTAAGGATCTTTGATAAAAGAGTTGATACTTTTGTTAGACATCAATTTACTCTACCAAACTGATTTACATGCACTCGACACGAGTTTCGCGCACAAGATCAGAATCATCAGGAGGAGGAATTGTATCAGTTTTCTTATTGCATTTTATGCTTGAAATACGATGTTCGATTCGGTGTATGTTGATCGAGTATAATCCATCTTCTGGATCACTCGTATCGACATGAAAGTGATTTTCAAAACTAGAAATGAGTGTTGAAGTAAACTTTCACACATCCATGATTTTTGAAAGTTTGCTTGAAAGCAAAACTTTTGAAATTATGCAAATCCACGCATTTTGGTCGATTGAGCTTGGTGTAGGGGGGATATACGTTGAGTTCATAGCCAGAAAAAATGTCAACTTCAAGTTGAACATAGGAACAATATATTATCTGAAACCAGGTTATTCTGATCAGTTTAATCGGTTAAACAGATCTAGTGCAATAAGTCACTGTAAAACTCTGTAAAGCAGTCTAGCCGTTGACTTTTTCATTTGTTATCTGCATTATGGGAAATAATCGATTATGACTATTTCTCGTGATTCCACAAGGGTATTCATATTATTTCCAGAGGAGTGAAAATACGGCAGAGATCAGGTACCCAGTTGGTTTCGTTATATTCAGAAAAACGAGATGAAACTACTTGGTGAAAATTTATTTCTTTTCGAAAAATTCATTTATGGAATAGACAATGACAAATTAAATATTTTTTTTTTTCGAATATCAAAAAGCAAGAGGATTTTTAAAAATTTCTTTTTGATTTCGATTTATTAAATGGTAGAAGAAAAAAAATTATTTGCGTATAAGATTAGGATTCCAAAAGAATTACCTTATCAACAACGAACATTTGTTTGTAAAAACTTTTCAAACAGTATGAGAACGATTAAAATTATTTCCATGTTGCTTCTGATAGTGAAAAATGGATTATCAGAATGTTAACATATTTTTTTCAATGATTCAGTTTTTAATTTTGTAACTACCTGATGAAGAATTTAATTATAAAGATATTTTTATTTTCCCAACGAGAATCTATTTTGAAACCCTTCAAAAATAGCTCCAAGGAAAAAATTCTCAAGCTGAAAAAAATTGTCAATAATTGTAACGCTAATTAAAAAATGGCGATACAATTTGTTTTCCGCAGGAATATTGGTCATTGATTTATCCAGTGAGTGCTTGAATATGTTTTCTCATCAAACATAATGCTGTAGTCGTTTTCACTTCGATAGAAATGCTTTCACATAGATTTATAATCTCATTTTGATTTATTTTACTGATTATTTTTTTCACTTGTCAAAATGTGACGTTTTTGGCATTTCAACTAATAGTATCGGGTTATTCTATGGTTATTCTGGCCAATCATTCGATATTATAATGCCTGGTCCTTGATAAAACGTTTACCTTTGAACTGTCAAAACTATAAGGTTTACCGCGTCGATTCTATTGAACTGGCTCATATTTATATAAATTATCATGCATGAACCCTATTATTAATAGTCATTCAGTTTTCACTTTTTCAGCATAATAATAACATAAACAACACATTTCAATGAACACTCATACACGTAAATAGCTCATAACCCCAACTTTATGACAGATATAGCGAACGACCGATTCAAATATTTAAGGTATCCTGAACTCAAATGAAGATGGCGTACAATAAGTTTTTATTGAATACAATTCATTTTTTGTGGTATGAGAAGAAACCGTTGTATGAAGATTTTGAAACGACATAACGAATGATTTTATGTTCCTTCTGGTGCGATTTTAATTTCATAGGAAATTTTTTATTATCAACCTTGTACAATGAGATGTGTGACGCCATCTCTTGGTATCGTCAGCAAGCATTATCATATGCACTGCGTAAGTGCATATCTCTTCTGTATCATAGAAGGCATACATCGGTTTAACATTTCAAATTTGTGAAATTTTCACCTATTCTCCTTTCCTTCTTATGTAAATGAAATACTGATCAATTGAATTGTTTTTCCTTCTATTTGTTCAAAAAATAATCTCTCCAAATACAACTCGTTCTTCAAATTCAATAAGATAAATTTTCATTTTCGAAACACTCAAACTTTTTTATTTTGAGGCAAAAGCAATCAAAAAACCCGAATTAGACATCAATCGGTTTGTTCTCATACTTTTGCTAAATAAAAAAGTTTTTCTGGAAAATGAAAATTTATCGATTAAATTTGAAGAACTCGTGGTATTACCTTTGATAATTGTAGTAAATGACGAGATTGGTGTATAAGTTTAAATTTTTTGTAGAGATCAATTACCAAACTGATTTAATTTTCACTTGACGCTCGTTTCGCTAACAACGTTAGCATCTCCAGTGAACTCAACAAGATAAAGTTGTGCAAACACTACCTGCAAAGCTTTTTCTATTTGCTATTTCTAGACTCGTGAATGCATCGAGCAGCCTTGTGTTATGCACATCCCATTCAGTCTGAGATTGCTTTCATCAATTATGTGATCATTGTCCCTAGCATGTTGGGCGACACTGGACTTTTCTATCTGTAGGTGAGAATTTCGTGGTCTCAAATAATTTTGGAATTTCGTATCCTCTGCTTCTTTTTGGAATTATGGAAATAACTTTCATCGTTCACCTAATTTTTGTTCAAGACAACGAAAGAAAAGGTTTTGTTTGTTTTTATGGCTTTGATAATCCATTTCATGTCACGTAATGATATGCTGTACAGAAGAGGAATTCCACGATATAACAAAATTGACATTATTTTGTATAAAACTGATTAAGTACATAATGACTAAAACCTAGCTCATTTGTGATAACAGTTGAATTCTTCGTAATATTCGCACGTATTGAGTGTAACTGCTTGCTACTTTCACCGGTCACTGAACATTGGATCATGATTACCGGTTTATGATTCGTTTGTTCATTGTCAATGATTGGGAAATGTGCTGTAGAGGAACGAATTGCAGAACAATCCGTGAACGAAAGAAAAACTTATATTCAGTTGATCAGAGATGAAACGAAAGCATCTTTCATGTGTGCTCTTATAAAACCTGATCCTATCCGTCGACGTTGCAAACCGAATGGAGTTATTTTTCTCATAGTCTGTGAGCACACTTCAAGACTGGCTACTAATCGAACCATCTAAAGGAAAAATTCGTTCGGTTCAGCCTCTTGAAAGAAAATGAATTTGATTTTCGATTCTGGGAAGTCATCGACTTCGAGATGATGGTGAGAACTACCTTCTACTGACGAAGGACCAAATCGCCCGAAACCGGTCTCCAAGTGTGCCCATCCCAATAATTGAACATTGATTACGGCAGTTGTATCGCCAGACAATATACAGGAATTTCTTCTGTGAATAATCCTGCAGTGATACCTGTTGGATATAATTCAACGCCCTGCCTTGTATTGGCAAGGGGAAAAGTTGTTTTCTGTCAAATTTCAGTTCATAAACCTACAGTTCAGCTAACTTAAGACTCGCTTGAAGAATTATTGTTCTTTCGGATGATCTAATGTAGTTAGTTGAGAAGAATTGTCTGAGTTAGCTTTGAGGTCTTGGCATTGTGCCCACTTTTGTTATCCTTAGTCGTTGTTTATGAAGTTTTACATTTTTTCTTGTTAGACTCTCAGTATTACAGCGGTTCCCTTCTCTTCCTCACTGAAATCTACATAGAGAGAGGTCCAGGCCTGGCTTATCAGGAATCATGTCCATAAAGTTACTGAAATCTACATATAGAGAGAAGTCCAGGCCTGGCTGCTCAGGAATCAGATCCATATAGTTACTGAGCCTGCAGTGTCCTATCAACAGGTGTACTGGTTTGTTGTTTTAGACGAATGTCTTTTAGTGAACCGACTCTCATGTGACATGACATGTGTCATTTCAACCTGGTCAGGAAAGTCTAGATGCTTTTTCCGAGCCAATAAAATTTGAGGGTAGACCATTGAATTCTAGGAGTTCTGTCAGTTCTGTGAATCAAACAACTTAACAGACAAAAACAAACTAATATTTAGTTTCTCTTCATTTTGGTGGATTTGGAAGGGAAACATGGAAAAATATGGCGGCGGAACCGATAAACCATCAAAAGATTTATCAGAAAATACATAGTTAAAAATACAGAGTCAATAACTTTCATAAAAAAAAAAGGCGAATGATGGTTGACATGACCTCTATTCTACTAGCGTCACAGAATAATCAAATTACAGAAGCGAATCCGATAATATACTCGGTAAAAGCCACGCCTTCCCAAAGTGCACCAATAAGAGCGTACTAAAATATTCTATTGCTTTTGCTTCAGTGAGTCAGATGAAGACAGCTAATTTATTTGATGCATGTCACTTGATATTTCTCAGTGTATTTTCCTATTGTTGGTATATATTGTCAGATTTCTCAGTGTCGATGAAGGTGCCCAAGTTCGATCAGGATCAAATATTTTTGGGACAGTTGTGTTAGGGTTACAGTTTCGCTTCTCTATATAGTAATTGAGTACTTTGTGCTAGGCGTCGTATACTTCCAGTTTTCCACACTTACAATTCAACTGGCACATAAAAAAAAAGACTGACGATTTCGACTGTCTACTCTGTCAGGTTATTTGAGTAGTCCCCGAATTGAGGAAGAGTTCACTTGCCTGAGTAGATTGCAATTTTTTGTGCCTTCTAGCCCTGATGGGTGTACCAGGAATTTTTTTTTCCGAAAATTCTAACTTTTAAAGATATTTGGAAACAAATATGTCAAAAGAATTGGTACTTTTGTTCAATTGGGAACAGCAGTTTATATATCATTGAACCGTTGCAAGTGTTGATCTGTATGTTTATACCATCGATTGAAGCATGTTTCATAACGCTAATCCTTTTTTCAAAAGGTTAATGTTATCAAACACAACGAAGTTGGATACAATTCACAAATAATATTTATACAGGTATCAACTTTGGTTTTAGTAGCTTGAGTTGACAAGAATTCTCCTCTAGGACGTCGTGGAATCGTGGGCTCCATTGCAGACGAGATAGAATTGGTGAAAATAAGGGTCTCATTGAAGGATATAGTTGTGATTACATATGAGTTGAAATGTAGAAGTTGGCGGAGGAGAACTGCAAAATGTGAGTTTTTGATTATATAAAACAAGTCAAACACTTTCATGAATTGCATAACCATGGGAAAGGTGGTTGACTTCACTGATTAGGTAAATAGTGATCATTTTTGTAAAGAAATCTTTCATTCGATTACACAGATACCAAATACTTGAGTATGTTCAATCGTATGAGAAATCTTTTATTTTAATTGAAAACCTTTATGAAGGAACCTTCAACTATGCTATCGAGATTTCAAATTAAAATCGCAGCGACATATTTGAGAAAACTCCAGCTAATCTGCACCACTTTGACAACTATTGCTAATTAAGGTTAGGACTTTGACGTTGTATGAAAATTCCAAACCGTAAAATTTTGTGAGCAAATATCACAGCTTTCAGTGGTTTTTAACTTCACCCCGTAAAAATCCAGATAAAAAGGAGTTCGAAAGGTATAGAGAAGTAATAACCGCAATGGAATGGGCTCATTTCACATATTAATTTTCATGTCTCATCTGAAAGTTCTGTCCATCCTACCCTAGTAATTTTTTCAATTTGTCTTTAGCATTATCAACTTTCAATCTCAGTAATATACAATCACTTCTTGCGAATTCCGCCCGTTTATTCATACAATAAAATTATCAAAACACTTGATTTCTCATCTTTTTCATCTTCTCACAACTACTATTCACACATAAAAAAGTTATGGATGCTGTAATTTTTTGTATGGCGTTCTGGGGTTATTTTGGATTTTCTCAATAATTTGGGAGAAACGATGTCAGTGAATGAGCACCTACGAAATTAGCCGGTAACATGATGGAACGACTTCATTGTTGTCTATATTGATTATTCCGTGTATTTGAAAATAACTCAATACCGTGAATGTTCGAGAAACAAGCCTGTCGAAAATGTATTGCACAATTTTTTCTGCGTTGTAGTATTTGGGATTATCTCTTTACAAATACGCCACATACATTAAAATTTGTTACAGCTACTGCTGAGGGGTGGCGTAGGAAGTTAGTAACAAGGCCTACTAGCTGAAGGACTTCAGTCGAAGTCGATGGCGTTTGATATATGAAAATATCATAAATAACATTCAATTTCAGTACTACTATCTGTTTCTCTGAAATTACTATGTGAAAATTGAATTTTGGGGTTTCGCTCATGAATTTAAACCCAAGTTTTGTTGTTTTGAGGTCCGTATATTGAGATCATCTTTTGTAACCAACAGACGTCTCTGTGCATTAACACGTTGTTCACTGCTGAATACGTAATCATTATTAATTTTCATGTCTAAGTTCGCAGAAGAATAATATTTTCTACTGTTCAGCGAACATCGTGAGAAAAAAGGGCAGGAAGACGAAGATCGGCGTTTGGAAAATAATAATCAGTTCAGTCCATATTTCATATTTTTTCCTCTTAGAGTTTTCACTCCGGTCTGATCCGCTATATCTTCAGAACCATTTCCAATAGATAATTGCATGAGACATGAGAATATAAAACTTCTACGAAAGAAGTGACATAAAATATTCGCGAACATTCTTTGCATTTTATCATTCATTTGCATTTGATTCATTCGCAAAAAGGAAGAAAGAGTATTAAAACAGCTTCTCTCCTGTCTATTTGGCGCGATGGGCGTTGAATAGCATATTCACCTTTTCTTGTTCAATTTGTATAAGAAGCACTCTAAAATAGAATCAAACAGATATCATTTATGGAATAATTCTATTCTAATAGAGAGAAGTTTGCAGATAAATGTATTCATTGGAATAACATTCCATTCTGATAGGTCTCTATATGGGGTTGTTGGACTATAGCCTGATATTCTCCCAATGAATGCAGGTGTTCCACAGGGTTCAGTTCTGGTGCCCACTTTGTTTCTGCTTCATAACAATGATTTGTTGGAGAAAACATCTTGTTCAGAGCATAGTTTTGCAGGCCACAGTACCCTTCATATTAGTTTCTCTTCCATAGTCCCTATATCAGCACAAAGAAACAAAAATACTGAGAAGGAGAAGCGTCAATGGTAATAACGATGATTTGGCAAAAATAATAATAGAATGGGGTAACATCAACTTGGTGGAATTTAATTCTGGGAAAACCAGACGTGTCTCTTCTCAAAGAAACCCGATCTATCTATATATAATACTCAGATATCAAGAGTAACTATTCCTACAAAGTCAAGTATCTGTATGCTAGGAATTACGATCATTAATAATCTCTCATGGGATAGTTATGTGATATCGATCGATTCATGGCCTGACTTGGAATATAGTTCTCATGTCTGGGGCTCGACACTAAAACATTCATCGAAACTTCTTGAATCAATATAGAGAAAATCAATCCGTCTTGTCGGTGATTCTTCGCTCACAAACTCGCCCATTTCGATGGAACATCGTAGAAGAGTCGGAGACATATCTCTCTTCTATAGATATATCCACGGCCTGTGGCCAATCGTACCACCCTTGCAGTATCAACACGGATGACCCGACGAGTGGAGAATTTCCACCCCTCTGTTGTGAGCTTGGAGACCTGTCGAACCTCTCTTGCTCAAGGATCTATTTTCAATAGAACAGCTGAACTTTGGAACTTCTTGCAGAAGGAGGTTTTCCCTGAGGCTCACAAACTTCAAATATTTTAATTAGTATCTCCCTTGATTCACGCGCTGTTCTTTGAACATTACAGGGCTTCCCTTTCGTGTGAATCTGTGTATATGAAAAAAATCTCAAACCCAAACTAACTTGTTGTGATAATTAAAAACTCGGGTATTTTTGTGGAGAATATGAAGTTTGATGAATCATTTTTTGGCCTTTTTTCTTCTCCGAATCCAAAAAATGAAATTACAACTTCTATGAATGAAGCAAAATAATAAAAATTTCACAAACACTCTCTGTTGATAGGTACGTGTATATCAATCAAAGACGTTCGATTCATTCATGAAAACTGCTTTAGATGAATTTTTTCTTCAAACGTCTTTGATATACAATTATTACCTATTAACAAAGAGTGTTTGTAATTTTTTTCTGATTTTACCTCTTTCCTAAAAGATGTAATTTCTATTTTCTTGATTCGGAGAAGGAAAAAGCTAAAAGATAGCTTATTTTGGATCAATTATAGAACTTTCCCGCTGGATATACCAAACTTTTTCCAACAAGTCGATTGCAAGTAATAAATAAATTGATATCTCGATACACATTTACATAAATTCGCATGACT
>JAVJAQ010001768.1:0-25233 GCA_032362365.1 Zygogramma bicolorata
GTCTATTTCTTCCTTCTTCTTTCGGATCCTTTGTGGTTCTTATCACTTGGATCTGCTTACTATTTACGTTCGGGCCATTTGTGGATCGTTCCACTTTGGTTTAGGACGTCCTGTCCGTCGCTATCTAAAGCCGTGATTCGCGATACGCGTCTGTCCGTTATTTCACAGTTTCGAGTCCTTTGTGGTTCTTACCACTTGGACTTGCTGTCTTTTTCTTCCTTCTTCTTTCGGGTCCTTTGTGGTTCTTATCACTTGGACCTGCTTTCTGTTAACGTTCGGGCCATTTGTGGTTCGTACCACTTTGGCTTAGGACGTCCTGTCCGTCGCCATCTAAAGTCGTGATTCGCGATACGCGTCTGTCCGTTATTTCACAGTTTCGGGTCCTTTGTGGTTCTTACCACTTGGACCTGCTGGCTTTTTCTTCTTCCTATTTTTCGGTTCCTTTGTGGTTCTTACCACTTGGAGCTGTGTCTCTGTGAATCAGGTCCTTTGTGGTTCTTATCACTTGGGCCTTTTTCCTTTACCGCCGAGTACCGAAATCGAGGCCGTCGTGACGCATACGATTCGTACAATACAAACTCGAGTTGACAGCTACCACTGAGTGATTTCCGTAGAGCTTCTGCTAACCGACCCCCGCTCGTTAATTCCGCTTGCTTTGTATTGCTTAACGTTACCGCTGCATGTCCCCATCTCCGCCGCCCTAGCTTAACTACGTAGAACCGCCCCTCCACCGCTTTATTTTACTAACTTCGTTGCACGCCCCTCTCCCTGCTTGCTTTACTCAAGGTGTACTTCGCTCAGAGAGTAGTAAAATTCTTCTACCGTTACTGATAATATATAAATAAAATATAATTGGTGTTTCATTTATTAGATCTATCAATATTAGCAGCCGGTAAACAGGTTAGGAACCCAGCAAGGTCAAGTAAAATCTGACCTTCTGGCCACTGCCATTGTCTAGACCACGCAGACCCCTGGATTGCCGTTTCTTCACTGCAGCTGCCCGGAGTAGTGGTGCTTCGTGACACTATAACGCACAAGCTGGCGCCCGAGGTACCGTCCGTACCGGTAGAGGGCGCTAGATATTGTTAACGCGAGGAAAAGGCGTTACAAATTGGCGCCCGAGCAGGGACCGTTTTTTTTAATACTGTACCGTGACCGAGGAGAACACCAACTAAAACATACTCCGAAGTGTGGAAATAACCGAAATCCGTTGGAAACCGCTGACGTGTGATTTTTTTTTTCTCGAAAGATTTTGGAAGTTTGTTGTTCTGAAGCTAGGACGCCAAGTGGCACATCGTTTTATAGGTTTTTGGGGTCAACGAAGCGATTGCAATCAACGTTGAGCCGCTGGGAGTGACCGTTCACGTGACAACCGTATAGGAGACTGGAAAAAGACTTTTCGTGGTGGATTCAGGCTGCTGAATTTAGGAAAAGTGTTGAAAACGTCCTAGGAATTGATCAACTTGAATCCGACGTTCTAGACGTTTGAGACCAGTGCAAAACGCTTCCTGAGGGTCGATTATACCCAAATCAACCGAATTCGATCGAATCCGCTGACCTGTCATTTTGACAGATTTTTCAACTTTTTGAATTTTGAGATAGATCATCGAAAGACACCTCGTTTAATAGGTTTTCGGGGTCGCTGAAGCGAAATACGCTATCCGTTTGACGCTAACTTCAACTATTTCCGAGATACCCAAGTCCCGAGTAAAAAATAGTGGACATTTTTAAAGAATCGCTGATACAAAGGTGAACTATATCCGTGAAACTATGTCTAGATCAGGAAGGGAATCGGGAAACTCCTCCGACGAAGAACTTCTGAAGGAGACGAACCTAGGAACAGAGCCGAGTGATGTCAGAGTTAGCTGGGTCTACCGTCTACGAAAAGAAGATTTGGAGGCCGAATTGGAAAAATTCAGATTAGAAGTTCCTGGGACCGTAGATGAACAAAGGAAACGACTGGTGAAATTTTTACGAGAAGGTCGATCATCACCGTTACCTTTGATGACGTCGCCGTACCTATATCCACCTGGGAATGTAGTGGTCCAAACAACGTCCACAACGACTACCCCTACCACGACCGTGTCGTCCACCTATCTCAACACGACTCTCAGCCAGGGGACTAACGGGCGGACAACATATTCGACTGGTGGAGTCTACACAGGAGTACCGTGTTCATTACCGTCTTCACTACCGTCCTTTCTTCCACCATCACTGCCTTTTTCCGTACCCCTCACATTACCATATTCAGTACCGTCAGCAGCTCCGTCGTTCCTGCCGTCATCGCTACAATTTACAGCACCGTCTTCATTACTGTATTCATACCAACCATCGCTGCCACTTTCTCTGCCTACTGCCTTACCGTCAGCCGTACCGTCCTCATTCCTACAGTTTTCAGTACCGTCGTCTCAACCGTCAATTCAACAGTTTTCCGTACCGTCGTCGCTCCCACCGTCATTACCGAATGCCGTACCGTATTCCCTACCGTCACTACCATCTTCACAACAGTATGCAGCACCGTGTTCCCTTCGGTCAACAGTACCGCCGTCACTCCCGTTTTCACAAGCCATGCCGAACAGCCACATGAAAGTACATGATTGGAAAGTGAGTTTCAATGGAAAAGGAGACCCGGCCGCTTTTCTGGAGAGATTAGAGGACATCTGCGATGCTCAAGGAATCAATCCAGACAATCTTCTCCCAGTCATGCCCGAGCTGTTAGAAGATATGCCGGCCATGTGGTTCAGAAACAATCGGAACTCCTGGAGGACATGGGCAAACTTCGTAACAGATTTTCGAAATTTCTTCTTCCCAGTTAACTACCTGGTGGACTTGGAAGCAGCAATTGGGCGAAGGCTTCAGAAACCGAATGAAACGGCTGCCCAGTACATCACCGAGTTGCAGACACTCATACGTCGCCACGGAGGAATTTCAGCCGTCCAGGAGTTACAGTGGTTATACCGCAACCTCAGACCAGAATACCGACAACAGATCCGCCGTAGTGACTTCAATGACATAGCGACCTTCGCGAACGTTGTTCGGGAGTATGAACTATTGAAAGCAGAATTGGACCACTCCGTCCAAGTTTTCTCTGGAAACCGACAACAGGCATCTTCTCGACAACTAGGAGCTGATAGACGACCTGCAGACTCCGACCGACGACCGCCAGGCAGTGACAGACGACCGCTAGACGCTGACCGACGACCGATGGAAATTGACCAAAGAGCTGTACACAACCGCGAGACGAGCAGCCGAGGCCCTCCTAGACTCCCCTCAACCTCAGCTCCGGCATCCTCTCGTGAATGTTGGCGATGTGGACAGACTGGTCATTTCCGAGGACAATGCCGCGCTCCAGCAAAATTGTTCTGTTCTCGCTGCAAGAGAGAAGGCGTAATGTCACGAGATTGTCCATGCCCAAGGCCGGAAAACTAGATGGGTGCTGTACCGATGTGAGGCCAGATCAGCATCCGAAACAAGTAGCCTCACCTCCGTTGGCCGTTGAATATTCCGACAACCGACCACATATAATTGTTGCATTGCCCGGAGGCACCGTACAGGCCCTAATCGACACTGGAGCAGCGAATTCATACATAGGAGACAGGGTCGTCAATCAGTGGCGGATATTAGGATTGCAAAAAGTAGAAATTGCAGCAGGATCCGCTAGGCTGGCTAATGGACAGCTTATTCATGTTCCCAGTTCTTACCAGGCCGAAATCTCTGTAGGGGAATTACGATTCACCGAGACCTTCGGGCATATCCGAGGGCTCTCCTCTGATATGGTAGTAGGTATGGATATACTCCGCCGCCGAGGATTTTCGCTTCACCTCGGGACAGGGGAAATTCGTATAGGGGACCGTATAATCCAACCGGAACTTCAAGCGAAACCATGCAGCCCTATTGGAACTCTTACCGCCGATACTACCCTCTCACTCAGTCCGCAGGAGGAGAAGCGACTCAAGGAATTTTTGGAGGTTGAACTACGACCGTTCGAACACATACGTGGTGTGACACCGCTAGCCCAACACACTATACGCCTCTCCAACCCTGAACCGATTAAACAACGATACCGTCCGCAGAATCCCCGGATGCAGGAAATTATCAATACCGAAGTTGACCGAATGTTGGAGGAAGGAATCATAGAGCCCTCTTCTAGTCCGTGGAGTTCACCGGTGGTCATCGTCCGTAAGAAGGATGGAAAACCTCGATTCTGTATCGATTTTCAGAAAGTCAATGCCGTTTCCATGAAAGATGCCTACCCCCTTCCGTTTATCAACTCCGTACTAGATAAGTTGAGAAGAGCTCGTTACATCTCGAGCATAGACCTCAAACAAGGTTATTGGCAAATACCGTTATCCGAGGATAGTAAACCGATTACTGCTTTCACTATACCAGGCCGAGGGTTGTACCAGTTCCGCGTTATGCCTTTTGGGTTGCACGCCGCTCCCGCCACTTTCCAGCGCCTCATGGACCGAGTAATTGGCCCGGATATGGAGCCCCGATGTTTTGCGTATCTAGATGATATAATTGTCCTGGGAGACACGTTTGACGAACACCTCGAAAATCTACGTGAAGTGTTCCGCCGACTGCGTGCAGCTAACTTGCGCATCAATCCCGAGAAGTGTTCTTTCGGGAGGAGATCACTCAAATACCTGGGTCATTTAGTTACATCTGCTGGGATATGCACCGACCCAGAGAAAGTGGATTCAATTGTGAAACTTGCTCCCCCTTCCAATGTCCGTAACCTTCGACGATTTTTAGGAATGGCATCGTGGTACCGTCGTTTTGTACCATCCTTTGCGGATATCGCTGCACCCCTCCACCGCTTATTGAAAAAGGGGTACCGATGGCGATGGGAGACCGCACAGGAAGAAGCCTTCCAATCTCTGAAGAAATGCCTGACTGAAGCACCCGTACTGGCATGCCCAGACTTCAATAAGCCTTTTGTTCTTCAGACCGACGCTTCTGACAATGGACTTGGAGTCGTATTGACACAGAATATGGATACCGGCGAACACGTCATTGCATACGCAAGCCGGTCACTGACTGGTCCCGAACGGTCATACTCCGTTACCGAGAAAGAGTGTCTCGCAATCGTGTGGGGCATCGAGAAAATGCGCCCCTACCTGGAAGGTTACCGTTTCACGGTAATGACAGATCACCAGTCACTCCGTTGGCTCCACTCGATCAAGAGCCCAGCAGGACGGCTAGCAAGATGGAGCATGTTCCTACAACAATATGACTTCGACATAGTGTATCGTCGCGGTGCAACAAACAAAGTAGCAGACGCTCTGTCACGAGAGCCTTTGCCAGCAGAGACCGATAATCCTTGCATGGAGATAACCGTTGATGATTCCTGGGAACATTGTTCATGGTACAAACGCCGTATGGAAGAGGTGATGGAGGACCCCACCGCCCATCCCGACTACTGCGTACGCGGTAACCGTCTTTACCGCCATTTCTGGGATGCAGCAAACCTTGTCGACCCGGAACTGTCCGATCCGTGGAAGCTGTGTGTTCCTCTGTCGGCACGTCCGTCTGTGCTGAAAGAGACACATGATGAGCCTACTGCCGGTCACCTGGGGATTGCTAAAACCATCGCTCGGGCCGCAAACCGTTATTATTGGCCGGGGATGTTCCGTGACATCGCGAAATACGTCCGAGGTTGCATGTCTTGCCAGAAATACAAACCGTCTCAGATGAAACCCCCTGGTATGATGCAGCCATCAACCAACAGGCACCCGTGGGAATGTGTAAGCACAGATTTGGTAGGACCTCTCCCTCGATCCCGTCGAGGTAACCGATTCCTGGTGGTGCTCCAAGACCGCTTTACAAAGTGGGTGCAATGTCGACCGATTCGAAGCGCAACCGCTAAAGCCGTCACTCAAGCCTTATATGAAGAAGTGATCATGCGTTTTGGGTGCCCTAAAACCGTTATAAGTGATAATGGTACCCAGTTCACCGGCCACCTATTTGAAAACCTGCTAAAAGACCTCTCTATCTCTCACCGCCGCACACCGCCCTACACCCCTCAGGCCAATCCCGTAGAACGCACGAATAAAACCCTCAAGACGATGATTGCCCAGTTCTGTGAAAACGACCATCGCACCTGGGACCAGCACCTGCCTGAGCTCACTTTTGCGTTAAACACCGCCCGCCACGACTCCACTGGTCACTCTCCGGCGTTCCTAAATTTCGGCCGAGAACTAGAAGTGCCGAAAGCAATATATCGGGATACCAGCGTTGGCGATGATCCAGATGATAATGAAACTTCCCCGGAACAAACCGCCGAACACTCCGAACGATTACAGTTCCTTCGGAATACTTTCGATCTCGTGCGCGTAAACCTAGCCAAAGCTTTCACCGGTCAAAGCCGCCACTACAACTTGCGTCACAGGCAGTGGAGGTGCCACCTGGGAGACCAGGTTATGAAGCGAGAATACCATTTATCTTCCGGTGAAAAGGGCTTTGCAGCAAAACTAGCACCTAAGTATTCGGGGCCATATACCGTGTTTCGCGTAATCTCCCCGGTGGTTTACGATCTCAAGTCCCGAACCGGCAAGAAGCTCTTACGGGTTCACGTTAAAGATTTGCGACCAATGCATCCCTCCGACTCACCGAATTCCCTAACCGCCCTCTCTATTGCAGCCAATGTCAAAGCGCTTGCCGGGAGAACCACCCAAGGGCGCAGCACTACCACCCGTCCTGGTATCACCGGGAGGGGATGGGAGAAGGCGGTTGAAAACCGAAACGGCCAGAATGCGGATTTGCCGCGTTCTGGCCAAAGACCTGGCTGCCCGCCTCGTCCGACCGACCGAGGGCCCGCCAGCCCGGATAGCAACCCGACCGGTGGCGGTTGGATTGAGAGCAAGGATTGCTCCCGCTGGTCCACCACTACCCGCCGCCAGTCAACCACCACGAGCCGTTACGCCACCGCCCCCAGTCGACAGTCCACCGTCGTCAGCCTCCGGACCGCCGTCAACGACGGTCAACCCACCGCCACCACCGCCTGTTAGTCCGTCGTTAACCACTGCCGACCACCTCGAGTCGGTGGTGGTATCGATACCATTGACCGCATTTCGATGGACAACCGAAATGCTGGTGGCGGCGTTACGATCAAACCCCTCGCCAGAGGGATGGAGTCCAGCGCTGAGGGAACAATTGCACCGTCTGAGGCCCTCAAGCCGTCCTACGGGACCCTACCGATTCCGCCTGTGGGCCTCAGACGGAACCAAATTGAGGGTGTGGCTGCCTTAGGAGGGAAGGACGATGCCAAAACCGGGGAATACCGGCACTTGTTTATTTTTTTTATTTTATTACTGCACACCGGCACTTGATTTATTTATTTTTTTTTTAATAATAAACTTTCCGTTTTGTTATCAACGAATTGGTTTCTTTGGCCCTCCGTTTCCCACATCAGGTATTTTCTTTGTTAATAGAATGGTTATTCCAGGAAACCGACAATGGATGTCCTTGACCTAAACTTGGAGTCGTCCTCGCCTTCTCCAGACCAGATGACTGTAGACTTACTGGAGGCAATGAAAGAAGCCGACCAGATATTAGATAAGCCCGCTCCTGCCAAGGGAAAAGAATCCTCTTCATCAGGCCGATCGTCTTTGGTAGTGGTCGACGTGAATGAATCCGTCCCAGAACAACGTGGGGATATTCCGAGCACGCCTACGAAAGAAGCAGAAGAACTGCCGCATCCCAAAGCTTCCGTCCCTAAGAATACTTCGTCTCCGCCCCATCCATTTTATGTGGCCCATCCCGAGTGGGATCCATTCAACGACCTTTTTTGGGCCCGAGATAGCCCCCGTCTTCGTAACCCGTTACCGGATCTCGAGCCGCTACCTTCACCGAAACCAGCACAACAGATGCGTCGCCGTTACCTACCAATAGAAAACGAGCTTTGCTGGCGATGCGGGAAACCCGGACACACCCGTCAACACTGCACGGGACGACAAGCCGTACTATTCTGTTCGCGGTGTGGACGAGTGGGAACGCTGTCCAGATCGTGCGGCTGCACGGCTACTCAAGGCCGAACCGCACAATGTAGCCGCTCCCGTAGCCCTGTAATACCGGAAGACCCATGCCCAATCTGCCGTTGCCCGCACCCAAACATGCACGTGAGTTGCCCCAGATGTGGATGTCCACACCCACTTGACCAGCGTCGAAGTGCCCGTTAGGACGGATAGAGATTACCAGCCGATTTGTTTTTTTTATGGTATTTCTATTTTCTTAGTTTCAGTATCTCTTTGAATACCAATCATTGTATTGATAGACCGCGATTTCTTTTTATTTTATGAGGTTTGTAACAGGTGAAGCCAACCTCAATAAAGGTTTTAGTCAGGGAGGCCGCCTGCCTGTCAGTAGGGTATAGAAATTTAAGGGAAAGGTAATGTTTAGGGAATATACATTTTTTTTGGAGAACCGATTGGGTCATTATTTTTTTTTTACCGTTTAGTTAGGGTAATATTATTGTTGAAAAAAAAAAGTAATAATAGATAGGTATGTATTCTTTTTTTTCCCGAAGTGGGAAGGGTGTGTAACGAAGTTACTATTTTGCATATGAAAGCTAAGTATCAAATTTTCCTCTATATTTATATCTTGGTTATTTCTTAACATAAAAATACCGTTCTTGTTGGAAAATGCTCGATAGGATAGCGCGAAGTGAACCCGCTCACTATTTCCGGCGCGTGAACCCTCAGGATATCTCCTGGTCTACCCCACATGCTAAGCCGTAGCCGCTCAATGGACCTGCAATGACCGGCGCCGAGAGATACGGCGAGTGGGGAGACGCTTGGAAGGGATACCGCTGAGGTACCTCCGAAAGCCGGACAGTAAATTCAGTTTGTTTCCGCGACCACCAGCAGCAGCCACGCCAAGCCAGCCGACGAATAGTGATCAGTATACCGACCGTGCAGTGTGTAGTGTACCGAAGGTGAAGTTAGTGGAGTTTGAAGTGTTAGTTGCCACCTCGAGTCGTGATCCGCGATACGCGTCGGGAGTGTTCTACTCGTTCTTTCGCAGTTTCGAGTCCTTTGTGGTTCGTACCACTTGGGCTTGCTGTCTATTTCTTCCTTCTTCTTTCGGATCCTTTGTGGTTCTTATCACTTGGATCTGCTTACTATTTACGTTCGGGCCATTTGTGGATCGTTCCACTTTGGTTTAGGACGTCCTGTCCGTCGCTATCTAAAGCCGTGATTCGCGATACGCGTCTGTCCGTTATTTCACAGTTTCGAGTCCTTTGTGGTTCTTACCACTTGGACTTGCTGTCTTTTTCTTCCTTCTTCTTTCGGGTCCTTTGTGGTTCTTATCACTTGGACCTGCTTTCTGTTAACGTTCGGGCCATTTGTGGTTCGTACCACTTTGGTTTAGGACGTCCTGTCCGTCGCCATCTAAAGTCGTGATTCGCGATACGCGTCTGTCCGTTATTTCACAGTTTCGGGTCCTTTGTGGTTCTTACCACTTGGACCTGCTGGCTTTTTCTTCTTCCTATTTTTCGGTTCCTTTGTGGTTCTTACCACTTGGAGCTGTGTCTCTGTGAATCAGGTCCTTTGTGGTTCTTATCACTTGGGCCTTTTTCCTTTACCGCCGAGTACCGAAATCGAGGCCGTCGTGACGCATACGATTCGTACAATACAAACTCGAGTTGACAGCTACCACTGAGTGATTTCCGTAGAGCTTCTGCTAACCGACCCCCGCTCGTTAATTCCGCTTGCTTTGTATTGCTTAACGTTACCGCTGCATGTCCCCATCTCCGCCGCCCTAGCTTAACTACGTAGAACCGCCCCTCCACCGCTTTATTTTACTAACTTCGTTGCACGCCCCTCTCCCTGCTTGCTTTACTCAAGGTGTACTTCGCTCAGAGAGTAGTAAAATTCTTCTACCGTTACTGATAATATATAAATAAAATATAATTGGTGTTTCATTTATTAGATCTATCAATATTAGCAGCCGGTAAACAGGTTAGGAACCCAGCAAGGTCAAGTAAAATCTGACCTTCTGGCCACTGCCATTGTCTAGACCACGCAGACCCCTGGATTGCCGTTTCTTCACTGCAGCTGCCCGGAGTAGTGGTGCTTCGTGACACTATAACGCACAAGCTGGCGCCCGAGGTACCGTCCGTACCGGTAGAGGGCGC
Organism: Zygogramma bicolorata; assembly: GCA_032362365.1. NCBI lineage: Eukaryota > Metazoa > Arthropoda > Insecta > Coleoptera > Chrysomelidae > Zygogramma > Zygogramma bicolorata. The sequence goes on from JAVJAQ010001768.1 coordinate 10,139, forward strand.
TAGATATTGTTAACGCAAGGAAAAGGCGTTACATGTTTTTTCTTCTGATCGGAATCGATGAAACAGAAACTCGAAAAGTTGAAGAAGAATGAGCTTCCATTGGAAAGAGGTGGAAATGGAGTTTATGGCTTTTTTCTCGAAATCAAGAAACGGGATTCATCTATTAGTTTTTCTATTTGACGTTACATCACTCATTGATGTTGTATTTCATTCTTGATTCAGAAAAAAAATACAAACAGTTCTTCGAAACTTCGTTTTCTTCCCAAAATAAGCAAAGGGTGGTTCGATCTTCTATCATCTGAATCATTTGTTCACTTTGAAACTTGTTAGGAATTAGTGAATGATTCTAAATGAAATTACAACAAAACAAAAAAGAGCAATTTGTAAATATGAAAATTGCGAAAAGAAAGGAAATATCGGAAGAAAATAATGAATTTCAAAAATTGTTTCTGATTAAAAGAGAGGAGAAATCAAGTGAAAAAATGTATAGTCAATAACGTTCGGAAAGCTTTTGAACTGTGAAAAACACGTGTTAATGGCGTCTGTCTGACGTGCAATACCATACAATCTTCGCAGTAGGTATTGGCTGGCACCTGTCAGAGAACAACTACTCCCCTGGCTATTACTACGAAGGGCATTTAAATCCGACCGGTGCCAGTGCAGGTTTCTTCATAGAAGAAAATCCTGCATTTGCTTTTGGCGATACAAAAGAAGGAATTGATTTTCATTTATAGGGACGGACACACTTGCAGACCGGTTTCGGGGTGTTTGGCCACTCGTCAGTACAAGGCAGTGCCATCATTAACCTAAAGTCGAGGACTTCCCATAATCAAAAATCATAATCCTTCATAGTATCAAGCCCCGACCAAAGCTGATGCGAACAACACGAAGTTATTGCGCCATCTACCCATGGACGGGGTATTCCGAAAACAAACCAATTTCGCCCATTTCATCTGCGAGGAAAATCAAAAAATATTCGACATAGTCAATGGGCATGCTTGAAGACTGGCGTTAAATCAAATCATCTTTCCAACAATTCGTTCAGGCCAGTCTAAAATTACCTACACAGTAGAATTTGGCTGGCATCTGTCAGAAAACAGATGCAAATGTGTCCTTCTCTATAAATGAAAATCAATTCCTTCATTTGTATCGCCGCGCCGATAGCAAATACAGAATTTTCTTCTGTGAAGAAACCTGCACTGGCACCGGTCGGATATAATTCAATGCCCTTTGTGGTATTAGCCAGCCACTCAAGCAAAATATGTTCAATATTTTCCAGTTCTTCCATGTTACATATCGTACAAATCTCTCTCGGATCTATTCTGTGTCTGTCTGATATGCGATTTGGGAATTTTGAATAGGGTGGAGTATAAAATGAATTAATACCGACAAAATTCTTCTCTGTGAGTTATGAGCTATATTTTATACATACATCGAATGTTTAGACAAAAAATGAGCGGAAATATTTTCCTACTTGAATCGAGTGAATCAAACGACTTCAAAAGATTGAAATATAAAAATCTCCCTCGAATCTAAACCTCCAACCCAGATTTTGTGTGCAGAGTTTTATTGGAGTTTATAATGCCACGTACTGGAAGAGATCTTCCATAACTCTCATTATGCTTGAAATTCCAGGAAATTAGAGGAAACGGTGAATTCTTTTGAACTGCATCATATATAATGTGAGTCGTCTCAGGGTACGTGATGCCATATTTTCCTAAGAAAACTGCTTTTTGCACATAAGTGTATAAGTTAGGTTGTGAGATAGATGCCGAAATGAATATTTTCACGGACGTTGGAAAATAGAAAATAGTCCTTTCGGGTATTAATCCGTGTGCATAATATTGAATATTTGACGTTTCAACTCTCCAGCTGGGGTCATTATCAAGAAATTACAGACATATCTTTATCAATAACGCAATATAACCAATCAACACCCCCTGCGGATTGACAAGCCAAATCACAATACTTCGTCTTCCTTCTCGTTGGTATATTCTAATCTGAAAAGGTATGATTTATGTTTGAATGCAAAGCATGTTGGTTTAAAAAAATTATATTGTCGAATATCAAATACCTAAAGTTTCAGAAGAGTATTGATTTGGCGCATAATGAACCATTTTGAGATGGTCATCATCGAAGAATTTTTGCAAAAACTTGAATCGATACAAAACATTCCTTAGTGTGTTACATACTTTCGGTATGTGTGTCATCTGAGATAATGGTCTGTCTATTGTAATACCTAGATATTTAATCGATTTAGTTTTTTTTTTCTAGGTGTTCATCGATCTTGAAGGTGTTATATTGTGGTTTGAAGTTCTTGTAACATGAGAACGAGATGAAGAAAAACTTATCAACATTGATGGTGACGACTTTGTGGTCGAAACACTTCTCAATTGCTTTTATGTCTTGTTTCCTAATTTTATTGAGTTCATCCCAATTTTCAGCATGAGGAATTACAGCAGTATCATCGGTGAAACTGACCTCTTATCCCTCCATATCTAGGGAAAACATACCATTGATGTAAAGGGCAAATAGCAGTAGACGGTACCTTGGGGTGCAGCATATTCAACAGTTTTTTCATCGGTGATACATTCATTTAGTATTACTTGCTGCCTCCGGCCACTCGAGTAGCTTTCCTTCAACGTTATAACCACTATTCGACAACCCAAATCTTTAAATACGTCCAGCTTCTTGTGATTTACCATATCAAACGCTTCGGCGATATCAATAAACACACCTTTCCATTCTGTACATTCAATTTTTTTGTAAAATTAGGGTCAACAACCGCTACATCAAATCAAATTATCTTTATTTCCTGTAGACAATATACATTATGTAGGAATAGTCAAAATGGTTATCCATATTATATATGCATATACAGATAAAAATAAAAAAACTCGCAAACACATCCAGACAAACGTGATTACATATAAAAGTTATATCAATACAATATTCCACCTAAAGAAATAGTGAATCAATATTACATCCCACTTCTCATTCAAGTGCGATCTCAAACGGATTTTAAACGGAGCTGCAGGCGTGCAATACTGAATTTCTCTCGGTGAAGGGTTGAAAAAAATTTTGATACAAATACACCAGGTGAGTTCGAACATATTTTTGTTTTACAAAAGGCTATATCAAGGTTGTTTTTTTTTGTCTAGTGTTTACTTTGTGGATATCTGATCGTATTAAGAATTTAGATATTTTGCTATAAACATATAGACTCATTTCGAAAATAAATAAAGACGGGAGCATTAAAATCCCTGTATTTTTAAAACTGTCAATACACGATTGTCTAGTTATGAGTCCCATCATGCTCTAACAACTCTTTTCTGGGCAATAAATACGTCTTTCGCTGATGATGATCAGCCCCAGGACCCAGAAGCGAATTCCGTTGAGGAGTCTGCTATCAACCTGTGCGTAGTATAGTTTGAGGAGTTGGTCGAGATTGAGGGTATATCTGAGATTTCTAAATTGGGACGATATATAATTCAGGTGAGAGACAAGAGATTCACATTGAGAGACATTTATCAACATGTCTTTGCAATATCTTTGGCTATTATGAAATCTTCTCACCTGTGCTTCCTCAATATTCATAAAAACTGAGTTGGCTGAGAATCAATTCTCCATTTTGGTTATGGTCAGTTCACATTGTTTAGTCAACATGTCGCCATTTTTACCGAATAAAACCACCAATGTGTCATCAGCATACAAGGTGAAAGGGGCGGGAATTTCCATTGTGTCAATGTCATTGACAAATAGTAAAAACAATATTCATTTGTCATGTTCCGATATTGCTGGTATTACTGGCCACAGTAGGTATTTTCGGAACGCTTTTTGCAGTGATAGTAATCTACTGCTGATGATATCGGAACGGATCGCCATCGGCCATCTGTCAATGGAACTGTCAGCGGTGACAGGTGTGACGTACCCTCTTATCATATTTCAAAATGATTCAATTATGGGAAGGAATATTAAGCGATAGGGATACGGAAATAAAAAATTAGGAGAGTTCAAGCTCTGATAGTGAGTCTTCAGAGAATATAATGACGAAAATTATAATCCTCGGCAAAATTAGAGGTCCCATAAAAAAATTACCAAGAATAAAAGGATACATTCAAAATGTAGTTAGGTTTTTACACCCCTAAGATTCTCAAACAACATCTCAGGTAAGTGAGTAAGCCTTGCAAATCTCGAAAAATGGGATTCCCGCAGATTTTATTGATCTGCTGGATCCTGCACTTTCGAAGTGCGGATCCCGCAAATCTAAAACTTGGCGCTGAAACTTTTGCCGAGTATTGTGTATGAATATATCCTGACGGTTTAGCCTTCTAGCGTAGAAGCAGAGGAAGCTTTTTTTTCGGCATCAGGATGTATTTGCAGTCCACTCAGGAGCAGGCCAGAGACTGGCATAGTCAGGATCTGGAAAAGTTAATCATAAAATGGATTATATATATGATAGCAGAACATAAAGAACTTTTTGGGTTATAAGCAGTTTCAGCATCGACTTCTACGCAAATATCTTCCAGTACAACTCGAAACATTTTTGAAAATTTTTCAATTGCAATGATCTGACAACAATTTTAATCTGTTATCCGTTGGCGTTTATTCGAACACAACCTAACCTAATTCAATTTGGGGAATACTGGGACTACACTACAGGAGCACTTCCGCAGCAGTAGCACCAGTAACTTTCTAGTCTCCAACAGGGTACCTCGGAAATTGGCCCGAAATAATTGCCAGTGAATAGGGGTAATTCTGTATGGCCATGTTAAATTTAAAAGCACGTCAAAATTTTTAACATACGTAAAATGTTATGGAGTAAAATTTTAACATGCTTTAAAATTCAACATATGAGGTATAGAATTACCACTATTGTCGGTAAAATCGGAACGACTGAATTAACTGGACTAATCAGAAATATCGGAACATGACAATAATATGTTTATACAAGTATGCCGTTGCCTATCTAAACCTGTTTCTGCAATCAGTGCTCCTGTCTATAAGCCATCTTCTTCGTTCCCACGAAAAATGAATATGCTTATTCTCAACTGAGACACCAAACACGCTACCATTCGAATCCAGTAATACTCTGTGATATATTCTCTCGCCACACCGCTGCCAGCACTCGATAATGCAAAAGGAGTGGATATAAAGGGATCTCTTTCCCGTCGCTTGTATTTATTCGCTAAAAGACCGAACTGCGAACTCCGGGCCGTATATTTCCGGGGTTTCACCACCGCGATTTCCAAATTATCTCCCCGCCCGTCTTCCGAGTTGTACAAACGGATAAAAACACTTGCACCATAATGAAACTCGACAACAAATATCCTATCTATTAAGCGGGGTTGAGATTTTCTCTCTGGAATGAGGAGAAATTGTGAACGACGCTCCTTTTAACTGAAACCACGTAATCAAGGCTGTGAAAAAGAGCGGTTTCAGTTGTTTTAGGGGTTTTCGGTGGATTATGGCCATTATAGAGGATTTGCTGAATGGAGAAAAATACGTTTCACTAGCAACAAAATTGTTCTAAACTAAACGATGTTCGATTTGAATGTCATAGAATCACTGAAGAGCACGTTCAATTTCTAATCTTCATTAAATGCTAAGGAGTTTCTTTGTTTATAGAATCAGCGTACAAAATCGTTGAGGACTGGTGTGTTGTTATAACAAATTAAAATTTATATAATCAATGTGGAACATCTACGATTTGCTGCTGAACCTCATTGGGCAGACCGGCAGACCTTTCAAAGACAGAATAACTTCTAATAAGAGTGATATCAGATTAAATAAAAATACTTGCATGTTAGCCAAATATAGTCAAGATCAAACCATAATTTCAGTTTCAATGATGTTACAATTTCAGATTCTTCAAGTTATTCACAGGAAAGACTTTTTTGAGAAATGACTGATAGGTATTTTTGGATTTAAAACATTCCAGTTGCATCAATTCAAGAAAAGACATGGAAGGTATCTACGTCATATGTACATAATTGCTTCATCTAGATAAAAACAATAGATTTCAAATCATTCACTGATTCAAGAACGAATTTATTTCAAGAAACCTCAAATATCAGTTTCATAAAAATCAAGGTTCATGAACTATTTTCAATTTCATTTTCCTATAGTATCCATAGCCTCTTCGAAAACGAGCAGTTTCATGTCAGATTCTAATGTCACGTAAATCATTCATTTTTACTAGTTATGTATATATATATATATATATATATATATATATATATATATATATATATATATATATATATATATATATATATATATGTATATATAACTTCCGATTAAACCGCGCCTGAAATCGTTCTTCTGTCGACAATTCGGTTCCCACTTTGGCGCCATTCTCAAGGCTTCTTCGCGACTTGGTGCCGAGTTTTAAGTCTCCTTAAACCCCAGCTCTCATCTTAACAAAGTGAAGACTGCGGTTTTGTGAATAGAGGGATGGTATTTATGGCTATGGCTATGGCTATATGGGAGTCCGACATTGTTGAACCTGCGGACCCCATGTAGGACTGGTTTCAAAAGGATTAATTAAGGGATTTGTTCGATGGGATAGTAATGGTTTCCAGGAATTGGCAAGCCTTTGTGAGTCGTCTCGTTTGTTGAGGCATTGAAGACATTTTTCAATTTATTTTGCTTCGCGAATTATTCTGAAGTGGAGTGTTTTTGCTGTGGCAATGGTCTTCGTGTTGTTGAAGTCAATTTTCTGTCTGGTTTTGTGGTGACGTTTGAAGAGAGTCGAGGTCATGTCCGAATTACGTACTGCTAGTTCGTGTCCATAGGACCTGTTCAATACTCGTCGGTTCGTCTGTCCTATGTAAGTTCTCGGGCAGTCGTGACAAGGAATTTCATATATTCCTTGTGATTCATTGCGTATTATATCTTCGGGTGAGCGCAGGAAAGAGGATATTTGATTGTTTGCTGTGAAAACTGTCTTGATGTCGTGTTTTTCAAGAATTCGGCTCACTTTATCAGTGATACCCCGAATGAAAGGAAGGAAAGCTTTCGGGTCTCCGGTGGTTTGGGATGCGAGAAGCGGGTTTGTGGGCGTTGAATGGTTCTCTGGATCTGGGGGTAGGAATAATCGTTATAAAGAAGGCAGATGTGAGCTTTTTCAGTCCACTGAGTCTTTTGTGGTCATCTGTGAGTTTGATGGATCTATTGATAAGAAAGTTCACTACGGAGCTCACCTGGGCTAAATGATGGTGGGAGTTGGCATTGAGATATCTGTTGGTGTGCGTGGGTTTTCGGTAGACAGTATGAGTGAAGTAATTGTTGGATTTTTTGATATGGACATCCAAGGAAGGAAGTGAATTTTATATCGGGGTGAATATTGTTGAGGTGAATAAGGAAGGTGTGAAGGCTTTCGGATTCATGAGGCTAGATAGCAAAAACATCATCCACATTATGCAGCTAACACGTCGGCTTCAGTGCAGATGTGTCAACGGCTCTATGGACTCAAAATCTTCCATGTAGAGTTCTGCAAGTGCTGGCGAAAAAGGGGGGAGGTATATCGTGTTATAAATGAATTTCTCTGATTGTCAAAATGGTCAGGGTATTGCTGTTTTTGACATATGTTCATTTGCCATTTTTGTTTAACCAGTTCTGTCAGGAAGCTCAATAGTTACTAGTTGAAAAAATCATATAGGCATATCCACCATTCCGTTAAATAAGAAAATTACCATCTTAAGCTAAACCAAATGTTTGAACCCAGATTGGTAATTTTAGTTAACTAAATGTGGTAGAAATATATTTTTACAAGTACCATGAAGCAATCACGTAGAAATTTCTATGAAGTTATATCTACCATATTTCGTTAAATGAAAAAAAAAATACCAACTTCAGTAAAACCACATACTAAAACACAGAGGGGTACCAGTTCAGTCTATCGCCCTTTCATAATTTTGGGTCACTAAAGTTGGTAGAAATGTATTTTACAATATTCACAGGTATATCTACGTTATTTGAGGGTTGTAGATCATAATATGTCTGTCCATTCTTTGAAGAGTCAAAAAATATCTATCCAAATATCGTGGCGCCTCGAAAAAATTTCCGGAACTTTTTCGGTTGCCACGGTTACTAGTCAAAATTGAGGCAGCTTATCGATTGAAAAGTAGAGGTCTGAAATTTTCCAGAAAATTTTTTTTCCATCCGAACGACCGAAAAATTTACAAACGCATCAAACTTCAATGCCCGTTTCACTTTGATGTCTCTCGTCGCTCCGTCGACATGGAAAAGTGGACGAAATGGAAAAACAAAGCGTCGGGTGTAGTACGCGACGCACCAGACTGGTTTTTCTCCTATCCAGAAAAACATTATTCATGCGGATGTCATTTGTTTGGCCAGACAAGAAAATTAGACGGCCACTCGATATCCAGCGTTATTTTGCCAACTTTAAATGGAATCTTGGTCGTCTGGGTTGGTTTGAGAGGGCGTGAAGAGCTCGTCGGCTGGACTTGAGAGGATTCGTCTGGTAGCTTTAGTTATACAGTGTGGTCCATTTAGTGTGTGACTAATGTTTTTTTTTTATTCATTGCTCAATTTAAGTTTGAATACGGTAAAAAATTAGCGCATGTTCGATGATCAGATTAGATGCACTTAGAATGGCTTCAAGTCCAACAGCTTACAGGGCAAGTCGAAAAAAATTGAATTCGTTCAGGAACGAAGTAAAAAATACAATGATGATGAAACAGTTTTTGAAGATTGAAGTCTATATTCATATCCAAAGTCATGGCCTCCTATTCATTGTTTTTGTAAGAGTTCTCTTGGTTACTTACATAGTAAACCAATAATTCAAAAAATCATTGTCAAACAATTTTGGCATAACGTTTCTCAAATCGAAGCCTGTTAGTGAAATTCACTCTAATTTTATGTGTGTTGCAACTACATCAAACGAAATCAAAAATTCCGCAAATATTTTTTCATCAAGGAAAATACTCCACTTAAAATAATGTACATGAAAAAAATGTGACTGAAAGTATAAAATTCTCAACTTCTCATGATACTTCGAGTAGAATAGATCCTAAAGACACGTATCTACACTGTATAATGGAGTCTCAAACATTAATCCAGAGGATTTTTCCTCATACCCATCATTATAAGTAATCTTGCTTTCTTAGAGAAATAGCTGCTGAATTTCAGAAATCTGTTCAATATCGTTGGAAGGGACAGGCAGTTGTTGGTTACATTGAAAAGTATCAATCCAGATGAATTCCTCAAATACGCTCAAATTTGAGTAAAATTATGAAAGATTGATTTTATCATGAATACTCCGAATATGTATCGAATCAGAATACTAAAAAATTGTTTCACTACGGAACTGGCTCAGAAATGTTTCAGAAATTATAAAAAGTTCGATGGATAGGTAGACAAACCTAGATCCAATCAGCGTGCACCAGAAGGTTTGTTATCTAGTCTCAAACCTTTACATTTTGGAATTTATGTCCGATTGTCATTATTATTCATTAATCCCAAGAAACTGAAGGGATGACAGAGATATATACACATGACAATGTGGTAATTTACATTTTTATGGTCAACAATCATATAACTGAAACACATGAATGATCAAACCTGATATCAGTTAAGACAGAGAAGCTTGTTTTAAATGAATCTAAAATGAGTTTTCCTTTTTAAAATTTAATTAAATTTTAATTTTCGAAAAACTGTGAAAAATAGTTATATAGCACCATTGTGTTAGATTTCTCTTGACCAGAGACACATACATCCAACAATTCTGTGAGCACTAAATCAGCGTATACAAGAAGGTTTGTTGTCTATTCTTGAACGCTAATATCTTGAGATTTATGTCCTATTATCATCATTATTCATTCATTGGACCTAAGGAACTAAAATAGTTCATGACATTTACTATTTTCGAAAAACTGTGAGAAATAGTTATATAGCATCATTTTGTTATATTTCTCTTGACCAGAGATCGTTTTCACATTCATTCAACAATTCGGTGAGCACTACATCTACTCCAGTCTATGACAGTGAAAAAAGTGTAAACTGTGTATTTATCCCATACAGCACCGATTCGTATGAAAATTTGGAAATAGGTTCTACTTACCCTCTTTTCCAAAATCTACCCTGTGCCGAGGGTTGCTTTCTCCCTGGGGGTGGATGCCACCCCTACTTGGGGGGTGAAAATTTTTTTCATTGGAAATAAGTGCGGAAATCAATAGATTGACTAATTCTAAGCACTTTTTGTTCAATGAAGTTTTTTCTGAAAAGCAATACTTTTCGACTTATTCGCGAGTGAAATTGTCGGTTTTCAGGCAAAAAAAAACACGTTTTCAGATCCTTTTTCGCGAATAACTGGAAAATAATGCATCTAATCGAAAAACCTGCAGAGAGTAAAAAAGCTTTTGAAAAAACAAAAGTGATTTTTTTTTTGTGATGTATGCAAACCCACTACAAACTGAATAATTGCTTGTTAAAAGTTGATTGGTATTTTCAAACGCCAAAATGGAAAGTTTCTACGTACAATAACCAAAAACCAATGCATTTTTCGGGTAAAACTGATTGGACCTTTCCCGAAGTCCTTCAAAAATCTTTTTTATCATTTATAAAAGTTTCTAGCATCAAAACTGACTGAGGTATGAAGGAAATGATTTTGAATCCAATTTTTTCGTTGAAAAAAATTCTGAATAACTCATCCTCTCTTCTCCCCCTTCCGAAAAAAATCGTTGTTACTCCATTATTCACTTCATTCATGTTTTTTCAATGAGATCTGAGTTTTTCATCGATTGAAAGAACGTAGTTTTGGGAAAAATTGAGATAGAAGAGAAAAAATCGTATACGTAATTCAGCGAAAAATCACAATTTCTTCGAAATAACTCGAAAATTTCGGTGTTTCATTTTTTTCTGCAAGATGAAAATAGAGTAAAATGTGGCCAATTTAATATTGTTAGGGTTCACCTAAAGTACCTTTTTTGAGCCCTTTCAGCATGAACCTTTTCAAAACTATAATTTGAAACAAAAAATAATGTGAATGAGCTTATAGCTCTAGAAAGAAGCTACAAAATACTCCTTTGGTGGATTTGATTGCTTGAAGAATAAGCGAGTTATGAAAAAAAAACAAAAACAATTTTTGTAGAAATTAGAGTATGTACATTAGTATTTTAAAGAATACACATAGTAACTATATTTTAGGCCTAGTGGAAGTGTATGTATGTTATATATGTATATATACATATGGTTCCACTAGGCAACGATTTTTTCCAAAGGGGGGGAAGAGAGGATGAGTTATTCACAATTTTTTTCAAGGAAAAAATAGGATTCAACATTATTTCCTTCATACCTCAGTCAGTTTTGATGCTAGAAACTTCTATAAATAACAACAATAAAGTATTTTTGAAGGACTTCAAAAAAGGCCCAACTAGTTTTTTTCGAAAAATGCATTGGTTTTTGGTTATTGTACGTAGAAACTTTCCATTTTGGCGTTTGAAAATACCAATCAACATTCAACAAGCAATTATTCAGTTTGTAGTGGGTTTGCATACATCACAAGTAAACAATCGCCTTCGTTTTTTTAAAAGCTATAATTCTGCTCTCTGCAGGTTTTCCGATTAGATGCATTATTTTCCAGTTATTCGCGAAAAAGGATCTGAAAACGTGTTTTTTTGCCTGAAAACCGACAATTTCACTCGCGAATAAGTCGAAAAGTATTGCTTTTCAGAAGAAACTTCATTGAACAAAAAGTGCTCAGAATCAGTCAATCTATTGATTTCCGCACTTATTTCCAATAAAAAAAAATTCACCCCCAAGAAGGGGTGGCATCCACCCCCAGGAAGAAAGCAACCCTCGGTAGAGGGTAGATTTTGAAAAAGAGTGTATGTAGATCCTGAATCCAAATTTGCATGCGAATCGGTGCTGTATGGGATAAATACACGGGAAAATGGTCATAGACTGGACTAATCAGCGTATACTAGAAGGTTTGTTGTCTATTCTTGAACCCTAATATCTTGAGATTTATGTCCTATTATCAATATTATTCATTCATTGGACCCAAGGAACTAAAATAGTTCATGACAGGGATATATACACATAATGAAGTGGTAATTTACATTTGTATGGTCAACAATTCAAAAATTATACAACTGGAACACAAAAGAATGATCAAATCTTATATTACTTAAGTCATAAAAGATGTTTTTTGAATGAATCTCAAATAAGTTTTCCTGTTTAATATTGTTGGAAAATTGTGGATAAATAGTTGTAAGCACCATTGTGTAATATTTATTTCTGACCAGAGATCGTTTTCACATTCATCCAAAAATTCTATGAGGACTAGAAACTCATCATAATGTGATAATCTACAATTGAATAGTCAACAATAAAGAAATCTCACAACTGAAACACAGATGAATGATCGAATCTGATATTAATTCAGTCAGAAAAGATTTTTTCAATGAATCTCGCCTAAGTTTTCCTGTTTGATATTTTTGGGAAATTGTAGAAAATAGTATTATAGCACCATTGTGTGATATTTATTTTCGATCAGAGTTCGTTTTCACATTCGATGGTCGTGAAGAATCTGTGTGAGTGTTGTAAGCATGAATACGAGTATTGTTCACACTCGAAAATTCCAAATTCAAGAATTTGAATTTATTTTTAACGAAATCATCATCAAATAGGTAATTAGGTTCATATAAGTTTTCAGTAGGTTATTGATGAATCAATTTATAAATATTTTAACCTTTCAATTTCTTTTATTATTGTTCTGCTAGCAGTTTCTCAAATAGATCCATCAGACTGTGATAAAAATAAAGTGAAAATTCCAGCGATATAAAATGTCTAATTTTGAATAATTCGCCAATTATGTGATGGAGTTTTCTTCCTGATTTTTCAATGGTCTCTTCTCATGATGATTTTTCATTGATATGTAATCACACCATTCAATAACAGGTTTGTAACCTATCCTTCTATTTTCGAAAATCAAAGGAATATTTTGTATTATTCCTGCATCGTTTGGATATTTAAAGACGAAATAAAATTTTCCACAGAGCATTTTTCACAACATTTTGTTATTGGATCTGCGAAGTAAATGAAGGCTTATCATCTACGGGTTATTTGTGGTTACCAATAAGTTTTAATTGTGATATGGAATTTACATAAATGAGAATCCAAACTGGACCAAGAATGGAACCTTGGGGAACTCCACAATTTTTTTTTGAGGTAGATATATAATTCAATTTTAAAATTCAAATGGGTGATACTCGATTACAATCCATGTTTCAAACTATGTACTCATCTAGTTTCCTATATGATTATCATTTTTGTTCCGAGATGACACTGTACTGCTAAACACGTGTCGCGGTATTGTGAACCCGTTGTTAAAAAGAATCTTATTTTGTGTGGACGTTCCAAATTCGGTACACCGATGTGACGGTTACCACAAAATACAGGGGGTGAATTGTTCCCGGGTCACCCGGAATAATGTATATTTTTTGGCGATGTGGTTTGGACCACCACATATAAATATCTATTCGTCGATTCACACGAGCCAACTTCGACTCAATCAAACGAACCCAAACATCCAAATATATCCAACATCAAAAAGTAATTCCTTGCCTGATTATTTCCGGTAGGGGTGAAACGAGCTTTTTGCCGTGCGTTTTGTAAACACATCACGAATACGCTAATTAATTTTGCTAATCCTGATCGATAAGCTCGTCAGATACATGGATGGCCCATACCTACGCTAAGTGTTACAAACACACCCCATCAATCATTTCCTCTTCGATGGCGGGGTGATCTGACCCCTTTCAGAGAATGTGTCAATACGCGTGTCGAGTACGGGGTAAATTGAAATTGAGAGTTCGGAGGGAAGAGCAAATTCGGATCGTGTCACCTCACACGTGCTACATCTCACGTTGTAGTTTCATGGTCAACCACAAACTATGTCGAATGTTTTTACATTTTCCTTGCAGGAGGAAAAGGCGAATTCGATTTGTTTTTGGAATACCTCGTCCTTGTGTAGATGGCGCAATGACTTCGTGTTGTTTAGGGTCACTGAATCTAGTAAGCTTCGCTTACTCGGGTACGGACATTGGGTGGAGCTAATTGGAACGATTACCCAAAAATTGACCAATGGCATTGCACTGTAATTTGCTTAAACAAATTAGAAAAGAAGAAGACAAACTGTCATTTTTCAAATTGACGTGACCTTGACATTTTGATGCTCGATGCAAAATGTAAACAATCACAAGGGTTTTTGAATAAAATTTTGATTTTTTCCTATGGATATTTGACTAATTTTAATTTCCTTTTTATACAACAGTTTCAAGTAAGATGAAATGGTCATCTTTCTGAATAATAATTGTTCATATGGAATAGTAATGTTGAACTTCTTATAGTGAATGCTCACTTCGAAAATGTGTGTATTTGGTGATTCTTTCTCAGAATTTCCCATTTGAAGAAATAACTTCTACCCAAGTCCCAAGTAAACATCGAGAAAGGTCCATTTAATTCAAGGTGAAGTTTTGTTTTCATTTGCGTTCTATACAAAACTATATTCGGTGATAATCTAGTAAAAAATAGTAAATAACTCACCACTAGGGATGGAAAATAGTTTGTAACTTTTGTCATTGTTTTTACAGTTGTTAACTGAACAAATTTTCATTTCAAAATTTTGAATTTCAAATCAGAATGAAGAATATTGTGTAAGTTAAACTCTGTTAAACTTTAAACTCAACAAGCATACACGAAGAAAGGCGAGTTCTGAAATTCAACAGTAACTTCCGTCAGTTCTATCACCGATGCCTCTCTCTCTGTTTGTCGTTCGTCACAAACAGAGAGAGAGAGAGGCATCAGTCAGTACTGTTGAATTTCAGAACTCGCCTGAACGCATACACTTCTTCTTCTCATATTCTCCGAATTCGTATAAACAAATTATTGTACATTGCGATTGGCCGATTTTTGGGTATCTTCTGGGATTGGCCAATTTACAACTACTACTACTACTAGTGTTGTTCGCATCAGCTTTGGTCAGGGCTTGATACTATGGAAGTTTTTGATTTTCAATTATGGAAAGTCATCGACTTTATGTCGATGATGGCACTGCCTTGAAGTGA
>JAVJAQ010001768.1:30866-378472 GCA_032362365.1 Zygogramma bicolorata
CAATCAGATTTATAGTCATATTCGGTGAAAAGATGAAAGTTCGAAATCAACTCACTCTTGTTGATTGGAAGCTACATTCCAAGAAGCCACGGAAGTCTCCGTCATAGGGCTGAAGTAGAGGGTGTTGTCGTCTTGGTTCATAGCCAATGGCAGGCCCTGTGAAGATTTCCTGCCCGCCACTGAAATTGGCAACTCCTCGAACTCGCCTGGAGGTCCTTTCGTCAAGGTGGAAGTCGGGATACTGAAAATCCTGAAAAAGTTCCACAACTCATTATGAACGTAAATCATTCGGAATATATTCTGAAAGTTGCCAGTAACGATCTTGAACAGAGTCGATGGACTTTTTTTTAGAAGTGAAAGTTATTTATAAAGATATTTCTTTTTTCTGAATACTGTATATTCATGAGAAATACCTAATAGCTACAGTTCGACTTATTCAGTTGCAAAAGTGTATCTAGAGAATGGTCATGTTGATTGGTGTTAATTGCTTCAAATCATTATATCGCTTTGCTATGTATCAGTGTTTTTCATTTATGATATAAATAAACTTCATTTATTCAAGGATATTCAATATATCAGAAACTTATAACTTATCGAGTTTACATTATTTGTGTTCTATAATTACGCAAATGCAGATTATTCATATAGGAGAACAAGTTTCAAACATCTCGATTAATAACATGTTCCAATTATTCAGTTTCGAAAGTTCTGCATACCATTTCGGCAAAAAATTAAAAGTATATACAGATCATATGAAAATTTCATACTGATTTCTTCTATCCAATTATATGTTTATCATCGTCAATACTCACCCTAAACGAATCAATATTTTGTCAATTGCTCCACAAGAAAAATTATGTTTTTGAAATTTGACATCTGTTCTTTCACTTGGATACTAAATTATGAAATGTTATCGGGTTCAAATTATGAACAAGAATCGAAACGTTTGAACATCATTATTGAAAAGCTCATTATTATTAAATTCATAAGAAAATATTGAAACCTTATATGTACAAAAAATTTGTTCGTTCTCTAGTTGTCTTCATTGTCTTCTGTGAAAAAGAAGGAAATACATATAAGATTTGAAGATCCTGATTGAAACAATGAAGAACGAATAAGAGTATTGAAATACACAGTAATAAAATAACTAAATTTTTAGAATTCTATATTGAATAAACGAAAACCAATGATGATAATTAAAACCTATCAATAATAATTGGGTCAAATAACGAAATTGAAATAAATGACACTGAGTAACTGAAATAAAAAATTATCATTTTTTAATGGTAATATAAAATAAAAATTAACTGACAAACCAAATTGAAAACCAATAATGATAATAAAAACTTATCAATAATAATTGAGTGAAATAACGAAATTGAAATAAATGAAACTGAGTTGTGTTTGATAGTGATTTAAAATAAGAAATAATTGACATTTATTCTAATTTTTGCTACTCGTTCGATGTCTGCTCATTCATTTTTTTTCAATTATAAATTTTTCAATTTAATCATTCCATCAACTGTCCATTATGATTATTCTGTTTATTTCATTGTTTCAAGGTTTCATCAAGGTCAATTATCAAGATATACTCATGGGAACATGATGATTTTCTTAATGCTTTACCAATTCCGTGAGATTTTTTTGCCACAACAAACCATTTCTGTGATTTATCGTGACTTTTTTTAATTTTGCTTCATCACTTTGGAAAAAAATATTTCAACTAATTCAATAGTATTCACATGAGGGGAAATTTTGAAGAACTGTAGAAATCTGTCTTTTTCCGTATCCTCCAAATGTACTCTAATCATAAAAAACCTGTAGGTTATGTAGAGTAGAACTCAATAAATTGTATTTTAAATCATTTATGTTACTTTTTTGTCTTCACTGGCTCTGGAATTCAACGCAAACTGTCACTGTCAAATAAAATATGCTCTTCGATAATAATATTTATCAGGAATTCGGTGGCATAATACAATCAATCCCAAAATGGTGGGATTATCAGCAAATTTGTGAATTTATTCGAATGCGAGTATTTTCAATAACCACTCAATGACAATTGATATTATAAATGACAGCTTACAATAGATTCGACAGCAATTGTACCCAACGTTTCAAAAGGAAGTAGTGCCTTCTCGTTTTCAAGTGAAAAGCGTTCTATTCATTCATCTTTACCTGTCTGTAGCCATAGGCTGATAGAAAAGTGTCGCTAGTTTTGGAGAATGTGCAAGTCCAATTACACCATCCATCAGTGAAAAGTCTTCTCCAACAATGCTCATTTTCGAGTAGTCAGGGTTGGGAAACATGGAGGGATCAGAAAATCTCCACGTTTTGTCTGCTGCTGCATCGTATACGATCAATCCTGTGGACCAATGTAAAGCCCCATAAACACGTTGTTATGAAATTTTACGATAACACAATTTTCATGTAAAAGGTTTATTCATTGTTACAATATTGGTGTTATTCGTATGATGGTATAAAATCTCAGATAGATCAAAAGAATTATTTGCCATAGAAATAATTATTTGAAAGTGATCCCGCCGTGGTCTTTTTATCTGGACAATTTTTTTAATGATCATAGTAGTCCAGATAATTTTTCATTGGTTATAAAATAAAATTTGACTAATATATCCTTTAGAATCATTAAAAATATCTAGGACATGAGATATAGACAATCAATTCACAATAACTCCAAAAAGTTTTCAAACTTTACCGGAATGTTAGTGCGTGAATGAAAACAAACTATAAAATTTTGCATAAGCATGCGATGAACGGATCATTGTTTAAATGGCAAAAACCTTTTAATGCTTTATTTTCGCACAGAAAATTGCAAAAGTTCTGTAAACAAGGAATACCACTAGTTATATTGTTTTACAACATGCATTAAGTTCGCAACCTTGTTACAGTTACGGAACCTTATGTTTGTCTTATTTTTTGTAGTTTTCCACAGCAATTTGTTTTAAATAATTACAAAATTTCTGCAAAATTCATAACTGAATGGAGGAAATGTTCAACATAGTTACTTACATTTGCAATCATTTCTGAAAAACGGAATATGTATTTATTAAACTTGTTTCCTCAACGCCGCCATGTCCAGTACACACAAATATTGAGATAATCGCAAAAGTTTTAATACGTGGTTGCAAATAAAGATAAAATCGGTCTCAGTGGATATGAAACTTTGTAACCTTGAACTTAAAACGGAACCTTAATAATTATTCAAGATTTACTAATAGCATGTTTACAGCCCCAGAAAGGGACTCACATCACAGTTATCCAGCTGAATACTCGATTATCATTCAAGTTATGCCTATTACATATTGTACTGGTTTATTGGATCTGAATTCCCCTGTTAGTAGGTACCGGTGTTTGATATTGTTCAGTTGTGTGTGGAATACTTTATTAACTACTAGTTGAAAAATACTAGTTGCAAATCAACGAAAACGTTTTTCGGGAAAACTTTCATTTTCAACTTTTATCTATAACTTTTGTAAAAATTTCGACACTTGTTTCAATCAAAACGAACAAAAAACAAAAAAATTAGGATTGATAACATTTTTTTTTAACAAACAGTTGCGTTCTTTTTGAATGGTTGCAAATTCGCCAGAAGATGTAAACAGCTATTTCTCCACACTTCACAAATTTGCAGAACTTTTGCTTTTTTTGCTAGAGAACAAATACCATAATATTTTTAATTTTGATAATACCCTCATTTCCGTATTGCAGACGTAGTTGCAAATGAAGAAAACGTTCTATGTGAGGACTTCTTCATTTGCAACCCGTATTCAAAACTTTTGTAAAAATTTCGAAACTTGTTTTCATGACATTAAACAACTTATTGCAAAAATATATTTTCCGTTTAACGCAAGAGGTTGCAAATTGAAGCACTCCTCAAGTACATTATTTCGGTTATTTATGCAAATTTGCAGAACTTTTGGATTTTTTTTTTTGAAAAATCCGGATTACGTTCCGTTTTGTTTAAATGGTTTCGAATTTACCAGAAGATGTAAACTGCTATTTCGCAATGTTTCGAATTTTTGCGGAACTTTTGTTAATATCTTCATACAAATAATGCGAATATTCACAAAATCCTGATTTTCAACATTTCTCGTTCAGAAAAAAGGGTTGCAAAATCAGACTCAATATCATCTGAACGTACTTTTCATTCTTGTGAAGTTTCAAAACTTCTGTAATTATTATTAAATTTTGGAAATATCATGTCTATATCAACTGGCCTAATCAGCAAAATAATTGACATTGAAATCTTACCCAAATTCAATTTGTCATTTTGAACTTTCTTGTGATATCTGTGTAAATTGAAAATATTCACCTATGCAGCGAATGCAATTTTACTTTCGTCTTTGAAAATTGTTGGGACTCACTCTTTCATGAAAGGACATATTCCAAACTCGATACAAGTGAAATCGAAACAATATACAGCGTATCCTCAAAAAACAAATTGCAGCCCCTGAACGTCGGCAGAATGAATATTTTGACATAAATCAAAAATTACTTCTATTTGAAAAAACATTAACCTTCTTCTGGGGTTAGCAAGCCCCTACAAATTTAAAAATGGAAAGGGTGGTCAAATGACTCGGAATTTATGAAGAGTTTCCACGACTTACACAACCTTTTTTTTTTCAATCGATTGATTACTCACAAAGAAATTGCGTCATAACGTTTCCAGGTTTAAAAATTAATAAAAGCCAAAAAGATTGGAACTAAAGAATACATGGCTAGAAATGGCCTCCATTAACTTGATTTAATGAAATCTCAAATGAAAGTTTTCTTTAACATTTCTTTCACTGTCATCAACCGTTACAAAACCATTTGGGATCGAACTAATTATTTTCGGAAACTCTAGTGCGAATAGTATGAAAACATACCTGCTGCCACAGTATCGCTAATGTAAACGAATGCTGCATCGCATTTCCCTTGAACACTCTCGTCCAGTATCAAGTTTGTCAGCGCTGAAACCGGCCTCAGTACATCCTCAGGTATGATTATGGTACGAACAATTTGGTCCGATCGCAAGTCGAATACCAACAACTTCGGTGGACATACTCTTCTGAAGTTGTCTATCGATGTGTCCAGGCCAGAATCCAGCACCTGGAAAATGAGTATTCAGTACTCCATGCATGAAATTAGTATATTATAGAACAATCATGTGATCACCATTACATGAGAGTTGCATACGCTATTTTTTCTACACCCGATAAACAATGAAGAACTACACTACAAGAGAGAATGAAGACTATTACTAATAATCCCTCACCATTATTCCTTAAGGGAATAATATATGGCATTATACTGCATAAACCATAAATATAATACTTACATTATGTATAACTTGCAAATAAATATTATATTTATATGTAAATTGAACACAATAATAGTAATACATCGTATATCTTTGAAAATTTCCAAAAAAAATGTGATTGACGGTATGACCTCGAGTATTACTATGGATATAGAAAAACTATAAACATTCTTTATATTTATATCGAACATGATAATTGTAATTGATCAGATTTCCTAAAAATATTAAGATCATTCATTCTGCAGTTCGAAAAGATTATTCTAGGTCCCACTGATCTGGAAGTGGAAGGAATATATACATTTATTTCATTATTGCTAGTCTCAATATTGTACTCGAAATGCTGGTTTTATTCTGAAAAATTAAGCCTTCTGCCACTCAATTGGATTTCCAATTGATTGAAAATCTGTATCGTTATGAAAAATTTGTATCAGAATGGATCTCATCATGAAACGGATTGAAAATCTGTGTCGTTTTGAAACATCGGTATCATAATGAATCTCATTAATAAACGGCTTGTGAGCATATAAGTGTATTATTATTGTACGGGTCTAGAAAAAATCCATTATTGAACAGTCTAGAACCAGTTACAGTTGAACGAATCAATTAGTTAGTTAGGTTGGTTTCAGCTGTCATTTGTTTCAATCTTAGACATATAAATGGAATATTTCAACTCACACAAATTATTCCAAATATCGTTATTGAAAGCAGGAATTCCGATTACAAGAGTTTACAAACATAATTCGATACTTGGCACTGACTTTCCCAATTACAGATATCGAGCACATGATATTGATAGAAGTCAGTGCTAGAAATCGAGTTAGATGTGAAAATTCAGGTTCAACTTATTCTGAGATAAATCTGGCTTCGAATTGCAGACCAGATGGCGCTGTATGCTTTCTCAATGAAATAACTGATGTCATTGGCCAGGAAGAATCTTAAACCTTATGAAATAACTTCACCAGGTGTTCCGTGACTTTTTTATTTTTCATGCTTTCAACTCAGTGCGGAATAAATACATTAAAATCCTATATCACATAAATTCAATGAAGCTGAACAAACCGAGTGAGTATACCGTTTCTTTTCAAATTCTTTGACGTTACGTAGGTTCCATTTCTAATGCCATAAATGAAAATTCACAAATAACAGTCAGACAAATTAAACGTTACCGGTTTATTATCCACTTTGCTAACTACTGCATGGCTTTTTTTTTCTTTCAGTCTGCAGATCGATGCTTTCTCTTTCTTTCATCCAGACCCGTTCTATAATGATACACTATTATGCCCATAATCCTTTTCGAAATGGGGTCCATTATGATGAAGATTTTTCATAACGATACAGATTTTCAACCAATAGAAACCCGATATTTTTCAATCAATCATGCTGTGCAGTAGGTATTAAATTTCCATAGAATATAGCTAATCTTCGATAATTATATTATCCAAATATCTAATATCAGCGATATAGAAGAATAACCAGAAACTAGAATTGGTCATCCGATTTTTTTCATTGTTTTCTCCATTTCTTATTGTTGTATTTTTTAATTACAATTTTGTAGAATTTCTCAAAGAAACATACTTCTTCATTATTGGTCGGGTGTAGAAAAACTAGTGTATGCAACTCTCATGTAATGGTTATTAAAACACTCGCATTAACCATATGAAACTAACCTTCAGCAGGTTTCATATCCCGGTTAAATAACCATCATTACAAGATCGTTGCATAATATACTTTTATCTACACCCGTAATCTAATAATACACTTATATGCCCACAACCCGTTTTATAATGAAATCCATTACGATACAGATTTTTCATTACGATACAGACTTTCAACCAATAGAAACCCATTATTTTTCAATCAAGCATGATGTGCATGCTCTGCATTTGACACTTGTCAAGTCAAAATCGGTATAGGTATTGAACTTTTGAAGAATATAGACAAACTTCGATAATCATAACAAAATGTCTGATACCAGCGATATGAGAGAATCACCTTCGACACCTTCACCGACAGAAATACAGTTAGAATGATTAAATTTTTAATTTGACAAATGCATGCTTTGTTATTTATTCTTTCATCAAATTTTGTAGGCTCTCCGTAGCCGAGCCGTCTGTGACGCTGACATTGATTATTCTAGCTGGAGGTGACATTGGTTCGATTCCGGGCCCGAGCAATCTTTTTTCTCTATGATTTTTGATCTTCTCTTCATATCTCATCGTTTTATTTCTCGAAGTAATACTAATAATTACAATTCTGTGGAGTTTTTCAAAGAAATTCGTTAAATTAGTATTATTGTGTGCAATACAAATATAAATATAATATTTGTAGCTCTTCACTATTTATCGGGTGTAGATAAAATATCGTATGCAACTCTCATGTAATGGTTATCAATACACTCGCATAAACCATACGAAACTCACCTTCGGCTCGTTTCGTATTCCGGTTTATGCTCATATATTAATAACCATCA
Source organism: Zygogramma bicolorata (assembly GCA_032362365.1). Classification (NCBI taxonomy): domain Eukaryota; kingdom Metazoa; phylum Arthropoda; class Insecta; order Coleoptera; family Chrysomelidae; genus Zygogramma; species Zygogramma bicolorata. Next base: position 38,657 of record JAVJAQ010001768.1, read on the forward strand.
TTACACGATCGTTGCATAATATACTATTATGACCAGTCCAAGTACTTCATCATGAATAATGTATGATAACGGTTATTTTCCCAATGTCAAAGTTACGCGGGGCAGAAATTAAATATTGGCAAGATTTTTGATACTACCTACGAAAAAATTTTAAGCTTGTTTAATACTCGGGAGTTTTCAGATTAACAATTATCTGATGACCTACATAAAATTAAACAATCTGGGTGGAAGACAGAAATGAAATACAAAGAGGACGTGAAAGTAAGCATTACAAACTATTAGACTGAATCCAACCCTGCTCTGATTACATATCTGTTGTCTTGAATTTGACAGCTGTCACTGTTGTGAAGCTGTTATTAAATATTGTTTGATATTCCATATTTTTCATGTTCATACACTCGACTGGGTTATCCGTATGTTCTGAGATATTATGATACAGAAACAATATGCCGTTCATTTCACAATTTTCAGCAGCATTCTTTTGAACAACACCTTGATGTGAACAATCCATGGCCACCCATATACAACAGATTTTCTGCTCGTCAAAATCGGTCACTGTCCCATTTTATTTGTAGTATTTATGACTTCAAGGGTGATATAATCGATATTGTATCGACGAAGAAATTTTTCAGTATCAGGAGTCAAATTCCCATTGATATGGTTCACTAATTTCATAGTCAAACTACAATTTCAGATTTTTTAATACTCTGTGACCTCCAGTAAGTAACTATTTGTACAGTTTGCTAGTACATCATAGTTGGCCATTACTATCATTACACCGCTTTCGAAGTGGCGTTGTTTGTTATCAGTTTTTCGATCATTGTAATAGCTTGAGTGAATATATAGTGAATAGTTCGTTATAATATTGAGAATGTGAACATAGTGAAGGGTTTGTTATATTGAGGATCGTGGTTGGACAAGTTGTTTGCTAAAGCATAAGAAGCTCCACTTAGTTCCAAGTGAGTGATTTCAATTTTTATTATGATGGGCTTATAGAACGATTTTTGATTTTCGTCTCAAGCGATATCTCAACATTAGTCGTAATTTGAAAATTCAATCCACTGAAATATATGCACCCGTTCATACACCCTGCTCAATCGCAAGCTTAAACTTTGATCTGATCAGTAACCTTAAGAATTTGTTGATATTGGATTGTTACAACAATGCTTGTGAATACGATGAGACAATTATGCAAGCTTAACATTTGTCAGCACTTCTGTTGGAAAAAAAATGATATTGAATTTAATGAATTAAATTTAATGATCAGGAAAGAAATCAAACTAATAATTTGTTTGAAACTTGCTATATTTCAATCAATGAGTAAGTTGCATTCCGTACACGTCTATCCTTTTCTAATACCTTGGTGAATAAAGAACATAATAGTTATTTATGTATCAAGGGAATTAGGAGGGCCTTAATTACCGATGGCAAAGTTTGCGTCCCGAGGACCTCTGGGACAGCAATTGCCTGAGGTTATCAAGGCTCATTAATTCCCGTGGTACATAAATAATTTTATTTCTGACCGATTTCAATAAAATTTTGTTCATTTTTGAAACGGAAAAATGTACCAATTCATTACCTTCCCGGTATATTTGAATCAGGTACCGTTGATTATAGTAGAGTTTTCTTGTTGCTAGGTTGTTGCTATGTTACTTGTTTATAAACAGAACTTTGTTATCAAGCTGTGTTTGCGGTAAAAACGTGTTTTCTACCCCAAATATGAAGGATATTTTGAAAAAATACTGGCTGACACGGAAAAATGTTACTACCCACTATATATATATATATATATATATATATATATATAATTTTATTTTTACTTGTGAAAGGTAGAGGGAATTATAAAATCTATAATGTCCCAAGGGAGTTATGACCCTCTTTATTGATAGCGTAACTATGACGATATAACCTTATAATATCCCGGTCAGAAATAAATACATTTATGCGGACACCGGTGTAACACGGGTCACTATCAAGAAAGCAAAAATAGTCATGCCCAAATCAAAACAAAGTTGCACGAACACCTACGTTTACTATTTCTCAATGCAACGCTTGATAATAACACAAAGAATAACACAAAAATTAAATTCCGTTTTATAAACTCTGTGTTGATCTCTCTATTCGACAGAGTTGAATGTATGTGATTTCAAAAGCGAGCAAAGGTTTTGTTTATCGCATTGCAACTAGTTTCCAAAAATAGTTGCAAAACTCAGGTAGATGTATTTTGATTCGTGTGGAGCACGAGCATACTCCCTTCAAGTACACTGTACTCAGATTGTCGTAGAATGTTTTGAAATAATGTTTGCACAAACATATCTGGAGATAGAGCCGATCTAAGACCCACGTACTTTCAGCAAAACTTATTGCACTCATTGCCCAGAAAGTATCCCTATTTTTTCATGTGAAAGCTCGACTGGAGTTTCTGCGAAGGAAACTCCGTGTCTATGCCCGGCGTTTCCGTCAAATTTTCACATCTGATATTTTTTCGTGAAAGTCTCCTGAGAATGAAACATGTTCCATATACCGGATTTTGAAATTCGAGAGTAATAAACTATTATTGCAAAATTTCTGAAAAATTGAATATTTTTTCATGAAGCTTCAGTATACTGAATGAAATACTTTTTTATGTAAAGATCAAGTTTTGACTCATCCACTGAGTGGCAATAGTGGTAGCTGACCCCCTTTACGATAATAAGTTCCAGAGGTGAATATTTTTTAATAATTCAATTCCCTCTCAACTGCCATATAATGCGGTTCCACAAACACTACCCACACGTTTGAAACTGGCACTTTGGAGTTTGATTACATTGTTTCCATGGTGTAATATTCATTTCAAGTAATTTTGTGATAGGACTACAAGAGGGAATAAAGACTATTACTATCAATCCCTTGCCGTTATTCCCCAAGGGAATAATAAATGGCATCATACTTCTGAAACCATAAGTATAACACTTATATCGTGAATGAAAGAATCAATATCGCCAAAATATCGATTAGAACTGATGACAGACCCACCTATAAACAGAGTGTTTGTGATTTTTTTCATTTAACTTCTTTCACAGGATTTTGAATTTCTTTTTTTTGTCTCACTCGGAGAAGAGAAAAGCAAAAAAATATAAATGCAATACCTATACCGTCTGATCGGAATCGCCCCTAGTGAAATAATGGAAACCAAAACTATTTTTTCACTCACCCACAATCTGTTGCATGAATCTGTCTTCGACCTGTAGACTGAAATGAGCCCTGAGCAGTTGAAGTCTCCTCGTCCCGCGCCATGGAGAGACCAGTTGGGGAACGCTTGAAGGATGGGGCTGGACCCCCTGTGGGAGTTTCTGGGAATTGAACTGAAAGTCGCGGGAACCCCAGCGCGCAACCTTGGGGTAGCAATGAATATTCTGTCGTCCGTCACCTCCACTCCAGTAAAAACGGTATTTTCAGGTCTGCAAGAAATGACAAGAGTGTTCAAACAGCGCCTTATTGCATTGCTTCTCATTGCAATCAGTTCTACTACGTATTTTCCGAAATATGGGGTTTGAGTATATTATATTATATTATATTATATTATATTATATTATATTATATTATATTATATTATATTATATTATATTATATTATATTATATTATATTATATTATATTATATTATATTATATTATATTATATTATATTATATTATATTATATTATATTATATTATATTAAGGTTAGTGTACAGAAATGTGAAATATTTTCGACCGGGCCGGTACTTTGCGCATTACATTCATTTCTGCCGATTAAATGAACGTGTTCAGAGTAATTATGGTTAGTAAAAATTCGTCCCTAGTGACACATTAATCATTCATGATATAATATCAAATTTATGTTTATTCTTATTTTGTTTTTTTCCGAATTACAAGGAGACAAAATGAATTTACATGAGATTGATGACCTTTTTTTGACGATGACGAAAAAGAAATTATAGATTTCACAGAAACGCAAAGAACATATACAGTCAAAGAGCGAACAGGTCACTTAAATGACCTATATGACGGGGAGTTTTTTCAGGAGGTTCCGCTTCACCCAAAATAGTGTACAATATATCCTCGATCACATTTTCCATTTTATAGTGGACCACCACCAGTACCTGTTGATTGAGAACAAGTATTTTCTTTCTCAAAATTATTTCAATATTCCCAAACTGGATTTCAACAGAATTCAGGTCTGTGTATGAACCTGTGATCGAGTTGAATTTTTCTCTTGATTTTTTCCTTATATATAACTTTTCTTTTCGACTGCAACCATCGGTAATTTTATTCTAAATCCCCTTTATATCCACTAATGGTAACTGCATTGATGAATCAATATCCACCTTGTTGAAATTACAACCTTTTCTTTTCTTCCATCTGAAGTTTGAATGTGATTTTGTGACTTGTGCGTCAAATCAAACAGAACCCAAAAAACTCCTCGGCAACCCGATTAATCAGAATTAAATATATTCGGAGTCGAAATTCTCGATTAAAATATAATCATTTCTTGAATTTAATTTAATCGTGTTGTAAAGTACCGGCCCCTAGTACAATAGATAAAATGACTATTCAACCACTGAAGAGAAATATTTGCTTACTAGCAATTTTGTTAACTGTAGTGACTTTTGAGTCATCAATTCCAATCTGAAATATCAATAGTTTTGACACACAATCTTAAAATGGTTACTATTGAACTTGATTTATTAATACTTCAATATCACGTTAAGTTAATAAGTTGGCCACGCCGGTAATCTGTCACAAGAATTTGACATCATGAAAATTTGAAATAGAATTGTTACAGCTTGAAGTCTTGTAGCAGTGACCAATTATTTGTTCAACGAATTCAACAATTAACAGTAGAAGAGAAATTTATATTCAGCTGTATAAAAAACGAGTTTTCGGGACTCGTGAAATTGCAACTTGTCCCGAAAATATACATTTATTGTACTAGTTAAATAAATAACTATTCCTGCTCTCACTGTATCCGAAAAACAAGGTATCGAATTTCGACTTACCATGTCATCACTTCGAAATTTCATTTTGAATTCCATTATCAACCACTAAGACAAAGGTCGAATGTGTGCCTCTTTAGAATCAGAATCTGATAATCATGTTCAATAATCTGATTATTCTTCTTGGGCGCGACTTGAAACTCAAACTTATTTTTTCTTGTGAATTATAATCTTAATCATTCAACTATCATCATAAATACAAATGAAGTTGGCAATATCGCGTACCTAAATACAGAACAAAGCTGATAACTTGAAACGTGTTTCTTCACACAACATAGGGCTTATACTTTTCCGTCTACTTTATGCTCTTTGCATTGGTCGTTGGCTATTATATACACAATATAAATTGAATATTAGATAATTAATCAATGCCACGACTGATTTTTCACAATTTGACGCTTTCTTCCTTTTCAGTTATCATCCAAGGAACCTATTCATAGACAGGTTTGGGACGGATGCTAGGGAAGAACTCATTTACTTCCCTAGGGTCCGGATAAGATATATTGATGACTTATTCGCCGTGATGGATACAAGGATAACCGAAATTAAGAATGTATTTTCAGCACTAGACAGCAGGTGTTGGGGTATAATAGGTACTAACGAAATGGAAAAGAACGAACATAATTGAATAGAGTTTGACATTTATAGGAAAGACACGAACAAATGCAGATACATTCCCAACGACTCGAATCATTAGGCACAACAGAAAATGGCAGCATTGCAATTTCTCGTCCTTAGCTTGATAACATTTCCTTCAGAGAAAGATGGGTACGGCAATTAAAAGAGAGTGATTGGGTACGTAGCTGAAGTGAACGGTTTCAACCCAGATATATTCGATACAATAATTTGAAAATGTAAATTTGGAGAAACACTTAGTAAATCTCTGACTTTTCGAAGAGATGAGAGTAGTAAATAGTTGATGTAATCCAATATGAACCTTAGTACACTAGAGGACTTGAACAGATATTCGAAAGCTACATATACTAAACTTCTTATAAATTACAACAGCTTCTTGGCAATCCAGAAGATAAACGAAATCAGTTGTCTAGATTGCAACATAAAATACATTGGCCAGAGCCAACGAGCCATAAAACCCGTTTGAAAGAGTACACATGAGATACGGAAGGGTAGAAAAGTTCATTGTCGCCCAAAATGCTCTGGACAATGATCACAAAATTGGTAAAGCAATCTCAAATTGATCAAGCATGTGCATGACACAAGACTACTCGATGCACTCGACAGTCTAGAGATAACAAAATGTAAAAATAGTATGGATGGTAACGAAGGGCCCATCCGTTTCAGCACGCTTTTGGTTTATTGTCGAAAAACTAATCAGAATAATTTGTAGTAACAGAAGAAGTCCATAACGGACCAAAAAACCTCGCAGCTAGTTTTCGCACTACCTCAGATTGTAAAGTATATAAATAGCCATCTTAGTCTTCAGATTCACTATCAGTTTTCCTCTGGCAATGCTAACGTGTTTAGGGAAACACGCGTCTAGTGCGAATAATATCAGTTTGGTACTATTTCAACGTGATTATTTTGTGGTGGTTCAATATTTTTTCCGTAGTTTTCTGGGTTTGTTACCTACCACAGTCTGATATTGAAAATCAGAACACAGTCCACAATGAAGGCATACAATCTACACAAAATACACAACCTGTATCAAATCATTATAGCTTATGTCCCTCGTTTGTCTGAAAAGATAAAACGGATCGGCAACAGGTATAGGTATGTTAGAACAATATTCAAAACAATGAATTAAGGTCAATACTGACACATACCAAACCAAATAACACAACAGAAAACACAAAAAATTCATCAAATTCCTTGTTCGTGCGGTCAAAAATATATCGGTGAAACGTCTCGATCATTGGAAGTGCGAAAGAGTGAACACAAGATGTACCCCAGGAACAGACAGATAGGTGGTTCTGAATTATCAGAACACATTCTTACTGCCGATGGAGATCACACAGTAGAACGGAACGACACTTAAATTATGACGAAAGAGAGTAATGGTAGGAAACGAAAATTAAAGGAATCTGCTTTCATCATGCTGTCTGGTGAAGAATGCATATCTATGAGCTCGCTTGATATGGATCGCGGATGGCTGCCCCTTCTGAAGGACAAAATGTTATGTCAGATATATGTATATATATATATATATGTATATATATATATATATATATATATATATATATATATATATATATATATATATGCTGGCTGGAACTTCCGGTTGATCCGCGTCTTGGAAGACTTACTTGTCTACGTTTCGGCTCTCATTTCGGAGTCATTTTCAAGACTGAGTGACCTTGCGTCAGTCAGTCAGTCAGTCTTGAAAATGGCTCCGAAATGGGAGCCGAAACGTAGACAAGTAAATCTTTCCAGACGCGGATCAACCGAAAGTTCCAGCCAGCACATTTCTAACCGCGGAATCCTAGCCGATCAAATATATATATATATATATATTACATGAGTGCTTATTATTTTTTTGATAGGCAAAATTTGGGTTATACGAGAAGTTGTTGACTAATTTGACTTCTTCTATCCAGAAAGACCTGTTTTTTCAATAGATGCAGCAAATTTTCGAGGTAGATTGAAAATTGAAAATTCTACACTTGTATAGATTCCAATATTAATTTCTATTTTTTCAGATTGTGGTAGGTAACAAACCCAAAAAACTTATTAGTTATTGTGCTATAATTACATCGTTTTGAAGGTTATAGAGTGTGATAAGTCACAGAAGTTGTTTATCTTGAAATATGCCACTTTATTTTTTTCTATAACTCTTTCAATTTTGTGCTAGGGTAATTGGGCTCTGCTAAAGGAAATATCGATAAACTAATATTTAGCTTGTGCCAAATCGAGCACAAAGACTTCGTTCTCTTACCTGAAATCCCTCAAATCAAAGTCTGGTGGAAAATCGTAATTGAGGAAATTCCACTGATTCAGTAATTCCAGGCTCACAACATTTCCAACACACAAACCGAGAAGAAGCAGAATCATCTTTTTCTGATACTCCAACCTGAAAGAAGAGATGGTATAGTTAATACTATTCCTGTGATAGGCTCACACATTTCAAGTGTACAAAAAACAATTGTGACGAAGAGTTCAGAAGACCTGAAATAGAATGGTTGATGTTAAGGTGGATTTTCGCTTTAACTTTCACTTACACTTTCACTCTGAGAGATAAGCCTGCCATTTTCAGTACACCATTTTTCATACACCAACATATTCACTCCCTTTTCAACATCAGGAACTGTTCAAATTAAAAGTGAAATGGGCAAATTACACAAATAACGGACGATAGAACTAGAAATATAAGCCCCACAAATAAAAGAGTAATTTGTTCATTTGGTAGAAAGATGTTTTCGGAACGAGTTGAAGAAAAGTCTGGCAATCTTACTAGTACCGGTTGAACACAATATTTTTAACCAATCTTTAATTTTGAGATTATCTGCAAAATTGATTCAAACAGGTAAACAGCAGTCCTATTGTATATATATTATAATATTCTGAATATTCTGCTACAAGACTTCAGATTGTGATCGATATTCATTAAACAAATTAATTTGAATTAAAATCGCCATGATTCTTTTGACAGATTACCGGCGTTGGTGTGGATGAACTGTTTGTTGATATTTCAAATGAGAATTGAGAAGTCTTTTAAAAAAAAGTCATTACAAAATTACCGGTAAGTAGATATTTCTCTTCATTGGTTGAACAGTCATTTAATTTTTGTACTTGGTCGTATTTTCAACATTTCGTTACAATAACCATGGCAACCCAGCAATATCCTGGAATAACTTTTTTTTTATAAAAAAGTCATATTTAGGCGGTTGGAAAAATATGCTTTTTTTAAACATCCTCCTTCCATCCAATCACATTTATGAAAATTCCAAAGTTGAAGTGGAAGTGAAAGTTGAAGAAAAATTATCATTGCATAAATACAAATCAACCTGAAAATGTCATTTCAAATATTGTGAAGAGCATACTGAAATCAGAATTTAATGAACTTCAAGTATAGATTGAAAAATACTCAAAAACGTATATTTACAGATCTTCGTCGTGAATCAATTATAAGAAAATAATAATATTTTTTTAATTATCACCATATAAAAGTAATAGAAAAAAAATTACGATAGTAGAAACTTCACAATTGGCGCCTCGTAAAATGAGTTTTCAAGATTATTTTGACTTGTTGGGTAATAATAGGGATTTCGAGATTTACTAAAGCGCGGCAGATTAATATACAGGGGAATACCTTGTACCCGGTTAAGTACTTACACCATATATGAGCCCTATATATATATGGCCGCCCTTCAAGGATAAAGGATCAGATTAGTAAAAAAAATTGATCATCTGAAATTCTCGAGCGCGTCAGATTAAGGTAGGGTGAGTTAGTTACATCCTGAAACGTGTATATTCCACTAATCTGACAATTCGAGAGTGACCTAAAGAAGGAGGAGGGCTACAAAGTTGTAAAAAAAACGTCATCTCGACATTCTCGAGCGTTGCTTATTATTTTTTATTTTGAAGGGAATAATTCAAGAATCACAAAAAATATATAATCTGTCGATTTCCACAAGCCGAATTAATAAAAATTCATCGATAAAGTTTAATGCGTGCAGCTACGTGATGTCTATATTCCCCTCTCCGCGTTTCTATTTCTCTCTCACTCTTTCTTTATCTACTGCTCTCTCACTCTATCCCCACTATGGTTTCTTTTGCCATGACAGTTGATCACACAGATTCGTTCGCGGCATGATATTGTTTACAACGAATATCCAACGTTTCAAATTTTAAAAATTCAATTGCTTATAATTATTTTTTTATAAATACAAGTATTCTACTGAAAAAACATACACTTTTTTATTTGCATGTTTTTTCCTGAGCTTTTCAATTAATTAAGTTCAATGATTTGAAAAAATCATTTTCAATCCTTAAGTACGACCACCCCCATCATGGAAACAATCAGATTAACATACGTACATTTTTGAAAATTTGTAGGACATAGATGATATCAATATCTGACGCGCACGAGTATATCCATGCAATAGTTGAACGGTTTTCATTATATGACATTTTTTTCTATCATCTAAGCTTCGCAACCCGATAGTCGATCGTCTCTATGACGATCGAGTAAATCCCGATTTAGCATCGTGGGCTCTCCTACTATTACCAACAAAAGAGCATGTGAACCCCTACGACCTACTTCGAATCAAGAATGTCAACTGCTCTGGCATTCGGTAAAAAACATAAAACTCTTAGCTTGAATGCATTTCTCAATTTTTTTCTATTTATTATTCCACTCAATTTATTATTCGTCATAACGTGTTAATTATTTCTAGATGGACTCACTGATTATTGGTAAGCGGATATAATTTTTTTAGATATTTCACCATGTACGAGGCTGTGGCGTAACTTAATTGGAGAATTTCCATAAGAAATTTTTATACCCTGTTATTGATGCAAATTTGTAACCAAATACAATTCCAATGAGTCCAATAAAGGCAATTAAATTCTTATAGTATCTCAGAGAAAAAGCTGTGACTTTTGAGTGATGAGAAATTTCCATTCGTACTGTCCAAAAATTTTTGAGGGAGTCATTCTTGGCTAATTTTCTTCTCCGAGTCGATGAAAGAAGAATACAAAACTCATATGAAAGAAGGAACATCAAATAATAGGGATTATGCATAATTTTTCGTTGCGCCAAAAATGAATCGTACTACGACGGCGTAGTAGTATCATTGCACAAATAAAAGATTACGCGATTGCGACTTTTAATCTGTCAATTGACACTTTTTTTCAAAGTGAATTGAAGCCAATGAATGGAATCAACTGAATTTATTTCAAATCAATTGAATTCACAATAATTCTGTCAACCTCTGGATCCAAAAAATCCAAGAAGGTTTTGATTTCTAGAAAACTATTGCTTGAACACTTTTCTCACCATCATTGCCCTTCATTATTGAAATCGAGTTGATTTTATATGATGTGAATAAAGAGCAAATCCCATTCATCGACTTCATGTCCTGATTTTCTTCAAAGCCCGAAAAATCCTTTTTGACTATATCCAATAATTCAATAATAATAATAAATTTAATAATGATAAATTCATTTACCCAACTAACATCACCAATTTATAACAAAAAAAAAAACAAAAAATAGGGGTAAAAAGGAAAGAAGTTCAACGTGGTTGAAATTCCACTCCTCCGTGAGAAAAGACAAGACATAACATTATATTACAGCACACCTACAAACTGATTTTGCAATGATGAAAAAATGTTTGTGTTTGAAGTTCATAATATAGCGCATATAACCGAAAACAAAGAGCACATGTATCCGAAAAAAAAGAGATATTCCGCACCATCAGCATGAGACAGACATGAGATTAACCAGAGAGAATATGTTCATTCAACAGTTTGAGCTTTACTTCTTTTTTGAATTAGTGATATTTGAGCTTTCTTTGTTCCCTTGTTAACCCATCCCAACGTTGCACAGCTACACAGCTGAAAGACCTATGGAAAGAAGAGGTTCTGTGAATTGGCATAACAAAATTACTATCTTGATACCTAGTTCTATGTGTATGTCTATTTATATTAAACTTCTTTGTCAGGTGAAGAGGTTCATTTTGTTCTAAAATTTCATGAATGAGAGTAAAAAAATATAACTCACGTCTTCTATTCATGTTTAGCTCAGAATGTATATTCAGATGAGGGATGATACGCTCTCTGAATGGTATATTGTAGGAGTACTCTTTCATGATTGGGAAAAAATTGGAAAATGAATCAATGTGACTCAATGAATTGAGCCTTTCGTTTTCATTACGTTCCTTGGATGAAGTACAAGCCTCAATGTAATTTCTTTCTGAATTTTCGAATGAGCTCATGACTTCGGCTGCATTACCTTGATTAGAACTTTTTAAATAATGAAGACGTTCAGTATCGGAAAGCTTCGAATTAGTATGAATGAGATTAATAAATATGTTATAAAATTCCACCCACTGCTCATATGAATCATGAACAGTTGGAATCCACATCGTAGGTAACTTGACGTCATTGCTTGTATGATGATAATGTGACATTGTTTCAACCGAACGTTTCGAACCCTAATCAAGATCTTTCATAAAAGTCGCAATTGTCAAAATGAATCTGTCAATTGACACATTTGATCTGTTAATTGACAGATTAAGGGCGGGTACTTTACGACCTGATTAACAGTCCGCTAAAATAATCCCTGCTAAGGCTGTGCTTTCACTCTAGCAAATGACAGGATGTGGTGTCCATTTTCAGCGCCGATTATTTTAATAGACTCTTAATCAGGTTGTAAAGTACCCATCCTTGAAGTAGCAATTACGAGATTTTTCAATTTTGCTATGGCACCAATACCGGGTCGTCTTGCTACGTCGAATTCTTCCTACGGCGAATTCTTGCTACGTCGAATTCTTCCTACGTCGAATTCTTCCTACGGCGAATGTCATCCCCTCCACTGACGTCATTGAAACACGAACATTTCCGATGATGTTCCATACACTCCATTGTGGAAAGTTCGCCGTAGGAAGAATTCGACGTAGGAAGAATTCGACGTAGCAAGAATTCGCCGTAGGAAGAATTCGACGTAGGAAGAATTCGACGTAGGAAGAATTCGACGTAGGAAGAATTCGACGTAGCAAGAATTCGACGTAGCAAGAATTCGACGTAGCAAGAATTCGACGTAGCAAGAATTCGACTTAGCAAGAATTCGACGTAGCAAGAATTCGACGTAGCAAGAATTCGACGTAGGAAGAATTCGACGTAGGAAGAATTCGCCGTAGGAAGAATTTGTCGTAAGAAAAAATTGGCGAAAATATTCGCCCTTCTCTCTCGAAATATATCACATCGCAGACAGAACATCTCGATAACGACGTCATCAGATGAACGATTTGTACCGAAAAACTCCTTTTTCGCATTCACAGTGGGATTCATTCATTAATACTCAAGATTGTATAACTTTCTGAAAAGCATTCTGTTGGCCACATAAATGTGCAACTTTGCGCCAAATCAACCGTCTCCGTATTTCTTATATTATTCGAAAACATAATAGTGAGAGTTAAAGTTGAAATACCCGATATAGTCTGTAATACAAAATGTAATATTCATATCAATGGCTATTTTCGACCTTGGATTTGAATTTGGAAGGTGATAGGGGTCCGAAATATTTGCGTTCGAAATCCTTTCAAGTAGTGAACTGAAATGAAAGGACTAGGCTACAAGCCAATAACACTTTTTGGGGGGTCGAATGACCCATCATGAAACATATTCAGGACGATGTTGCTATATGAAACAATAACTTGTAGCACTATGTCGTCAGTTTTCACTGATACAATCGACTATTAACAAGGGATAACTGATTGTCTCAGCGAAAAAAAATGTTACTGTCGAAATTTCTCGTACGTCTTTCTTCAATATGATTGATTCAGAAAACTCATTGAGAAAAACCCCGTCCCATATGATAATAACGGTACCAGGAGCTATAATTCATCTGAAACAAAAATTATCGGCTTCCAATCACATCATGTTTTTCAGAATCTAACGTCTTGAAGAAAGCCATATGAAAATCATTAGTCCGTAACTCCCCATTGTTTGTTGGAAAATTCAGTCCGTTGAACCTCTAAAAAGTGACGAGCATAGTGCTGGAATTTATAGTTTCATATAGCAGCAACGTCTTGAACACAATTCATGCTGCATCATATGTCTTCCCAAAAAGTGTTAAGGACTTGAAATCTACAACCCTTTTTTTACCACCTTACTACGGTGTGAAATCCAGAAGCGTCACATTTTTCACCTATCTAGTCAGAGATGAGACCGTTAACAATGATGAGACGTGTATCGAGTTTGCAGAAAAGAATAAAAAAAGCAGTAACTTTTCTTGATGTATGTTATCGATGTTGATCACTTCATGTATTATAATTTCATATTTTTATTTTATCAATAATCAATCAATATGAATGAATTCTACCGTAAATGTGAAAGAGGAATCCCTCGGTGCATCCCGTTTTATTGATGGAGATAATTTGGCGGCAATGTTAACTAATTCTGAATTATTTCTATGGAGAATTCTTCCTACGTCGAATTCTTCCTACGGCGAATTCTTCCTACGTCGAATTCTTGCTACGTCGAATTCTTGCTACGTCGAATTCTTCCTACGGCGAATTCTTCCTACGTCGAATTCTTCCTACGCCGAATTCTTCCTACGGCGAACTTTCCACTATGGGCTGTATGGATCATCATCGGAAACGTTCGTGTTTTGATGACGTCAGTGGAGGGGATGACATTCGCCGTAGGAAGAATTCGACGTAGGAAGAATTCGCCGTAGGAAGAATTCGCCGTAGGAAGAATTCGACGTAGGAATACGCACCCACCAATACGCTGTCGTATCATTCACATCTTTATGACGCGGAAAAAGACATAGGCAGACTTGATAATAAAAAAAATATTTTGAAGTCAAATTCGAAAATAAATTTGAGCCGTTCAAACACCAACATTTAGCGCGCGCTTCGTCAAGTGACGTTTTCCGTGTTCATTTACTCCAAGCGTTTTTCAGTTTCAAATGCTATACAGATCATGGAAGAAACTAATAAAAACTTTTCACTTCGGTAGTGTATGATACCGAAATGCAAGAACACACCCAATGAAATATGTTTTCATATTCCAAGCGATGCAGATAAGTACGAAAACAATGGTGTGAGATGGTGAGAAAGGATAATGTATCTCCGAAATTTTGGGTATATTATTATAAGATCATTTCAACTTAGGTTTACTATATTCATATACAGCTCAGTGTTAGTTAGAAGTAAGGTTTGCACAAGCTATTTAGCAGTGGAAAAAGGCTTGGTTTAGTAGCCATGTGAATGAATGTGCCATGGAAATGTCAATTTATTCAGAGCAGAGTAGTTCAAAATCGACTTTTTCGAAGTTTTTGTGGAAATAGAATGAGTATTTCCCCATAATCGATATATTATAGACAAAAATTGTGATTGATAACGTCCCTATATGTTGCAGTGGTCATTGATATACAAGAGAAAAATGAGAGGTCCCAAAACTGATCCTCACGGAACTCCAATATCGATAATACAGATAACAACTATTAAACTCCTAATTAACATATTTCAAATGTTTTTCCTGATCCTAAATTTCCAATCAATTTTCCCTAGGTATATCTCTGGAGTCAATTGCTTTGATTGAATCGAAAAAGAATGCACCATTGTGTTATTCTTAACTGCGTCTACTATAAAAAGTGTGTAGGCAAGGAAAAGGCAATATGAAAGGAAATCGAACTATCTTTCGAACAAGTCGTTCAGACTAGTGTAGGCTAGACAGGGGTCAGCCCAGAAACCATAGACATTGCAACTAACAATACAGTTCTCATACGAAGGTAGTAATCCATACTCAAAGTGGAAGACCAATTTTATTGAAAAAGGAAACATGAAGTCATCTCCACAACATTTAACTCCTAAAGGAACTATGTCCTAGTTAATAAGACATGTTTCGAACATATATATCTTCATCTTCAGTTAAGTACAAAAAGGCTGAAATAGAGTTAACAATGAGAAAACAGTAGAAGTGATTTTTTACATGATACTTACGAAAGTTGGGAGATCAAAATCGACAAACTACATATTAACTATCCTTAACTACTTTCGAGAACCAAAGTGGTTCAAGAAGTTGAATTATGTTATAAGATGGGGGTGGAACCCCAGAATAATAATGAAAACTGCATTACAAATTGGAAATATTAACAAACACCATGCAAATGTGGCGTGGGTAGACAACAAAATGGACGAAATCGTGAAACAAAACCGAAATATAAGCATCAAGGAGAAAAGTTGAGGCACCTAGGAGGAACGAGGTGAATCAAAAATCCAAAAAAACTAGAAACCTATAAAAAGTTTGAAGGTTCAGTCTTTAGGAGACAGATGTCCTTACTGAAACTAATAATTAATTATTTTGAAAATGGATTATTATAATGCAAGTAAATGAATCTAAACAAGTTTTTTATGATTAAACATTAGGGAGAAACAATGTTCTTTTCTGTGACTAAAAAATTCAATTGTGGAAAGAGAAAGTTATAATAGAATCGAAAAAAGGTACACAATCAAAGTTAATCTGATCATTAAGGGAATTATAGAAAGGTTGTTTCGAAATTTGATTAATATGGAAAACTTCACTAATATTGAGTAGCGAACCTTTATCACAAATATGAACTATATCGAAATCTGTTTCTGGATTGAAAAAATGATTAAAGTTAATAATGTGTTAATTATAAGTTGAAATTTCAAAAGTGTTATCATGATTTTCATATTTATCTATCATTCTAATATGTTCTTCAAGACGTATTTTAAAATTACGACCAGTTTGTCCAACATAAACAATATTACAATCAGGATGGGAACACATCAGTTTGTAAACACCAGATTTTTCCATTAAGGGGATTTTATCTTTATTGTTAATGAAGTTTTTTCCTGAAGAATTGTTGGTTTTAAATGAGATACATAAATTATTATCTTCTTTAATGAAGCAATAAAGATGAAATCCCCTCAATGGAAAAATCTGGTGTTTACAAACTGATGTGTTCCCATCCTGATTGTAATACTGTTTATGTTGGACAAACTGGTCGTCATTTTAAAATACGTCTTAAAGAACATATTAGAATGATAGATAAATATAAAAATCATGATGACACTTTTGAAATTTCAACTAATAATTCCTTTGCTAACCACATTATTAACTCTAATCATTTTTTCAATCCAGAAACAGATTTCGATAAAGTTCATATTTGTGATAAAGGTTCGCTACTCAATATTAGTGAAATTTTCCATATTAATCAAATTTCGAAACAATCTTTCTATAATTCCCAATCAGATTAACTTTGATTGTGTACCTTTTTTTGATTGTATTATAACTTTCTCTTTCCACAATTGAATTTTTTAGTCACAGAAAAGAACATTGTTTCTCCCTAATGTTAAATCATAAAAAACTCGTTTAAATTAATTTACTTGCATTATAACAATCCATTTTCAAAATAATTAATTATTAGTTTCGGTAAGGACATCTGTCTCCTAAAGACTGAACCTTCAAACTTTTTATAGGTTTCTAGTTTTTCTGGATTTTTGATTTACCTCGTTCCTCCTAGGTGCCTTCACTTGTCTCCTTGATGCTTATATTTCGGTTTTGTTTCACGATTTCGTCCATTTTGTTGTCTACCCACGCCACATTTGCATGGTGTTTGTTAATATTTCCAATTTGTAATGCAGTTTTCATTATTATTCTGGGGTTCCACCCCCATCTTATAACATAATTCAACTTCTTGAACCACTTTGGTTCTCGAAAGTAGTTGAGGATAGTTAATATGTAGTTTGTCGATTTTGATCTCTCAACTTTCGTTAGTACCATGTAAAAAATCACTTTTACTGTTTTCTCATTGTTAACTCTATTTCAGCCTTTTTGTACTTAACTGAAGATGAACATATATATGTTCGAAACATGTTTTATCAACTAGGACATAGTTCCTTTAGGAATTAAATGTTGTGGAGATGACTTCGTGTTTCCTTTTTCAATAATACAGTTCTCCATACAACACGATGCGAGAGAGAGAGAAAATATATGCACATTGAAGTGATAAGTATTTTGAAGGAAATGATGATAATTCTATAAGTTCTTGAATCACTCAATCCTTCTTAACTGCTCTCTATCTGCTACATTGAGGTAGGAATTCGCTTAGAGGTTATACTTGAAGTATTTATTCTGTCTTGCTCACTCTGCAGTCCTTTCTCTCTTAGGGCCAGTCCAATAATATTCCGAAATTTCAAAATGATATCGCAACATCACTTTGACAATACTTTGACATTGTTTGAAAATTCGCATCAGAGGGCGTATCGCTTATTCCAATAGGCAATGTTTGGAATGATGAAATGATGAAACAATAAAACTGGACTGGCCCTGATAAGCGACAGCCGTACTAGGAAAATGACTTATGAAGGGGTAACGTTCCCTTTTGAAAACTGAGTGAGGCTTTAGTTATTATTGATAATTAGGGTTTCGATTGAGAAAGTGATTACCTACCCTTATCTTTTTGTGTACGTTTTCTACCGACATACCTCAAAGTAGGTTAGTAACAAGCTTATTTTCGAATGACTGAAATTTATTGGAATTATTATTTGTGTCATTCACTTATCCACTTCATCATGATACGAAACAAATTTCAATCGGGAACACATACTTTTCATTGCGTGGATACCCTCTAGCAAAACCAATCTGAAAAGCCCGATGACTCGAAAAAAACTGCAAGGTCGCAAGGACACACCCCGTGAACCTATCGTTCGAGAGACCGATTATGAGAACCAGTTTTTCGATTAATCCGATTGTGATAGTGAAAATGTTGCACAACAATGACTCAGTTTTGCCAGCCTTCGAACGTGTATGCTAATAGGGAATTTCACTATTTCACTCGCTATTGTCGTGTGAATATTAACAAACACTCTCTAGATAACGCCGACAAATCCAGTTTTATGAAGCAGTTGAATGCCCGTTTCTTCTTTACTTCGTTTATTCATTGCTTCCACGTGGTCGATACAAAAACAGAATAGAATCTGTTTGTCGTCGTAGTCAAACTCAACATGTATGAGCCTCTGAAGAAGCTAGCCACTCGCGCCATCGAAGCGTCAGGAAGAAATTCCAAAAAACGATGGTTTTCAAACCCGAACATAAGTAGTGATACTGAGAATAGAATCTGTGCAGAATCTGTAAATCGCAGATCGAATGGATAACAGGCTTCCATCTCTAATTTACTGTCACACGCCCTGGTTGAAGATCACTTGGTTAGAAAGAACAATTTGAAATGGAATAGAAAGAAATGTTCTTGACAATCATAAACATTCGACATATATTCCAGTAACTGAAGATCCGAAACTAGGAAAAGCTGTGAACAATTCTAGGCGTTCTTCACTTGTGGCTCAATTTGTAGGTCGTCACAGATGTTTTCAAAGAACCCAAAACTTAACACGATTGCGTTCATGAAAATGGCCGAAAATGGCCTCCAAACCCAGAAAAATGGGTTTCCCGCCAATATCTGGCTAGATATACGAATTAGAATAATTTTTTAATTCGCGGTTGTTCCGCAGATTCTACATAACTCCGGAATCGCATGAAAAATGTAAATAAACAAATGGATCATTCATTAGAACGCGGGGAGAGTACAAGAAAAATTCAGAGATCATTTAAGACCCCCCAAGGACCCATTATAAAGAAAAATTTCCGATGAAAGACTGTTTTTGAAGAAAATGTAAACAAATTAATGGAACAGTGTCGAAATGGTGCGGAAAAAAACTTCCACAGCTCATTGAATCTTTTTGCCAAATAAGAAAGAACTTCGAAATACATGGAATGATAGCTACGGATTGCCTCATTATCTTGAACTCTGAATCATTGAAAAATATCAGTTTTTGTCTGAGTTCAAGGGCGTCGCCAGAGAGATCAAATGTGTGAGTAGTGTTCATAAGAAACACCTACAGCCTACAGTTGAATAAATCGACTACAGTCCTTGTAAAATCTAGTATTGCTACTCGACGGTGGATGGCGCTTGTTCAATGAACTCTCTGGAAGTTGGTAGCAGTTACTAGACCAGGTAGAATTTTACCGCACATTCTGGATTCTAGTATTCTAGTATGATTTTCGTTTGGGTATATGAAGACGTGGTTTGCCTAGTCAATATTGATTTGTATTCATTAAATAATAAGATCTCATCATCCCTGTGTTGAATTGTGAAGTTTCTGAGTGTGTCTCCATTCATCATCTCATCAAAATGGACATCAGAAAGTTTTTTGGTGAGTTATGTACTGCTTTAATCTTGAACTTAGGGCGGTTTTTCAATACAAAAATAAATGAGTTATCTGTCAGTTAGATGAAAGAAATGAGAGGGTGCGCGTGAGTGATGTTTGGCAGTGATAAGGATGAAAATTTTTGGTCATTTTTATCTGATAGATATCTCGCATTGAAAAACCAGTCCTTAGAGCTAGTATTTTCATTTTATTTCTCTCAGCTAATAGCTTTGGTAACGGATATACTAGCTAGAGACGTGTATGATGATCGTTTAGGTATTTTATTAAAAAAAAATTATTGATTCAATCTCTATGAATTCAACGTTAACTGAATGGTGGTTTCGTTTTCAATAATCATTTAGGAAATAAATCATAAATTATATTTGTGGTTCAATTAAATACAAATTAAAACGGATCCTTAATATAAATAAGGCTAAAAAAGCTTTCTGAGATAATGTTTATAGGTAATTGAGTTGAGTTGAGTAAGTAATCGAGGGCTTGTGAAGTTTTATACATTGATATCAGAACTGTTTTTATTACAATCGTCATCGAGGCAAACACTTCCAAAGTGTAACGCTTCATGCTTTTGACTGTACCAGGCGTTCATATTTTTTATCCTCCATGATATTACCCTATTGCCCCCCCCCTTAGTCATAAGCTGGCGACGCCCTTGCCTGAGCTATGAAACAATTCGTCTGCCCGCCTCCAAGCGAATGCATAGATAACAGTTTTCCTATAGAGAAAGCGGCAGCTGAAATGAGGAATGTTTTGGGTCCCTTTATCTCGAAAACTGTTGAGTTTTGGGAATAAATGATTGGGGTCATTTTTGTAGATAATGAGACGATATTTTTGTATGAACCAAAATTCTCTAATGCGTATATTTAGCCAGATTTTGGCGGGACACCGATTTTTCTGGGTTTGGGGGCCATTTTCGGCCATTTCCATGAACGCAATCGTGTTCAGTTTTGGGTTCTTTGAAAATATCTGTGACGACCTACAAATTGAGCCACAAGTGAAGAACTTATAGACTTATTCACAGGTTTGTCCCTTCATTTACTGGACTAAAAGTCGATGAGCAACTACTTCCCTGTTCAATACCACTAAGGGCATTGCATTATATCCGACCGGTACTAGTGCAGAAGGAAATCCTAAATTATCAGAACACATTCTTACTGCCGATGGAGATTACACAGTGAATGGAAAGACAATAAAATTATGACGACAGAGAACAATGACAGGAAACTTAAAATAAAAGAATCTGCTTTCATCATGCTGTCTGGTGAAGAATGCATATTCGAAGTAAAGATTTATCTGGATGATTCTCCATTATATGATCGCATATATAAGCGGGAGACGCTCACGCTGACGGCAGAATTGATATTACAGAAAGTTAGTGATTCGGCAGTTTTATTCAGAGCTAAGTGACGAGAGTTATTGAGATCTAAGTGGAGCAGAGCTTTGTGCGGAAGGAGAATTGTTAGTACAGAGAGTTTCAGTAGCGAGCGAGCATTGGAAAGTTATAGGAGCGACTTAAGTGATTGTGTTGTATTGTATTGTGATAGAGAGTTATAATAAAAGAAGTTTAGTGTTGTTTGGTGTTTTAATCATCGAACCCAAGGAATATCGTAACACTGGTGTCAGAATTGAGATTTTCCAAGGGAGAAATCGTAACAACGCTTGATATGGATCGCGGATGGCTGCCCCTCCTGAAGGACAAAATGTTATGTCAGATTTGAAATATTTGACGAATGTCAATTACGAAGATTGCCAACAAGAGATATTTGCATTTGATAAAGAATTTGCGTATAAGTTTTGAGAACGGAAGCAGATTTAGTTTCCGAAACGTTAACGATTAGTATTTTCACATATTTTTAGTTCCAATTATTTTTTTGATAGTCAAAATTTGAGTTATACGAGAAGTTGCTGACTCATTATTGGACTTGTTCTGTCCAGAAAGAACTGTTTTTCAATTGACGTAGCAACTTTTCGGGGTAGATTGAAAATCTCTCCTTCTACACTTGTATAGATTCCAATAATAATTCTTATTTTTTCAGATTGTAGTAGGTTACAAATTCAGTAAACTACGGAACGAAAAAGAAAATCCTGCATTTGCTTTTGGTGAATTAATTTTCAATTATTGAGACGGACACACTTGCAGACCGGTTTCGAGCTATTTGGCCACTCGTCAGTACAAGGCAGAGCCATTATCAACATGACGTCGATGACTCCCCATAATTGAAAATCAAATATCTTGTATAGTGTCATGCCTCGACAAAACTGATGCAAACAACACGAACTCATTGCGCCATCTACCCATGAACGAGGTATTCCAAAAACAAACCGAATTCGCCCTGTCCTCCTGCGAGAAAAACGTAGAAACATCGACTATATCGAATGTTTTTACATTTCCCTTGCAGGTACTGCCTTGTACTGACGAGTGTCCAAATAGCCCGAAACCGGTCTGCAAGTGTGTCAGTCCCTATAATTGAAAATCAATTCCTTCATTTGAATCGCCAAAAGCAAAGGATTTTCTTCTGTGAAGAAACCTGCACTGGCACCGGTCGGATATAACTTCGTGGTATTAGTCGTTTTCTGACAGATGCCAGACAAAACCTACCGTATAAGTAGTTCGAGACTGGCCTGAACGTATTGTTCGAAAGATGATTTTTTTTGACAATTGCCTTGTTGATTAATTCCAAATTCTGGTGATTGTAAATTGCACTAGTGGCATGAATAATGACAGAGGATCGATTCCAAGGAATCCGCTTTTCTGTCCAACTTCTAATACCTGTGAGGGCAGTCGTCAACTGCCATTAGGAGTCGATTTTATGACTTGAATGGAAGTATTCAATTGTTAAGTGTGATGAGATAAGGTAGATCATTTTCTCCAAGGGTGTATAAATAATAACACTGACAATATATCTCCTTGCTTAAGAACCAATCAGTCTATTTCAAATTTTGAAATTCAGCCAATAGAATCCGAATTACAGTGAAAATATAGCTTGTCGCTGTATTTTCACGGTGATAAACCTGCTTAGTTTTTGTTTTACTAGCTGTCAAGTGAAAATAATGATTTAAATTATAAACGTCAAATCTATGTGTTTTGATTAATTATATTTCTTAATCAATATGAGCGATCGTTGGGGACAAATGGCGATTGGTATCATAGATGAAGCAGTGGAAAAGAGTATTCCCTTGAATACGGCCAGAAATAAAGAATCAATTACCAGGCAATTCAACAATTTTTGCTCAAACAGGGGTTATATTGTCGTCCTAAATATAATTCGTGGTATGATTAATAACCTATAATTTTTTGGAATATCAATTCATTGGCAATCCCAATGCAAGAAAATACAACTCGTCCTGCGGACTCGTTGTATTTTCAGCTTTGGGATTGCAATTCATTAATATTCCAAAAAATTATCGGTATTAATCATACCACTTATTATATTACCCCTGATAATAATATTGGCTTCTGATAGCAAAGTTAACAATAATGATAATGTTATGTTCCATCAAGAAACTTGATACAACATAATCAACAGCCACTGAGGTGGCAGACAAAAGGAAAGGTGTCAGGTCCAATCACCAATTTTTCTACAGTTACCTTTTGTTTCAACAATTGATTTTAGCCCTGTGATTCACAAAGCTATTCAAGTGCCAAAGTCATAAGAAATCGACTGAAAGAAATGGTTTGACAAAAAATTTTAATTGAAAAAAAACATGCATCCAGAAGCCATGCAGTAACATTTTTTTTTTCTGGTAACACAATCACAACATTCACTTTCACATGAATGTAATTCAATGCCATTTTCTCCCATTTCGTGTCGTTGTGCCCAAGATTACAGCTACTTTCCTCTCAAAATGTTTTCTACATCCGTATATTTTAAGTATACCTAAACATTGAATACCCTCATTCACTTCGTAGTGCCCTGAGGATTTTTCCATAACAGTCGAAACGTTAATAATATCAGTGGTTTCGGTTATTTGGCCTAACCTAACTATTAGTACAATTGCAAAAGTCGTATTTTGCGTGGCGAGTAGAAAAAATTGCTGAGCAAATTGAAATTACTTTTCAGAAGCTCACCTGTCCCAAAGTTCCGATGAAAAGCACTTAAAATGAAGCACCAATCCACAATCTCACCACTTCATTTATCGCGTTTTTAGCAATAGAAGTCACCGTGTGTAGTGTTTAGTATATGAACCCACGAAAAAATGAAAGTTGTGGATGTGAGGGGGCTGTAGTTGAGAGGGGGAACCCAGAAATGAAAGAGGTTGTTGTTGCTACCAGGAAGGGAGAAAAATAAAATGGGTTCAACTTTCTGGCAAAGGACTCATTTTGTTTTCTAAAGAGTACAGTTTTTGTTTTCCATGCTCATGAATCACGTGTCCCATCATATTTAAACCAAAAATTAGAAACAGTCAACTGGTGAAGTGATTCAATATTTTTTTCCAATGAAGGTGGATTGGGTAGCATCAATTTTTTCAACAATAGTTTTCTTGTCCACGTTTCGAATTTAATTAAATCCTTCTTCAGGACTCTGTTACAATGAATATTTATAAACATGCCTCCTACAATAATTATATGATTATTACCGTTTCAATTACACAAGAAATAATAAATACTCAATTAAATTACTCACTTGAAAATAATTCCTTCGTGTTAAAAATATTGTTATTTATAATATCAATACAAACGAAATGAAAACAATTAGGATATTTGTTTGTTTTCATGTTATTTGTGTTGGTGTAGCCACGAAAATGTTGTTGATGCATTCTTTATTGTGTATCTAATAAGTCTGATGGTTTTCAGAAGAGTTATGTTTTTAACACGAAAAAGCTACTTTGCGGTGAGTGATTTGATTTTTAACTCAGTATTTTTTGTAAAATTGGATCGATAATGATCATATAAGGTTTGTGGGAGGTATGTTTATGAAAATTCATTGTAACAGAGCCCTGAAGTAGAATTTAATTGATATCGAAACGTGAACAAAAAACAATTGCTTTTTTTCAAGAAAAATCGATTCTGTTACCCAACCAACATTTCTTGAAAGAAGTATAAACTCTAGAATCAAATATAGAAAACTAGAAATAGCGAACGTCAAATTTACCATTAGTCAGCAATGATTTTAGAGTTTGAATTCATGCTGCTGGGGTTATATAAGGCACCCCAAGTCTAGCACTCGATACTGATTCATGGTCACCTGATGATGTCAACTTGGTTGGTAATATAGGTGTTGACAAGGAATATCTGTAGTTTTGCTATTCGCCGAGTCAATTATATCTTACTTGAACTGTTGCACAGCTCCAGTTCACACAAAAACCAAATGACCACCTGTCGCTTTTCTCAACTGTTTTTTTCAACTATCTCAGTTCCGTCCGATTAGTATTCAGAACGTAAATCAATGCCCGTCAAAGAATCAGCAGTGTCTCTGAATTGGAAAATACATCAATTACCTGCATCATATCGAGTAAAAACCACACCCTACTCGTTGCATAACTTGGTATAGTTACATTGATAATATGTTTCTTTACTTCGTTTATTTATCGCTTCCGCAAGGTCGATACGAGAACAGAATAGAATGTGTGTAGAATTTTCAGCGTTGAGACTAATTAACAGATCGATGTTCTAACAGTCATCCATCTCTGATTCACTGCCACACGTCCTGGGGCCTGTTTCATAAAAGTACAAGTCTTGTAGCTACAAGACAACACACAATATAGTTACAGGTGAAAAAACGATTAAAAAAACAATTGTTTAGCATCGCGTTTCTTTGTGTTTCTCTTGTAGCTACAAGACTTGTACTTCTATGAAATAGGCCCTTGGTTGAAGATTACTCAGTTATAAAAAGCGATTTGAATTCGAATTGAAATACACATAACAAAAGACTTTTTTATCCATTCGAAAAGTTAAGTACAGCTAACTGTAGTAGCAGCATGAACAGTGACAGAGCAATTAACTGTCACTGTACAGGAAAATATATAATATAATAATACTATGAAATAATAACGATGATGAAGCTGTTTCTGTAGAGAACTCACATTTTACCAATTATAGATTCAACAGTCCATTGTCAAAAATGCTAAGGGAAGCTCGTGCATCAGAACTTGATTTTTTTACAAATTCTTTGGAGGTCTTCGAAAAGTCTGCAATCAATTATGTATTTTTCTATATATTTATGCCTTGTATGTTTGTTGGTTTTTAGTACTCGGTGTCATTTTTGACTGTTTCATTTTGTATTCAGTTTTAAGTTGTTTTTTATTCATTTCAATTTGAGAACGGAAACGCATTTAGTTCATGAAACATTCACAGAGAAGGATTTTAATGAATATATGTTCTTATATAGAGTGGTCCATCGAAAAGTATGCACCTTGCTTTTCTCCTTTTTTTCGTAACTTATCGCAAAAATGCTCGGATTTTGCTTTTGAGGGGGACACATTTTAGATGTATTTTTCTACCTGTGCCTTCAACCCCCTAGCGAGGGTGAGTAACAACCTTAAAATTTCAAATGGAAAGTGGGGTCGAGTGATATATCATTTGAAAGGGCACAAAATTCTCTTTCCAATTGTTTACTTCGCGATCAAAAACCAATATTATTATCAGTGATATCATTCATATATCCTTAGAGAAAATGATTATCTCATCACACCCAACAATTGAATACTTGTATTCAATCCATAAAACCATAAAACCGACTCCTATTGGCAGTTGATTGTCCTTACGAGTATTAGAAGTTAGACAGGAAAGAGGATTGATTGGAATCGATCCTCTGTCATCACTCATGCTACTACTACCAATTACAATCACCAGACTTTGGAATTAAGCACCAAGGCCATTGTCAAGAAAATCATCTTTCGAAGAATTCGTCTAGGCCAGTCTCAAACTACCTACACAGTGGGTTTTGGCTGGCATCTGTCAGAAAACAACTACTCCCGTGGCTAATACCACGAAGGGCATTGTGTTATATCCGACCGATGCCAGTGCAGGTTTCTTCACAGAAGAAAATCCTTTGCTTTTGGTGATACAAATGAAGGAATTGATTTTCAATTATAGGGACTGACACACTTGCAGACAGACCGGTTTCGGGCTATTTGGCCACTCGTCAGTACAAGGCAGTACCTGCAAGGGAATATTTTCAAACTTCTAGAAAATCTCCACAATCGCTATCAAAGCTCAAACACACACGAAAATCATAAAAACCCAAAATTATACGAGTCAAAACAACAGCCCCATATGAACACATGCAAACTAGAGTATGGCGAACTTACCAGTGAGTGTTCTAACAAAAGTCGATAGGGGGCGAATCGCTTATTTTCTATTGCGAAAAGATTCCAATATGGATTCTAATTTTTGCAGATTGTGGTAGGTTAAGAAACCGAAAATACTACGAAGAATATACATCGGTGTTTTCCAATGAACTTCAATTCTGGGTTTTACAAGAAATACCCCACGTAATTTTTTTGGCACATTATGCTTTATTTGTTTGAAGTTGTTTTTGACTGACAGTAAAAAATATGTTACTGCTAATCGCTCTATATTTTCTATAACACAAATCGATGACAAGTTTGTGTTTTTCAAATTGAGATCGAAAAGTTTTTTCAGCAAAACAATTTTTGGGGTAAACTAGAAGTCTGCCTTCCTACGCTTGTATAGACTTTGAGTTGGTCTCTCATTTTTTCATATTGTGTCTGATTGAAATCCATAAAAAACTACAAAATTAAAAAAAATCATATTCCTCCTTTTTTTTCGCTCAGTCTTCTCCCAACATCACGAGGGTTTTCTTTTGCCATGAATCTGCTGATGAATAACTCGACTCTCG
Source organism: Zygogramma bicolorata (assembly GCA_032362365.1). Classification (NCBI taxonomy): domain Eukaryota; kingdom Metazoa; phylum Arthropoda; class Insecta; order Coleoptera; family Chrysomelidae; genus Zygogramma; species Zygogramma bicolorata. The sequence goes on from JAVJAQ010001768.1 coordinate 66,352, forward strand.
AAATGGACAATTATTTTCGAAAAATTAAGAAGATCAATACCTCAAAATGCATGAAATCATCTTTTGAGAAATTCGTTCCGGCCAGACTCAACTGCCTTCACATGGTAGAATACAACTACTCCTCTGGCTATATACCAGGATATCTTTCAACGCCGTTCGCGGTATTGACCAGTAGAGCAGTTGTTTCTGACAGGTGTCAACCCATAATCCTACTGTGTAGGTAGTTGAGAGTGGCCTGAACGAATTGTTCAAAAAATGATTTGATTTATAGCCAATCTTCAAGTAGATACACCGACTATGTCGAAATTTTATCAAAATTCATGCTTCGGAAATACCGACTCATGCTTCTACAATTCGGTTGTCCACATCAAGAACACAATAATTACACTGTTTGAACGTCATTATTTTGTGGTGGATCAATATTTGTTCCGTAGTTTACCGGGTTTGTAACCTACCACAATCTTGAGAAATTAGAATTAATATTGGGATCTGTACAAGTGTAGAAGGGCAAATTTTCAATTTACCCAGAAAATTTGCTGCGTCTATTGAAAAACAGTTTCCTCTGGATAAAACAAGTCCAATCAGTCAGTAAATTCTCGTGTTACTCAAATTATACCTATCAAAAAAATAATTAGAACTGATATCCATATGAAAATACTTATCGTTAATGTTTCGGAAAGTAAATCCACTTCCTTCCGTTCTCAAAACTCATACGCAAATTCCTATTCAAATGCAAATATCTATTGTTGGCAATCTTCGTTATTGATATTTGTGAAATATTTCAAATCTGACATAACATTTTGTCCTTCAGGAGGGGCAGCCATCCGCGATCCATATCAAGCGAACTCATAGATATGCATTCTTCACCAGACAGCATGATGAAAGCAGATTCCTTTAATTTTCGTTCCCTGCTATTTACTCTCTTTCGTCATAATTTTAGTGTCGTTCCATTCTACTGTACGATCTCCATCGGCAATAAGAATGTGTTCTGATAATTCAGTACCACCTATCTGTCTGTTCCTGGTGTACATCTTGTGTTCACTCTTTCGAACTTCCAATGGTCGAGATGTTTCACCGATATATTTTTGACCGCACGAACAAGGAATTTGATAAATACAATTTTTTGTGTTGTCGGTTGTGTCATTTGGTTTGGTATGTGTGAGTATTGACCTTGAAGTATTTTTTGTTTTGAATGTATTTCTAACATTCCGAAAGGACGAGGGCTCTTTTACAAAATATGAAAATAACCGAATGCAATTTGTATAAGATATCACGCTTGAATGCAAAATTATCTTGTCATTTCTATGCACGAATTTAATTCATTGGAATATTTCACAAATAAAGAAATTCTCGAGGAAATGTTATTTTTTGTTCATTCATACTTTCCTCTATAGATTGTATGGAGAACTCACCTAAGCGCGAAATGTTTTTCTATTTTTGAAGTCTGACATTTATTTGTGTTGTTTACTGACGTCTAGCGATACGTTCTCAAATGTGTTGTTATGGTGACTTGATATAATGCAGTTACCGCTGAGTGTTTTCGATACAATGCAATTACCGCTGTAAGTTTTCGATAATTGCATTGCTCTTATGGGACATTTTATATATGAGGGAAATATTCAATATAATTACATAAACTCACTCCATTTATTGAGACCCACTAATGTTACTCCGGACCATTAGCTATCATTAGCTATCATTGTAAAATTCAGAAAATTCAATAATTGCAATGAAGTCGATACTGCGTCATGATTTATGGTTTTTTGTGGTACTTTTTGTACAGTTTGATGGAAGGCTCGTGAAAAAAACACAGTATGTTGTAGTTTTTATATCAATCTTTTCAAAACATACCAATCTGCTGCTACTGTCTTTTCAATGGTTATAATTCAGGTAGCATTCAGAAAAATATCGAGTGATATAACTTTGTTCTTGAATATGGAATTGAAAAAAATTCAGATTGAATGGGTTTTTATTCAAATGCCATTGTCGTAGGAACATCAATATTTTGACAAACTGATAACTAATATTGAAACCTGATTGAAATGAATTCCCTGTTTTTGAAGAAATAGAAAGTTTTCAACTATAATGAATAAACAAAAAACAATTCCAAAAAGAGCTGTATGAACATTCACAAACACAGTAATTACATATCCCATGGTGAAACACACTAAATGCTATGCAATTACTGTGTTTTTCCGGAAGAAGGTGTAAATATTTTTTTTGAATATGGGTTCTCTATCGAAGTCGGGGCAGTTAATGTGTTAGAGCAAGGGGTAATATCTTTATTCATGAACAGATTATGATTTTTCAACTACAGAAATTCGTGGCAAAACACAGTAAGTTCCCTTATACAATATTCTCAAATTTGTGAAAAATATCGGTTACTGTGTTTTCGCTTAGGACATGTGAACGTGAACTGGTCTGAAATATGTGACCTACAATTGTCCCATTACTTTGAACTGTTTCTGATTGAGTTCCGTTTGAAAGTGTTATTTTTGTGGATTACTTTCTATACTGCTTTTTTTGGCTCCAGTTTCGACAGAGTTCAGACAGACACGCCTAGCCGGTTGAAAAAAATAACAAGGTCGGCGATATATCTCACATATATAACACACCCTGTGAACCCATTGTAGAGTGACCATACAAACCAGTTCTCCGTCCAAATATTCTGCAACAATGACTCAATCGTTACAACCTTCTACTACGTACGCTAATGCTGCTATTACTACTTTTCTTTTTTTTTTCTACCACCTATGGTAGCCTTCGAATTTGTATCTCAGCCAAATAAGGAAATAAGCGTGGTGCCATTGATAATTGTGGTACTTTGAAAAGAATGGAATCCAAACAACTGGACTGTAACAGAATACCAGCCGTTAGTGTCTCGGGAATTGTGACGGGCACTTTATAATAATTCCAATCTCATGAAGTTATTACCTCGTGCGTGAATGAAAGAGATCAAATTCATCTAGAGTTAATTCGATCCTTTCAAATAGGTTTTCACACAGAGTTGTTCAACATTTATCAATCATCGATGTCTGAGCTTTTGTTAATGTTATCTGCATCCTTTTCCACTTCTATCATTTCAAGCACTATTCTGTTATGGTTTTTATAAATCAAAAATATTTATTTCCGTACTTTTCTAGGTTTGTCACCTACCACAATCTGAAAAAATAACTTTGACAGAATTAGAAAACCTGAAAACAGTCCACAATTAAGACAGACAACCTGCACAAGATACACAACCTGTATCAAACATTATGTCCCTCGTTTGTCTGAAAAGATAAAACGGTATAATGTTAGAACAACATACTAAGCAACAAATACTTCACGGTCAATACTGACTCATACCAAACCAAATAACACAACGTAAAACACAAAAAAATTGTATTTATCAAATTCCTTGTTCGTGCAGTCAAAAATATATCGGTGAAACGTCTCGACCATTGGAAGTGCGAAAGAGTGAACACAAGATGTACATCTGGAACAGACGGATAGGTGGTTCTAAATTATCAGAACACATTCTTACTGCCGATGGAGATCACACAGTAGAATGGAACGACACAAAATTATGAGGAATTAGAGCGATGGCAGGAAACGAAAATTAAAGGAATCTGCTTTCATCATGCTGTCTGGAGGAGAATGCATATTTATGAGTTCTCTTGATCGCGGATGGCTGCCCCTCCTGAAGGACAAAATTTTATGTGAATTGAAGATTTGAAATAATATATATATATATATATATATATATATATATATATATATATATATATACATATATATGTATATATTATATATTCTGACTAATTAGACTTGTTTTATCCAGAAAAGACGCAGTCACTCTTCGGGGCAGATTAAAAAACTACCCTTCTACACTTGTATAGATTCAATATTGATTCTAATTTTTTCAGATTGTGGTAGGTTACAAACTCAGAAAACAACGGAACAAATATTGATCCACCTCAAAATAATAACGTTCGAACAGTACTCAGAAATATTTAGCCTTTCTTTGATGAGTACCTCCAATTCAGTACGTAGACGTTCTCAGATATACATATCGTTTTGCATTAATCGCTTGGAAATTCTGACATTCTAGACAAAATTTCTTCTTTTATCCTGTAAGGAAATAATCTTCCCCTACAGTTGTTAATGTTCTACATAAATGATTGAAAAGAGTTTCCAAACACGATGAAACCTTTGGTGTAAAAGTTGAGACTTTTCCTAGAGATCAATAACCCAAAACTGATATTTTTGCACTCGATGCGCGTTTCGCTAACAAGGATAGCATCTTCAGGAGAAGTAAATTGATACTATTTAGTAACAAATTATTAAATTGGTACTATCTAGTATCAGTCATTTTCCACGAGTGTGAAGTTCGCAGATCATACAATTGGGAAATTTGCGTTCCATGCGAGTTGTTCTACTTTTTCTTTGGCTATAAAGATAATAGGCAAGGAATTTAACAAAAAGCATGAGCTTCAAATTTAATTTCATTCAAAATTTCAATTCAGGTACAATCGAATGAGTGGTTAGAGGAGCTGTCATTGCTTGAAATTTGACATTCCATGGGAAACTTGATTCATTATGTAATAATAACTACGATTGTAACACAATCAAGTTATTGTGTAATCAGGTGAGAAAATGGAATTAGAGACATACAATGTACCTCATTGATCTATCAAGAAAAGTTAAGATGGAGCAGTTTTGTGTTATAAATAGCCTTGGAAATAGTAGTTTGTACAACAAGAGTGGATATGTTGGCCATATCGCACTACGAAGTTTGAGCACGATGACGTAGACGAGTGCTGAAACGTCCGAGGGCTATGTGGCAAATATACATTCGAGTTTAACAGTTTTTTTTTCCATCAGGTAGATACTTCAGAACTCTCAAGTATCACATTGATGATCAATAATGAAGAAACATTATTAAATTCAATATTCAATTCTTGCCGACGACATCTTCCGGAAATTCTAAAAATTAATAGTACCTGAAAAGTACAAAAAAGCTTCGATTTTTGGTGGGACTCGAACCAACGACTATGGGCGTACGCTTTTTACAACCAGGCCATTTTTGGACTGTGCAATTTTGGTCAGTTATTGGTGGAGTGCCGTTAATAGGTTCATCACTAGAATCACTAATTTTTGTGCATTGTATTGTTACAGAAAACACTGATACAATGAGAAAATCTAAATATTAAAATTATTGTCAACATCCATTTTCGCGATTGATTTTTGTTTGTTTTGAAGATTATTTGCTGAATTCATTGATTTTTAAATTTTTCTTGTTTGTGGAATTCAAAGCATACCCTGCGTGGATATTTATTTATTTTCCCAAGAAACATATAAGTTTATGATAGGGGAAAAAATACATCTTTCAATAAAACTAAACATCAATTCTTTATCCTGACCAAATATATCTAAAACATTTCTCAGAAATAAATCAATATTAAAAAAAAATCATGATAATAAATGATATTTCAATTCTACCTTAAATCTTAGTTTACCATAAGTTTTTAATAATTTTGGTAGTTCATTATAATGTAATATTCCTTTGGAATAAATTGATTGCTGTCCCACATTTGTTTTCATTTTCATAGTTGCCAAATTATCTGAATTCCTTGTTGAATGATTATGTTGATCATTAATAGGAATGAAAACCAAATTTGAGATTTTCCAATTATTTTTTACCAGATGAATAAAAGTACAAATTTTTAATTTATAAAGTGAATAGATATCCAGAAGATGTTTCGGTTTTTATAAATTTCTGTATGTTCTTTATAATCAAGTTTGAATATACATTTAATGATTTTGTTTTGTAAAGTTTTCAATGGTTTCAGTAAACATTTTTTTGCCGATCCCCATACCGAGACTAAGTAATGAAGTTTAGATAATACTAAAGAGTAATAAATAAATTTGAGATATTTCAAGGGTGGAAAGTTTCTTATTTTGAAGATGATTCCAATTACTGGAGATATTTGTTTCCTTAATATTTCAATATGTTTGGACCATGACAAATTTTCATCAATATGCAGGCCCAGAAACTTCAGAGAAGGAGAATACTTGATGATTTCACTTTTGAAATTGATTGGTTCTTTTAAATTGGTAGGATTTGATCGTTCAGTCACAAACATGAAAGATGACTTTTCGTAATTTAAAGTTAATTTATGTTTCACTAGCCAAGATGATATTTTGTCAATGTCGGTCAACCTTTTTTTTTTGACTTCTTGTAAACTGTATCTGCTATAAATTATACTTGTATCATCAGCAAACATCTTAATTTTCCCGACCAGATCCAAATCAGCCAGTGAATTAATGTATATAAGAAAGAGAACAGGTCCAAGGATTGATCCTTGTGGTACTCCACATAAAACCGTTTTATGGACTCCTTCAGTCTCTTCCATAAATATAAATTGTTTTCTATCTGACACATAATTTTTGAACCACTCATGAATATACCCTCTCACACCTATTTGATATAGGACGTTCAAAAGAATGTTGTGATCAACTGTATCGAAAGCTTTTTGAAGATCAAGCGACAGAATACCACATTTTTTACCTGAGTCTATGTCAAGTTGGAATTGGGTGATGACATCAAGTACTGCTGATTCTGTATCGCTGGATCTTCTGAAGCCGAACTGGCCAGTGTACAACAATTTTGATTTTTCAAGATATTTAAATAGTCTAGAATGCATTGCTTTCTCAATTATTTTCGAGAGTACTGGTAGTATAGAGATTGGTCTACAATTTTTCATTCGATCTTTTTTACCTGCTTTGAAAATTGGTTTTACTTTTGCAATTTTCATTTTATCTGGAATTATTCCTGTAGTGAAAGTTGAATTTATCAATTTACTCATTATTGGTGCAAGTTCTGACTTCACTGATTTAACAATTTTTTTTTAACTAATAACGATTTAGGTGACTAGAATCGCCTACTTATCCGTTCAGTAAACTATTAAAGAATGCCTATTTACAGGTGGGAGAAGAAAAAAAATCAGAATTTTTACGTGAATGACTATTTTCATAAACTCACCGGAGTAAATTCACCAATGCCGAAACACAACGGGAGCACAGACACACTCGCGATCTGGTTTAATTCTTGACTATGCAGAAATAAAGGTCAGATATGAAAGAAAGTGCGGCCGAGAGCAAATCCTGCGGTAAACGTATCAAGGATAAAAGGGTGGGTGAATTGTTTCGTTCGCAATGATATGGGATTACTCTGTTCACTCAGTGAAGCAAGACCGGCTGAAAAATATTTGAATGAGTGTAGATCGAGACAATTGTCTTTAATGGAATGAGGAATTTTGTTCATGTTTTGAAGGAAATGTTTTGATGTAGTATGATAATTTTCTCGATATATTTGAATGACTTCCTAATGGACAGTATCGAAGTGTTTCGACACTATTAATTGGTTAGATATCAAATTGAAGCATTGACTTACATTATATCCCAATTTCGGACAATCAGCTCAGTTGTTCCCCAAGGTTCCATATCGGGTCCAATGCTTCTCATTTTGTCTATCAGTGACAGACATGAAATATATCGGGTGTCCCAGAATTTAGCTAACACGCGATATCCCAGTTATTAGGAAATATAATGCAGGTTTATCCTATTTTCTCTCACATACACACACTTTAATTGACCTCAGTGAGTTACTGTACGATATCATACCAAAACGGACAGGATTTCTTCAACAGCAACGAGCGACCTGATCACAGATAACAGAAACAAAATGGTTGAGGCTTTCGCGGCCGAGGTTATTAGTATAACTACTGCTCTTCGGGCTTGAAGGCCGTCGTTCTTTGGAATTTCTTCCTGACGTTTCGCTAGCGCGAGTGGCCAGCTTCTTCAGAGGCTTGTTCATCTCCGATGACTGGACTGGACTACTTGATTATTCTGATGAAACCGCGTTCTTGCTTATTTGTCGTTGAATGTAATATTTCAGATGTGTTCAGAACGAAACAGAAATTTATTAATTTTAATCGAAATAAGATGCTTTTAAATAAAATAGTTTACAAACCTCGGTAGTCAGTTTCATTCCTGTCTCGAGATCATAGCCAACTCCGACGCTTTGCGACTCGGTTAACTAACCGATCTCACGATAGGAGTGAATCACTTCCCACCTCAGTGTGTAATATACTATTTCTTACAGTTGTTAGTGTTCCACATAAATGATTCAAAGCAGTTTCCATAGTAACCCAAATAATTTTATTACGAATTTCAAAGCACCATTCATTTGTCAATATAATTATTTGCGATTTTTTCAAAATTTATCATTATCTGTCGAATTTTGAACGATTAGGGGAAAAGTCGTGTATTCACCTCCTAGGAGAAGCCACATTCCTGGACTATTACGAACATTCTGGTTCCGTTTTAATGAATACGTTTGGCGTAGTGATAATATTTCACAAATATAACTTGTGTCACAAGAATTGCTGCAAATAGACAACGCACGGTTGGATTACTCAATGGAATGAGGGGGAAATTTCGAGCAATGAAAATGGACTTGCCCTGATGAGAGTCAGTGCCACATACACTGTCCCCTGAAAAATGGCTAATGAAAATTTTAGGCTTCAGTTATTGAAGAGGATTGAAATTCCGATTGGAAAAGTGAGTTTCTATATCTTTTTTGTGCCTTCGGTACCGTGATAATACCGATAGATAAGTGTTTGGTAGCTTTTATATTTTATATAGTGACAAGGTTAGCTTGTTTTGTATAAACACGATGGTATGTAGACGGTAGAGGGGATCTAAACACTTCGTAAATTCTGATGAGTGGATTGAATTTCCGAATAAAAGATGAAGGGGTTGGAGAGTTTGAAAAAAGGTCAAGAATGTTATTTCCCATCTCGTCCTTTTCTGAGAAAACAATTAGTCCTTTAAACTTTTCTTAGAGATCAATTACCCTAACACCAAACTAATATATTTGCACTCGACGCGCGTTTCACTAACAAGGTTAGCATCTTCAGGAGAAGAAATTGATACTGAATCTAAAGCTATGGTTAGGTGTTTATATCTGAAGTTTTTAGTCCGATATGGACTTTGTTATTGTTAATTATTCTAATTAATTTCTCAATAATGAACTACTGTAGTCACTACCTGTGAAGTTTGTTAGTCACTAATCTGATATTAATGATTATTCTGATAACTTTCCCAACAATAAATTGGGCTGAAAGGGATTGGTCCCTTGTCACCATTCGTGCTGTTTTCACATTTTGCTTTTGCTAGACTCTCACATGCATCGAGTAGTTTTGTATCATGCACATGCTTGATCAATTTAAGGTTGCTTTCAACAATTTTGTGGTCATTATCTAGGGCGTGTTGGGCGACACTTGATTTTTCTCCCCTTCCATATTTCATGTGTGCAAAATTTTTTTGAAACGGGTTTCAATAGCTCGTCGGCTCTGGCCGATGTATTTGTTGTTGCAATCTATACAACTGATTTCGTGAAATCCCAACTTCTCTGAGTTTTCTAATTTATCTTTTGGGTTATCAAGAAGAAAAGACGACGGACCAACAAACTTTGCAGGAAGTGACTACACTAGTTCATTATCGAGAAATTGATTAGAATAATTAATAGTAACAAAGAGAGTCCATATCGGACTAAAAAATTTTAGAAATATAAACAACTAACCCTACCTTTAGATTTAGTATCAATTTCTTCTCCTGAAGATGCTAACCTTGTTACCGAAACGTACGTCGAATGCAAAAATATCAGTTTGGAGCTAGGTTAATTGATCTCCAAGAAAAATTTCAACTTTTACACCAAAGTTTCCAATCTCATCGTTCATTTGTTTGATTAGTCCCTTGCCAACCTGGAGATAGGTTAGTAGAACGAAATATTTTTTCAACTGATTATTTTTTTCACTTGTCAAAATGTGACGTTTTTGGCATTTCAACCAATAGTAGCGGGTTATTTTATGGTTATTATAGCCAATCATTGGGTATTTTACCGATAAAACTACCTGGTCCTTTCGATTGTTTCGATAAAACGTTGTTTACCTTTGAACTGTCAAAACTATAAGGTTTACCGCGTTGATTCTATTGAACTGGCTCATATATAAATTATCATGAACGAAGAGTTACCTTATTATTAATAGTCATTCACTTTTCACTTTTTCAGCATAATAATAACATAACACATTTCAATGAACACTCAAACACGTAAATAGCTCATAACCCCAACTTTATGACAGATATAGCGAACGACCGATTCAAATATTTAAGGTTACCCTAATTCAAATGAAGATGGCGTACAATTAGTTTTTATTAAATACAATTAGTTTTTTGTTGTATGAGAAGAAACCGTTGTATGAAGATTTTCATACAACGACATAACGAATGATTTTATGTTCCTTCTGGCGCGATTTTCATTTCATAAGAAATTTTCAATTATCAACCTTGGTAACTCCATCTCTTGGTATCGTCGGCAAGCATTATCATATTCAATGCGTAAGCATCATATGTCTTCTGGATCATAGAGGGCATACATCGTTGTTTGACATTTCAAATTTGATAAATTTTCACCTATTCTCCGTTCCTTCTTATGTAAATGAAATACTGATCAATTAAATTGTTCTTCCTTCTATTTGTTCAAAAAATAATCTCTCCAAATACAACTCGTTCTTCAAATTCAATAAGATAAATTTTCATTTTTGAAACACTCAAACTTCTTTATTTTGAGGCAAAAGCATTCAAACAAACCGAATTAGATAATATCACTCGTCCTACGGACTCGTGATTTCATCAATCGGTTTGTTTTCATACTTTTTCCAAATAAAAAAGTTTTTGAGGAAAATGAAAATGTATCGATTAAATTTGAAGGACTCGTGGTATTACCTTTGATTATTCTGACTTGAAACGAGATAATACACACGTGACGTTCGTAATGTCTAGCCGTCAAAAACATTCATCTAAGGAAGCACCCCGATCAGAAAAAAAATGAACGTCCCGAAAACTATTAGCCCAATCTGTTGCGGGATATCTAATCTAGCCGGCCGACAGTGATTGAGTTCGGTGCTTCCATTACGGCAGCTTAGGAGCGTATGTTGCGAGGATATTGATTGAACTGTTATTAATAGACGGGAGCGCTTTGTGGCCGAAATCACGTACGAGTCCGATTATTTCATTGGAAAGGACCCGAACGGAGTTGGGGGTTGTCGTAGATTGAAAGAGCAGTCTCGTAAAAAAAATTCACTTGTAATAGTGGTTGTCGGTATTGTAGGGTTTGCACGCCCGCCGGGTTCCAAACCCCACCGGACCACCGTGCTGGGATTCACACGTTGAAAAGTAAGGCCTCGTTAATCCATTATTACGTGCTGATATCTCACCACGTGACGTGTTATCGAATTTTAAAATATCCACATCTTTGATCATGCTTTTGTGGGCGAACGCCACTGGGAAATATGTTGGAATAAATATTTTGTTGATTGCCTATCTTGCCTTCTAATTTTACAGAAAAGAGCAATAAGGTATATAGGAAACCTTAAACCAAGAGAATCCTGTAGAACCTTCTTCAAAAACCATAACATCCTAACGGTAACTGCATTATTCATACTGGAATATGTGTGTTTAATAAATAAGCATATATTAAACTTCGCCACATCCTCTTCCCATTATAACACCCGGAGCAGCAGACACACTCTGCAACTCACAGTGCCAACTAAAAACATCACCAGAGACTCCATATTTTACAGTGGTGGAAAAATGTACAATCATTTGCCTCTGTACATAAGATCTGCCAATATAAATGATTTCCAATTCAGGAAGTTAGTCAAAAAATTTCTATCTGATAGACCCTACAATACTTTGAATGAATTTTTTGACGATAACTTTTAACTGATTGACTAGCTCATGTTTTTTATCTCCATTGAGGAGCATTCAAGTTTTACTTTCTATGTCTATTCTTATATGAACTTGACTTCCACTCTTTTATATATACATATTTTTTTTAACCTCCAATTTGCCATGTTTGGTATGTATTTTTATACTTATACTTATTTTTGTTACCTTTTTTTTTTTCCCATCGGATGCTGGTCCTGTCACCAGCTGCACCTCAGCCTCTTGGGCTTTTTGTGCATTCCAATTAGTTTCACAGCACCCACTCCGTAATTCTAGTCCCCTGTACCAATCTGTACAGGTTCTTCACCGGATGACTGTTGTATTCTTCGGGAGTTAGCCTGGGCTTCCCGAATATTGCCTGTCTCTTGCGGTCTAGTGCTTCGCATTCTGACAGTATGTGTTTGGCTGTTTCTGTTCCTTTGCCACATTGTCTGCAGGAAAGTTCTCCGTTGTACAGCCCCATTTTGTTCAGGTGTTTCCTCATTGGGCTGTGACCAGTGAGAAGGCCCGTTATTGTTCGAACTTGATTCCTGCTCAGCTTGAGTAGTTCTTCAGTTTTGTGTTTTGACGGTTCTTTAATGTATGTTTTCCCGTGGTGCATGAGAGGGGCATCTTTCCACCTCTCCTTATGTTTTCGTTTGATCCAGTCCCGAATGCATCCTCGAATGTCGGATTTAGTAATCCCGAGTGCGGGTTCTGGACCAATATATGGAGTTGATGAACCGTTTCTGGCTAGTTCATCAGCTTTTTCATTGCCCTCGATGCCACAGTGTCCTGGAACCCATAACAAAGTTGTTTTGTTATGTTCTGAAAGGACCCTGAGCTCTTCTCGGCATTCCCATACCAGTCTTGATGTCACTTTCGGGTTCATAAGAGCCTTCAGTGATGCCTGGCTATCGGAGCATATTTTGATCCGTGCATTACGCATTTCCCTCATATTGATTTCTCTTGCGCATTGCAAGATAGCGTACATCTCTGCTTGGAATACGGAGGTGTTTGTTCCTCGTGAGACACTCATTTGAGAGTTTCTCCCCTCACTGTATATTCCAGCACCAGTTCCTTCCCTGGTTTTGGATCCGTCCGTATACCAGATCCTCTCTCCGGGTTTGCCCCTGATGTTGTCATCTGACCATTCCCTTCGATCTTGCATGATAACCTCGAAGTTGATGTTGAAGGAGTATCTAGGAGTCATGTGGTCCGTTGGTTCCATTTCAAGAATGTTTCCGCCCACTATCTCCTTTATCTTGTTGTGATCCGATCTCTTGCTCGATTTTTGTTGCCTTAGAAGTCCCATTCTTGCCTCTCCCATAATTGTCAAGTCAATCGGTGGGAGGTCCAACAGTGCTTCCATGGCTAGTGTTGGTGTTATCTTTTGGTATATATCGCAATTTTTTAAGTAAGTATTTACTACCCAAGCTTTGTCAACAAGATTATGTCTATTTAAGATGCAGAAAAACTCAAAGTCGTCTCCACAATTTAATATCCGAAAGATGTCAGTACGGTGATTCAGTACATGTTTCGAACCTACATAGGTTCATCATCAGCTGAATTTACATTAAATTATGGAGAAGAAAAAATAGCAAAATCACATGGTGAAGTTCAGGACATAAAAAATTATTGTAATGACAATTAGGACTGAATTGATATTAGGGGGAATTTAAGACATCCCTAACACCATAAAAAACATTAAACATGTTAGGGATGTCTTAAATTCCCCCTAATATCAATTCAGTCCTAATTGTCATTACAATAATTTTTTATGTCCTGAACTTCACCATGTGATTTTGCTATTTTTTCTTCTCCATAATTTGATGTAAATTCAGCTGATGATGAACCTATGTAGGTTCGAAACATGTACTGAATCACCGTACTGACATCTTTCGGATATTAAATTGTGGAGACGACTTTGAGTTTTTCTGCATCTTAAATCTACTACACTCCACTTTGAGATACAATGGACTTCTACCACAGGTTAAGATTATGTCTTATGATAATATTATTGCAATAATATGAGCATATTATTATTATTATTATCGCCAGGTAAACAAAACTGAGTTAGTCGGCCACGGGTTAGTATTTCCTGGCGCCAATTTCGAATTTTTACAGAAAAATGATCGTGGTGGCTAGTTACGTAACCAGGGAAGAGGAGGTCGCATGGTGGAAAGGAGGCGAACAAGAGGGCTTCTCAGCGACTTCTGACAATTTTGAAGAAATTGTCATATTCCAAGTGAGTTTGGGTTCTATTAAGAAGATACTATGGAGTACTGAACCAGTTGGTTTCTGTTTGTATGTAATATTCGACTAGGAAGTCGGATTCCGGGTTCTCATCCTAGCCTTCCAGGAAAGCCGTTTGATTCCACAAACCGCCATTATAAATTGCAACAGTTCTGCGACCCCGTTCCCATAAGAGCGAGGACCTAAATGGTTATACAGCTCCTTACTTCCAGTTAAGTACAATCAACATTATCTCGTGACGAGTACGTTCATTGCCTTTGGGGTGAGTCGTATTGAATTAACGCTTGTGATCTGCTGATGCAACATAGTGCAATGCTCAAAAATTACGAGAGTAGTTCGTCGACTCTCATTTGCCTACCTAGTGCATGTCTGCTTGTTCATTCCGCTTCAACAGCTGCTTATCATTCATACTAGGTTTTTGGTGCAACCCACGATAACATATTCCTTGACACTGATTGCTTGCCATCATTTCCATCTAAGCTAAGCATACTCTGGTGTCAGTGTTTCGTCATATTTTTTTCTTTTTTAATTTGTTAGACTGCAATATATTCTTGAGACAGGAAGTTTGGATTGACATTAACAGAAATACGTCTTGTTTTGCGCATGCGCACTAAAGATTTATATCCCGAAAAATGCTCTTTTTTGTCTCTTGTTGGTTGGGGTACTCTCTGCTTGACATGTTATTTCAAGCAAAATATTATTGTCTACTTATGTCAAAAAATTTCCACTATTATTCGCTGTAAGTTATCCCTTGGTGGAAAAATTGCGATGAAATACCTTAGTTATCACGGCAACGCGAAACAAAATACGCATTTCATTGGTCGAAACTTTCGGTTTCCGTGTGAACTTTTCACACGGAATCCTTGTAGACATGCCAACAATAATTCACCAAAATTTCATCGCAATCTGATACATATACACAAAAAACACTCATTCGCATTCCAATAGAAGATGTATGAATTTATTTCAAATGTTCAGGGAAACTCTTCGACAGAGATGTATAACATATTCATGTAAACAACTATCTGATGATACTTTCCAACAGAAAGCTCCAAAAGATATACATTAAAATAGTATAACGCCCGTGGGTTTCTCAACAAACCGGACAAATACAATCCATTACTGTCGTTGCTGTATTGCTTTCTTTGTATTGCTCATTGTCGTCTTAACAAAAAACTGTCTTCTTAGCTGGACGATCCGCTGTCTTATATATACCAGACTAGCCTACAACCAAGGCAGTCTCGATCAACAGAAATCTGGAGTCACTCGGCGCATTCGCCACAATTGCTCACCCTAAGAAAAAATAATTCCCTTTTCAAACCCAGACAAGGTAGTTTCACTTGGAGAAAACTCTTCGGTCAACTTCTCTGTAGATATTGATAGATCATGGAACTTTCTCAGTCAGCCGCAGTTGTACAATATACGATCATCTCTAGATTGGTAATAAAGCTTTAGTTAGTTGAAAAATTCAGTTCAATCGTAGATTATGCCAGTAAATTATTATTTTACTAGTTATGTACTAATAAAATTATGTTACTACTTCAACTGGCATTAAATATGGGGACTACAGATTAGCGCAATCTTAGTAAGCATCTTCAAGAGAAGGAAGACACTTATTATTAGTTTTTTTTCTTCTGACGATGATGACTTTTTTTGCGAACGCGTGTCTAGCACAAAAAATATCAGTTTAGTGTTGATCCCTACAAAAAGTTTGAACTTTCACATCAAAGGATCCAATCTTTTTGATTACTGAGGATTCTTGTATGAAATACCGATCATAACCATGACATAACCTAAATTGATTTCCATTTTCACTGTTCTGAAAAATAAGACGCCGACGAAACTCCCATTTGTTTATCAAAGACATGGAATAGTAATTTACGTAACAAGTCCGGAAAATACTGTTTTTTTGGACGAGTGGACAAAATTCTAGGACGAGCGTAGCGAGTCCTGGAAGTCTGCGAGTCCAAACAAAATATTTTCGGTCGTGTTGCGTACACATTTTTCCGGCAACCGACCCACTTCCCGGACGCTTTTTCTTTTAGAAGGTAGCATTTTTCCGGCCTAGTCCAGGAAGTACGTATTTCCCGGACTAGGCCGGAAAAATGCTACTTTCTCAAAGAAAAAGCGTCCGGGAAGTACCCTTTTCCCGAACGGTTGCCGAAAAAATATCTTCTGAATATTTTTTTATATGATGAGATCATAATGATTGATCGAAGAACCTCGATCAAGGAAAATATTCAAAAACAGAATGCGTAATTTCGAAATCGGACAAATTTCACAATTTTTTAATTTGTTCATGGGTAAATGCATTTTTTGCACATTTTCCGAGCGTTATTCACAATCCAATGATCACTAAATCATATACTTTGAATCACCATCCATGAATCCCCTGCTTTTTGAGTCGTGAATCGGATTGGTGAATTCGGAGAAAATTTCCTGATTTCCATCTGACCTCGATTTGTGAAACTACTGTCTTCCAGATCTACGCATTCGTCTAAGAGAGTCGAAACGAGGACCTACCCCAATCACAGCAACCCTCCACCCGCAGTCATCTCGGGTTATAGTCCGGTCAAATAAGGCATTTCAATCCGAAATCATTCGCAAAGCTCAAAATTGATAGATTTCGTTCTGAATAATATAGAAAAATATCATCATAGATCCGACTCCTGCTATTGTATGATTCACGGTTGAAAATATTTTTTTTGCACTTTTTCGTAAATGGTAGTGAGTGCAATGCAATCATTCACTAAAGGTATTACTATTGTTATATAACTCAACACCCTATACATCGTTCAGTTCGGTTCGTTTTATATAGTCACTTTACAAAAAAAACAAGTTGTTATTATCAGGGGTTAATGTCATAATAAGATATTCCTATTGTCGAAATTAGTTTTTTTGGTTCGAAATTAGTCGAATTCCCAGTAATCCAGGTCCTTCGAGCAGTATTTAAAAAAAAAGATTAGAAAAGATAATTGGTTTGCATTGGGTGATCATTAGTTCTGTTTGGGAATCATTTTCTGTGGTAGATGATGGTCAACTCAATTCCTAAAAGAAACGATTATTTTGATCATTGGAATCTTAAAACGGGTGACAATCACAGTTTCTGAATGAACCATTTTTTCACATAATGCGTCAGAAAGAGGAAATATGAAAGCTAAAATAGATTGTAATATGCCATAGAATTACATAAAACTTCTCCAAGCAACATCGCAACACATCCACGCAAGTAGTAAGTTACCTTGTATCATTTGAAACTGTATGCTCTCATCCTTTTTGTAACTTGTGAGAGGCTCATTAATATCATTATTGCACTTAACAATGGAGACAAATTTAGGTTTTCACATGATAATGCAGTTTATGATTTGTTGTAGCATTGGGTATCCCCTCTTTCAAGAGCAGATTGTAAATAATTGGTCCCAGAATATAAAACCACCTACGGTCTAGATAATTATAATGGAATAATCATGTTGAATGAAATATTCAAACTAGTGATACTCTTGATACATTTCGCTATGGTTGGAAGTATTCTAGGGTTTTTAGGAAATAAAAACAATTCAACAGCCTCGATGAACACATTTTTTTTTTTTTAATTCATGCGTCCTGAAGGATTATTTTCATTCCAAGCGTATATATCCTTGTTCATCACTGTATCACGGTAAAGAAATCGAAAGAATCGAATATGCTACCATCTTTTGACAGAGCCAATTCAACTGTAACAGTCCTCTTCATGAAGATTCGGATGATATGAAGCTATAAAATGATCGGTTTTCAAAAAACATAGTTCGTGAATACGAGATCAAATTTGGAGTATCCACCAAAGCACAAAGGTGTCACCATAAAATTACAACTTTCAGAGGATAGATGTTGAAAATCTTTATAAAATCAAACCAAAGCAATAAAACACGAATTGAAATATACCAATGCGACGAGCGGTCATGCATTTTTTTTCTAATTTCGTGTTCTTACTCGAAATCAGCACTAATTTCGTATTAAAGCACGAAATTGCCTAAATTTCGACTTAAAACTGCAAATTATTGCTTATCTCGACTTATAACTCGAAATATTACATGTAGAAATACACAATAAAAAGAATCTCAGATCAATAAAAATCAAAAGTGAGAGGTAGAAGTTAATAAAAAACAGTAAGAATGCAGCTTGTCAAATAATCAAATCAAATAACTCAAAATAAAAATCAAAATAAAGCTCTCAGTTCCAAACGAAAATTTAAATGGAGTTTTGCTAAACAATGAAATTTAGAATATTCAAATAGTCAAAAATGTGAAAGCTATTTGGTTTCAATATCTGTATTTTCAATATTTATATTCATCTCAATATTATTATTATTCTAAACCCCATTCTCTGATCAAAATCTATTTCAATTTATATTGTTTGGATTTGAGTACCTTAATTTGATTCATTTATTTGAAACAACGATTTGACGAGTTTTCATTTTAATTGATTTTTGATTGACTTCTGCTAATTTATTTTTCAATCTGAAATGTGATCGTCTAACTGTGAATTTCTATTCCATTTTTAGTATTTTATTGTTTGGGTTCAGGTTCTGTCGATCCTATGAGTTTTTTTACAATATTCAAGTAAATTATATGAACAAAGGAAGTTCATACCAATAGTACTCACCAAGGGACATTGTCAACCACTTCCAAGCAAAGACAAGTTTCAAATATGTTGCTAAACGTATAGGTTAGGTTCAAAGTGAGTGGGTCTACACGAGTCCTCCAATGCAACCTTGTGGGGTTTATTGTGGCTCACACTAGATTCAAACTCCAAATAAAATTAGCTTCTTCATGAATCCGATAAGTTTATTTGGTGGATTATCTTTAAGATACGAGGGCAAACTAGCGTCTACCCTTGCTAGGCAGTCGAATGTTAAAATCTCATGAATGGTGGTTCACAAGATTAACGTTTAGTAGCAATACTTCAAAGTCATTATATAGTTTATAATTCTCGTTCGTTGTAAGTCTACTATAACACTTGCGCCTTTCACGAAGGAGAAAAATTATTTTTTTTTTCCTATGACCTTCAAAAATATTCTTAGCAGACGTGGCATCGATGAGGTTTTGTTGATATTTCATATTCGACAATGTATTGGAGATATCTGCCAATTTTCAGCTATACGGTAATCATCCTGAATTTACACGATTTTCCTGCAATTTTGACCGGACTATCAGCAGAAATTGAAACGACTCCGCGCAATCGATTGGAACTTGGTGGCGCCAAAACGACTCCTAGAAGAGACGGGGGATGCGATGAGTTGCCAAAGCGTCCTCCTACCCCTTTTCAAAGTATCGTCCGCAACATCCCCAACAGCCATACATTACTTGCTTTTCTTTTATATGTATATTTTCTTAGTTTCTAAATGTTTTCCGGCTTTGTATCAGGAGAAATTATGGAAATGGGGTGTATTGAACCCCGATTCGGAGCCTAGGCTGCTAGATGTTGAAGGAAACAATTGAACGCGCGGAGTCTTCAAGACGTGACTATTCATTTTTATTCGACAGAGGGGGACATCTGCGGAGTTATATAATGATTTTTTTTTTAGATTTCACAAGTTTTTTGATATAGAAGATAGATAATAGTTGAGTAGGCACGGCTTACTAAGCCCCAGTAGTGGCGTGACTTCTAAGTCATTTCTTTGTATTTGTCGGCTGAACAAATTTGTTTCAAAATATCGTTCTTGTTCCCAGATAAGTGTGAACTCAGTACATGATTTATTTATATTCATCCTCACAATTAAAATAGCTCTTTTCAGTGCGACGCTTATGTGTTTTCTCACTTATCCATACTTCGTTCATTTGAGAGAAACTTTTTCGGCAGTAACGTTACTTCCAGGTAGAATTCGAAGACATATGTACCCACCAAAAATTAAAAAGAGGTTGCTTCACTTCAATTTAATATATCAATAATTGATATAGCTCTTTTTCTTTTTATAGAGATCAAACACTCTAAAACCAAACTGATATAGATTGCACTCGATGCGCGTTTCGCTAGCAAGATCAGCATCTTCAGGAAAAGATAATTGATAATACATTTTCGGTTCTACATGAACTTTGTCTGTTACTACCAATTATTCTGAATGATTCCTCAAAAATTAACTGAAAATGGGACTGAAAGGGATATAAGTACATCGCTATTTTTATATTTTGCTTTTTAGACTCTCACATACATCAAGTCAGTTCCAGTTTCCGTATTTCATGTTTAAAGATCCTCTTTAAAACGAATTTTTAAAACTCATCGGCTCTGTCCAATGTATTTATTGCTGCAATCTTGGCAACTGATTTCGTGAATCCAGAGCTTTTCTGCGTTTTATGGTTCATCTTTCGGATTTTTGAGAAATTGTATATCCAACTCAACTTTTATATTTTATCGAATATCTGTTCAAGTCTATTCTGGTGTACTGAGGTTCATATGGGATCCCATATTGAATAATAATAATCTCAATTCATTTCCTTATGAATGGTACATTGAAAACAAGTCATACAAAACGTGAAAAACAACACAATGTCTGAAAATAATACAGTAAAAAGGTAAAAGCTAATCAGTACACAATATCATATTCAATAGCTAATGCTAATTGCAATGTGGCAAAAACTCAACTGAATGAGGAGAAATCTGGTAGATAAAATATTTCAGTTTGTTCTTGAAGAGATTGAAAGTAACAGGTTTTTTGGAAGAGTCGTATTATGTTTTTCAGATTGTAAATCGTTCTTATGTCTGATAGTAAATATGTTGTATTCTGCCTTCATTGAAGATGTGGTAATTTTTAAAACATAGTATCTCATATACATATTACCGCAGGGGCAGGTAAGATATTGAATTTTTTGTAATAATCTCTACAGGATTCACCTGCTCTCAGACTGGTTATGATTCTAATGGCATATATCTGTGAGATGAAAATTCGTTCGAAATAGAAATGCGTAGCGAAAGGAGGACAGTTTTTCAATGACTTGGTTGATATGTTCATCCCAAATCAAATGTTTGTCAAGATAAAGTACTAAATTAAATTTCAAGTCATCTGTTAAATCATTTCGATATTATATGTTATAACTTTCAACTCCGCATATTCGATCCAAAAATTCAATGGTACTTCATCTACAACTCGTGGAACAAAAAAGTTGCTATGAATTCCATACACATGGAACTAATGTACTGTTATGCGATGAATTTCCGAAACTGGTACAAATAAAACACCGTAAAGATTAATAACCACCGCTCTACTTCCTGTGCGACAATAGGAATCGTTTGAAAATTTGTTTGTGTGCCAAAGATTCATATTATTCTTAGCCAAGACTTATAAAATATCCTTTTGTTTGGAATCGAATCATGTTATGGCCGATGCAACATACTTCGATGAATCCGAACCTCAAATATGAATAGATAATTCGATATGCTCCTGAATGAAAAAAAAAACATTCTGGATAATAATTAATTAATATTTCATTTTATATGTCCGTATCAGAATGGCTTGCAAGGGAGGCGGGGGATGATCTCCCTTCAATTTCTGTATTTCCTCCACAAATGTCAAAATTTCTATGAGTCATCGAAACATTGCTTATTTGCAGCAATCCTCGTGGCACATAACGATATTTGTGAAATATTATTGGTATGTCAAACTAAACCAAAATGAAAACATATTTTGGCAAGTGATATTGACGAGTAATTACATTTGTTGGAGTTTCGTGAAGTTCGCCTATTTGCATTGCCTACTCGAAACAGAATGTAAGTGTTCCTTAAACGTTGTTGCTTCAGATTTATTTTTCTTATGTTCATCTCGACTTCATAGAACTATGCTCAAAAGCGCCAACAACCTACTCCATTCATTGCCTTGGTCTTATCTATCCATCTATCATTATCTGATCTCAGACCATGGATTCTGGGCAAGGATCACTTCCTGTTTTTGCCGCCATTTTTTCATCCGAAGATTGCATGAAAAAAATCCCATAACCCAACAAAATATAATTTTCATCGTGATAACTGTGGAGCACTGCTGGTAATTTTTTTCGAAAATGAAGATACTAATAAATATCATCTTCGCATTCTTCAACGATTGAATTGTAGAAAATTATAGAATGGGGTAATATCAACTAGGTGAAATTTGATGCTGGAACAACCTAGACATGCCTTTTCCTAGAAAAAGTCGTTCTATCATTATCGAATACTCAGATGTCAGGAGTAACTACTCCTACAGAGGCAAGTATCTTGATGCTAGGAATTACGATCAGTAATGATAATCTCTCATGAGGAAATTGGGTGAGATCGATCCCTAAAGGTGCTTCCCAGAAGCTTTGATTTCTATTTCATTTCGAACTATCTACTCCTTACGAAGTAAATCTCTAAAACTGGTGCAGATGGTGTGAACCTTCAAGAGGAATACCATCTGCTGGGTGACGACCAAAGTCTCAAACTCCTACTGCCCAAGGTAGAGGAGACCTCTTACAGCGGGCTATCTTACGGCGAAGCCGCACCAAATAGCCCGCCGCGATCAAGAATCGACTTCGGTCAACTTGCAGAAAGCTGCAACCCTTCACAGAAATCAGACTTTTTGTGTTCGAAATTATTGCATTTACAAATCCAATGTCAGACAGCTGTTTCGACTCACCAGGTCTCATCAGTGACACTTGGCTGAACTGTGAACACCAACATTTCGAACCATCTACTCCTTACGAAGTAAATCTCTGAAACTGGTGCGGATGGTGTAAACCTCCAAGAGGCAACGCCATCTGCTGGGTGGCATTGGATTTTTCAATGCATTCATTTCGATTTCGAGAAATTCTGATTTCTGTAAAGGGTTGCAGCTTTCTGCGAGTTGACCGAAGTCGATTCTCGATCGCGGCGGGCTATTTGTTGCGGCTTCGCCGTACGATGGCCCGCTGTAAGAGGTCTCCTTTGCTTAGTGCAGTAGGAGTTTGTGACTTTGGTCGTCACCCAGCAGATGGCGTTGCCTCTTGGAGGTTTACACCATCTGCACCAGTTTTATCGAAACGTTTGCAAAAAGGACTCCTTTACTAGTGTTGCCAGATGTCCCGCTTTTGGCGGGATGTCCCGTTTTTTAACCCTCTCAGGACGCGTCCCGCCGGGTACCTGAGCGGGACGCCCAATATCCCGCTTTTTTATGAAAGTTTGAGTCATTAGATTGCGAATCAAAGCTTGATCGTGTTTTTTACGCAAACTCGAAAGTTGCTGAAAAATTGATCCTTGGCCGCACAAAATCGAGCGCAATTGCACATAATGTATTGGGACCGGCGTCGATTGAAGGTACAGTTATATATCTACAAAGTCTAGTGTTTCTACAGATGCCTTCAATCATGGGCCAAGCAAAATGTTTCCATTGGTTGTTAGGTTTTACACACCGGAAGCCGACGTCAAAACTTGCGTGTTGGACTTCTATGATGATGCGGACGGGTCGTTGAAATTATAGAAAAACTAAATATTACGACTAATTTCGATATGGATGCTTTATATGAAGGAATCTAAGACGTCTTAAAATCCGTCATTGAAGAAGATAAAAATAAAAAGCCTATCGAAAAATTGCATAATATTTTCAATACCCAAAACTTGCCTAATTTGCTAAAGTTATATCAGTTTATGGCATCAATCTCTCAAGCAAATATTACATGGCGTGATAGATTAACAATATAACATGTGAAGGCAGAGATTCAAATAAAAGTAAATTTTCAGTTTTCTTGTGAAGAGTTTTATAGATTTGTCCTAAAAGAGAAAAATGTTAAAAGCGGCAAAATCATGCTCAAAATACGTCTCCTATAAAAAGTAATTCATGTTAACTTCAAATGAAAATAATTCATAGAATTTGATTTTATATTGAAAGTTCCTTTTTGAAAAAATTTAAGCTCCTAAAAATAGTGATATATTTTTGTTTTTATGTTAAGTTTTGATTGATCTCACTAATGTCTGTAGTTCAAGAAGTTGAACCTTGAAAAAGTTTCAAGTTCTGTAGTTGAGAAATGAAGAATTGTAACATTTCTCAACTAAAAGTGTGATTTTTTTTCTATATCCCGCTTTTTTCATCTCAGTCCCGCGTTTTTTACGTTCAAGTCCCGATATTCAGAATTACGCATCTGGCAACACTATCCTTCACCCATTTTTTTGCCTGAACAGTCTGTCTAACCCAGAGTAAATGATATTCGCTTTACTATCTGCCACTTGACACTCGCCCCGAGTCCACTCCTGTTCCGACTCCCGCGCAGCCACTTCCTCGCTACGCCACTGATCCCTTAGAATACAATAAATGGCTGATACTACTTAATAAAGTCGGTTACATATTTCAGAGCTCATGTAATAGTGAAGCGCTTAATTGCCGAAGTTGCCGAGCAAAACATGATCTGTGCTCGCTCGACTGTGTGCGAAACACAGTAAACTACCTTTCGCAATGCCGTCTCGCTACGAGGAGCCCATTCTGGGGGATTTCTATGTGTGTCCGTTTAATTAATGCGTTCGAAATCGGTTCGAAGTGACAGAATGAGGTGGCATGGTGTTTCGTAATTTTCTTGGAGAATAAGTAGAGGAATCCGAAAATAATAGTTATTTATGATATAAGTGCTAAAAGTGATATTTTATTTTGTGAGAAGGGAAGTTTGGGACACGACGCCGAAGGCGGAGTGTTCATCCCTTCAAACAAAATAAAATCATTTTTAGCAGGTATATCATACACTATTTTTTCTACAAACACCATTAAAAATCCTAAGTAACGCATACCTATTTTACATTAATTAATTGATAAAATAATAGCCTCGAGATTATCAGTTTTGAATCCAATTTCATCTAATCTATTCATGAAACAAGTTGCCAAGGTAATCAAAAACAGAATTGGTTGATTTGTCTTTGTTGACAACTAACGTCAATGAATCACGAATTATTCTTTCTCGTTTATTCGTTGCTCGATGGAAAGTGATCCAGAAAATGAATTTTTACCGCCGGAAATTGAAGAAGCTGCCAATAAATCGAATATAGTTCATTGTCTAAAGAACGTAGTTCTCATTGACAAAGTCTTTCAAAGTGAAAAACAAGAAAACAATAATATTCATTAAATATCTGTCGATATGGCGGTCTGTTAAAATACGAATAATAATCATAATTAGAATACAATAAAACACAATATAAAACACATAGAAAATAATAAAATTATTATAAGAGTAAAATACAAGTTTAATAAAAATATAAATAATTAATAAATATCACTGAAACACATCAAATTGAGCAATGATCTATTACTAGGACTATAAGACAAGGTCGAACTCCACAACATTAAAAGTTCCGACAGTAGAATTCATCTAATGAAAAGAAAGCATTCGTCAGTAGAAGCTTTTTTACAGACTGTTTGAGTAGTTTTTTATCTTTAAAATTTCAATCTCGTTTGGCAGGTGATTGAATAATTTTCTACCATTATAAAATATGGAATTTTTTATTTGTGTCGAAGTTGGAATCGGTAATGTTATATTTAGTGTTTGTCTAGTGTTATATTTAGACATCTTATGTATTGTCATATATTGAAAATAAAAGGTCTCATATACAGATTTATCTTCACATTTTCAAAATTATCAACCTGAAAATGAATTTGGAAATCGAGTCATTATTAATTTAATTCATAATTTTTCAATTCAATATTTCATTCCAAAATAAATCATTCACGCATGTTATATTATTCAGCTGTAATAGTAGTATTTATATCCGGCGAATTTCCAAGTTCAACGTCGTTTCAGACAACAGGTTTCAAGTTACATCACTGGTCGTCGATAATCATAAATGAACGCTGAGAATTGCGAATTTAGCAATTGTCAGCGGAATAGTTCATGACGACAGGATTATTTTTTATATAAATTGGAAGACTGCCTTCCGAATCGGGCTTTTTGTTTTTGAATCTTTAGTGATCAGTTTGACGAACCAAACTAATTTTTAAAGTAGTCGGCGTCATTTTTGCAAGAATGAAGAAAGCACATCTCTCCTGTCTGGGAATGATAATGTGAGTACTTACATTTCTTTTTAATCCCAACTGCATTATTTCAACCTGATTCATTTTATTAATGGGTAATTGTTTCAAGTAGTTTTTTATTCATTCACTGTGATCATGTTTTTTTGTCTATTTCTCTTGTTGTCAATAAACTAAGTAAAATTTCATTATCTCTCATTTTTTCACTCCACCAGGGTACACTTCAAATACACAATTGAAATCACCTCTCGCAGCCAAGCTAAAAGTTCCATGTTTCTCGTTGTTTGATTATCCTCACTTGGAAGGGCGGTTTTCTTCAAAAACCCCTTTCCATTCGAATGGAAGATTTTCATCATGTTTTTGACTTATTTTTTCAGTAAACTAATGAACTAGTATAATAGCACTTGATTCACTCAACCATTTTCAAACAAACACTACACTTCCTAATCATTTACGTGACATTTGGTGGAGGCGTTGAAGTTGAGAGTTCTTTCCCTTCCAACTTCCACGCGACAGTATTTCATTTTTATATTTGCTATTCATGAGACATACTGCTTCTAAAATGAAAATACAAGGTGATGGTAAAATTTTGTTTTATAAAGAGTGGCTTGCAAGAATTCCGGAATTCAAAAATCATATTGAACAAATATTGACTACATGATCCCCAAAAACAGATTCCATATCTCAGGTGTGAGTCGATTAAAGCATAATAACAGTTCTTGCCATCTCTTCACCAAGTTCCCATGAAATGGTTCTTACTGCAAAAAAGCTGTTTTTGAATTATTGCCTAGTAAGTCAAAGCGACAGTACGAGTTTTCATACGATCGTTTTTTGAAATGGTGTGATCAGAAAAATGTCAGTGGCAAGGAGGCCAATGAAAAAGTGCTTGCATACTTTGAAGGAAAGTCCAAAATATGGAAATCGTCAAGCTTTGGTCGAATTACTCTATGTTGAGGTCGATGATGAACATAAATAATCATGACATAAGCAGATACTACAAGCTTGTGGCTTTTTTGAAGCGAAAGGGTGAAAGATATCGACCGAAAAAGTCAAATCACTTTTAGCACTAGTGCTAAAAATGATTCATTTTTAGAGTAAATATAAAAACATAATTCGAAATGAATTGTTAATTCAATTAAACGTACAATTAGTGAAACTACAATTATGATGAGAAACTCCATGGCCAGTCTCATTGGTAGATGTAAGAGAATTCATTTTGGTGAAGCTTGTACCAGAGCAGAGAACAATGTTATCCGCCGAAGTTTTGGATCAAATTTTATCCGCAATGTTGTTTCCGTTGTAGCGAGTCTTCTATATAACCCTCTGCTATTGTACCAGACTTCCATCCACCGTGTCTTTTAATTGTTGTAAAACTAGCACCAGGATCCGCCAACAAACTTGTTGAGGAACGTCAGAAACAACGTCCAGTATAAAGATGAGAATCAGGCAAATTTAGAAATTCAGCAATTTTAGCAGGCATCTTACCAAATGTGTTGATTCTAACTGGAGTCCTGGCTCATTTATTTTTAATGCATTTTATAAAAACTCTACAAGGATTAATATCCACTGGACGAAGGGCTATGCACTTTTTATAGTAGTTCATATACAATGTACCACTTACAACAAAGGTGCATGGCACATTAGTTTTTGTCTGGTATATGCACAACTAGTCAAGTTCCGTAATCCTTAATATCATTTAATGTCAAATCGCACAGTTCCTCTCGACGACAGGCTCCAGAAACACCAAAAATCGCAGCAACTTTCTGCGTTAGATATATTTCATCCGGGGCTTCTGCGAGAAATTTGTCAATTTGTTCCCTTGTCAATACTTTTGACTTTTTCGGTCGATATCCTTTACCCTTTCGCTTCAAAAAAAGCAACAAGCTTGTAATATCTGCTTTTGTCATGATTATTTATGTTCATCATCGACTTCAACATAGAGTAATTCGACCAAAGCGTTGACGATTTCCATATTTTGGACTTTTCTTCAAAGTATGCAAGAAGCACTTTTTCACTGGCCTTCTTGCCACTGACATTTTTCTGGTCACACCATTTCAAGAAACCATCGTATGAAAACTAGTACTGTCGCTTTGACTTACTGGACAATAATTCAAAAGCAGCTTTATTGGCAGTTTCTTCAATTTCCGGCGGTAGAAATTCATTTTCACTTTCCATCGAGGAACGAAGAAACGAGAAAGAAAAATTCATGATTTATTGACGTTAGTTGTCAACAAAGACAAATCAACAAATTCTGCTTTTGATTACTTTGGCAACTTGTTTCATGAATAGATCAGATGAAATCGAATTTAGAACTGATAATCTCGAGGCTATTATTTTATCAATTGATCAATGTAAAAAATAATTGGACTTTTAATGGTGTTTGTAGAAAAAATAGTGTATGATATACCTGCTAACCTGCCAAACTTCCCTTCTCACAAAATATAATATCACTTTTAGCACTTATATCATAAATAACTATGATCCACAATCATATCGAAATATACCTATTTGGCACTTTCAAAGAAAAGAATAAAATGAAACAGTGATCAAAGAGAGACCAGGTTCACTGAATGACACGAAAAAGACGACAGAAAACGCTCTACGTTATATATTTTATCCAAAGAGACCTTACAAATTCAATGTGATAAACGCTGAAGAAAACTGTGAACTGTGAGGAAAATAAGTTAAGCTTGTCAATTTAAGATGGAAACGAACAAAATTTCGCCACGCTAGTGTGTCACTATTCAGTGTTTACAAAGGAAGTCATCTGAAATTGCAGACAACAAATACTCCAACCCCATAACAGTTTTTGATGGCGTTTCGGAGGATAACAAACGAGTGACAAGGTAAAGACTATGGCGCAATAGGCTTTTCTGTAACATATTGAAATTTGATGATTAATTATAATCAACTGTTGGAAAGTCATTATGTTGGGTGGATAAATCTTAGTACTTCTAGGTACTGAGTATTATTTTTTGGAATTTTCAGAGGATGTCGATAAATATAACTATACATATCTGAAAAAAAACGCTTTATCTAATTTGATAAATAATTATTAATTGAAGAATTAACCTGGTAGAAAGAACATAAACTCAATATTAGTATAACTACTTTTATTCGGGCTTGAAGGCCGTCGTTCTTTGGAATTTCTTCCTAACGTTTCGCTAGCGCGAGTGGCCAGCTTCTTCTGAGGCTTCATTTCCGATTTTTATTGAAATTGTCCGTGTGTTTTCGGATCTCTATCGCCTCCCGTACAAGTCGGCTATGGTAACCCTGGTTGGGGGCAATCAGTTTAGCATTTTCAAACAGAATCCTGTGGTCACCCTCACTCAGTGCATGTTCCGCCACCTCAGATTTGTCAGTTTGCCCTATCCTGCATTTCCCTTCATGCTCTTTGAGCCTTGTTCCATGGATCTTTTCGTGGTACCGATGTATACCTTCCCACAGGTGCACGGTATGCGATTAACCCCTGATTATAATGATAAATGTGAGCACACCTATTGTCTTTATTCACTAGTATTTAGCATAGTATCTTTACAATATGTTTCTTCCTCTATAATTTTTTCTTTATAGTTTTCTTAGTTTCTAACCTACCACAATCTGAAAAAATAATTATTGATATTAGAATCTATAAAAGTGTTGAAGGGTAGACTTCTAACTACATCGACAAGTTGCAGCGTTAATTAAAAAACAGTTCAAAAATTACTATTTTGATGGGCAAAATTGAGTTACCAACTGATTGGACTTGTTTTACCCAAAAATACCTATTTTTTCACTCAGCAACCTGTCGAGGTAGATAGAAGTGTACCCTTTTACACTTGTACAGATTCCAATATTAGTAGGTACTAATTTTGAGATTGTGCTAGGTTACAAACCCAGAAAACTTGAAAACTACGGAACAAATATTGATCCACCACAAAATAATGACGTTCAAACAGTAATTGTAAAGTCCTTGTTAAACATTCTAATAATTTTCACAACTCCTCGAAGGGAGGAACAGTTCTACATGTTCCTCGTTTCTTACACGATAGCTTCATATTCAAATCGAAACGTAATTATCTCCCTTGTCAAAATGAATTATGAACGGACGAGAGGTCACACTAAAACAATCAGAAAATTATCACGCCAGAAATGGTCCGCATTCCTATTATGTAGTCTATTTGGGTCAGGGTGCCTGAGAGGGCTGAACCTTAATTTAATTCCGGCTCCCCTATATGACGTTTGATAATTTTATTACGGTTACGGTGTATTACAATGTTGGCGCCCGGGATCTAGAGTGCTTGGACGCCGACAGGCGTATGTGAAAATCTGTCAACAAAAATAGAAATGAATTATTCATAATATCGGATAAGAATTGACCACATGCATATATTTTCGGTTGTCCATGTTTTCAAAATTTAATGGTTGGCACCACTTGAATTTCTAACACGTGACATATAATAATTGAGATGGAGGTAAGATCAACGTTGGTATATAGGAGGAAGGTTACGAAATGTCATCATATCGATCCCTCCATATTGCGGGGGCGTCAATGAGGTTAAGGTGAAATTCCACGATATACTAATATGCAAGTGGATTTCAGTTTCTGGTATCTGATTGGTAGATATAACAACAGATGGCAAAAAATACCTGCTTCCCTAATAAGATCTATGAATATTCGAGTATATTGAAAATCTTTTATGGTGTTCAATACTGAATGTCAGTTGAGAGAAAGTGTGGATATACTCTTCGTATTTGTGTTTGGTTTGACAGATAATTCAACTCGATCTGATCTTGATATATGTGAAAATTGAAAACGAAAGCAAATGAAAAATTGATGACTGTGTATGGTTGGTGAAAATCCGAAAGGAGTACCTGTTTTAAAAAAGGGGGGAATGTTCCTCATGCAGCAAGAAAGTTTGCCAGAGTATGATAATTACTCCTATATGAAATGGAATGTATTTGGGTTTACCACTCGTTCAGAAATCAAGCAAATATATCTACAAAATTAGGGAAAACGGTAAACTCGATTTTGGCAGAACTCACCATTTTTCAACAACCTCACTCATGACTTAGGTTGGTTCTCTCCTGATATTTCGCAATCATTTTCATGAAAGTGCTCCGAGCATATTCTAGAATAATTTGTCGGAATCCACGTATCAGGTTCATTACAAAATGCTATCCATTCTTGCCTTACAACAGGATTTTTCGGAAATGAGTGAAAACTTAAGGCTCTACTTGGGCTTACTAGCGTTCCCCAAGTGTTCAAACACTCCCGTTACACAGACTTGTTCCCCGGCATAATAACTAATCAAAAAGTTTTTTATACAACACAATTACTAAAACGAACAATCACCCAAGAAAAAACGCCAACAACTTATCCTAATAGAAACACTTTATAGCTAGTAAAATATTACTCTAAGGAACTCCTTACACTAATTAAAATTGAACAAACGACTTAAAATATTAAGAAAATGATTCCGTAAACTCCACAAAGACAAGACAGAATACACAACGCAACGCAGGTTCAGATATGCTGTGGGCTGTGACAACGCAACAAATCTTTCACTTTTACAACAGCAACAGAGTAACAAAGACACCAAGAGACAGAGACAATCAGGAATCAGCCACATAAAACTATGTTTGTGTGTTCTGTGACAATTTCTTCGCACTTTTTCTGTTTATCTTTGGTTCTATGGGGTTTTGTCACCTATAGAGATTTTTAATTTACCCAATTTACTCCAGAATTGCCAACTTCGATTTCCCCAAACCCTGCCCCTAGCCTCAGGTACCCCTTCGCCTATAAACTCGTGACATTTTGTAACTTTCCTATATATTAACGTGGGGTAAGATGCCTAGAAACCCTGCTGATTCCACTGATTAGATTTTGGTTAGATTTTTGTGGCGAAAAATACAATCGACGCTCTTGGAAGGCCACCCATTTTCCTTTCAGTTTGAAATACGATTTTCAAAAATATCACGTTCATCTGAGTTCAATTCATCGGGATTCAACTCTTCTAATTGATCTTGAATATTATTGAACAGATCAAGAATTGGTTCAAATTTCTCCAACCTATGACCTAACTCGATTATATTTGTTTCATCTAGAGGCTGATTCTCAGGTTGGCTGAGAAAATCAAGAACTTTACGAAGTCTTGTAACATGAGCTTTAAACTGTGTCCGCTTTGCCTTCAACGATTCCGACATTTCAATACAAATGATGAATCAAACCTGACAGGTACCTGAATTCTGACTGAATTTGTCCAAACTGAATCCTGCTGATATCTGCACTACTTCTGCTGGAGATCTATCTTCCGTGCGGCTCGTGGGACCAATATCGCTTCTCAATATGAAGTGGACTGTATTTTCTTGGATCTTTTTATCCAGAAATGATTTTTACTTGACTTTTATTCTTGACAAATTATATCAACAATAATTCATTTCCTAGCAACATAACATTGTGAAAATATACAAGGTCCATAGGGAACATGATCAAGAAAAAATAACTCAACAAATAATAACAGAATCTGCTTCAAAACCTTTATGTTGCTATATCTTCTCACTAGCCAATCAAAAATAAATTGAAAACCCGTCTGAACATTCCACTCATTGCATATCCAGCTTCAGACAATACTGACAATCTGGAAAAAATGTTTCATAATAAAGTATGGCCAAGTTTATTCAAGGATTGTTCCTAGTGTCACTGTCTCACTGGATAGTGAGCTTTAATCATTCTTCAGAGGATATTTGTTGAATTGATTACAGTTTCACATGTTATGGTGTTAAGAATATCAACTATTCCCCTCTGCTCGCTGTGCATGCTTTGTTCGTTGCAACCAGAACAATACTATTGAGATAACACTGAAAAACAAATTCGTTCAATAGATACTCGATTAAAAAATTGCACTATTTTCACTTTTGATTTCCTTCACCTCCCACCACTTCCTCAGTCAATTTTACGCTTCATTAAACTTTCTTCCACCGATCGAGCTTCTAGGTGTATCTAAAGAAAATACTCGCCCCTCCACCATTTATAACGAAAATTCCTTAGTCTCGGAATCTACCCGGCGCATTCACCAATAAATGAAAACGTTATGGTTTTTTACTTATGGTAATGTATTGGCGCTGGTTGAGTAACTTTTCGGACTTTCAAACTACATATGAGATTGTTGTTTCATCCATCAAACAACAATGACCAATAATGCTTAGTACGGTGACCGGAGCAAGTTGAAACCCCAGCAGATGAATCTTTATAAATATTGAGGGAGGTCAAGATTCAGGATCCATTATTCAGAAATTCGTCAGTATTCATTGATCACTCTTCAGAAACGGTCTCCAGAGCATTTTTCCGGCATGCAGCACATCTCCTTCGACGATACTGCTAGGAAGCAGTATAATGTAAGTTTTTAGTGTTTCTTTACATTTTTTTCACTATTTGATTTTTAAAGTATTTTTTTCTTCATTTTTTTATAATAATCATTCAATATATATATATATATCTATATATATATATATATATATATATATATATATATATATATAGTTCGATCTAAGGAGTAGACAGATTGAGACCTTAGAAAGAACTCGTTACGAGACCTGGGGAGTAGGCAGATTGAGGCCCCGGCGTCAAGTCACAAACCCTTGCCCCCTGTGACAACACCTGAGGAGTAGGCAGATTGAGACCTCAGCGTGAAGTCACACTTGAAAATGGCTCCAAAATCGGAGCCGAAACGTCGAGAACAAAACTCCAGACGCGGTTCAACCCGAACTCAACAACAACACACAACTGACCGCGGAAACCTATCCGAAAACACATATATATATATATATATATATATATATATATATATATATATATATATATATTTTTTCTCACGGACGCCTTAGCCTGAATCACACATTTCCTTGGTAACTTATACATAGTACCAAGATCAAATGAATTCAGAAACAGAAGTCGATTTTTTCATGAATGTCGTAGACCTTTCATGCTTTGAATATTATTTGATGCCTTAATTTGCATTTCTTTTATGAACTCATATCGCCAATATTTTGAAGCTTCATTATCTTTCTTTCAACATTTCAGTCAAACTGAGAGACATAACTCTGCAGCTATTTTTACATTTCGGGTAGGAAACTTTGTCATGCGTTGTTAAGTGAACGGAAATATCGACATATTGTATATGGCGTAACAAAAACCAAAAACGCCTCAAATCAATTTAACACAGGCATTGACTAACCAACGTTCATATATAGGAAAGTTACGAAATGTCACGAGTTTATTGGCGAAGGGGTACCTGAGGCTAGGGGCAGGGTTTGGGGAAATCGAGGTTGGCAATCCTGGGGTAAATTGGGTAAATTAAAAATCTCTATAGGTGGCATAACCCCATAGAACCAAAGATAAACAGAAAAAGTGCAAAAAAATTGTCACAGAACACACAAACATATATGTTTTATGTGGCTAATTCCTGATTGTCTCTGTCTCTTGGTGTCTTTGTTACTCTGTTGTAAAAGTAAAAGATTTGTTGCGTTGTCACAGCCCACAGCATACCTGAACCTGCGCTGCGTATTCTGTCTTGTCTTTGTGGAGTTTAGGGAATCATTTTGCAAGTATTTGAAGTCGTTTGTTCAATTTTCATTAGTGTAAGGAGTTTCTAAGAGTAATATTTTACTAGCTTTGAAGTGTTTCTATTAGGATAAGTTTATTAGGATAAGATTTCATTCACGAATAATCATAGTACTCATTTTGTATGAATGGATTATATCACAATTGGTTGCATGATTACAAAGCGATATCTTTGAAGAGGCATTTTGTTCATAAGTTCATTTGGATTCCTATACAAATTTAACGCTATACATTAGAAGACGTAGATAACGTTCAAAGTATAATACAAAGCTCGAACATTTTCTTGGCCTCGGAAAAAGATCCTTGAACGACTGGTAAACCCAAATACTTTCCATTTCATATAGGAGTAATTATCATACTCTGGCAAACTTTCTTGCTGCATGAGGAACAGTCCCACTTTTTTTGAAACACAGGTATTCCTTTCGGATTTTCACCAAACATACACAGTCATAAATTTTTCATTTGCTTTCGTTTTCAATTTTCACATATATCGGGATCAGATCGAGTTGAATTATCTGTCAAACCAAACAGAAATACGAAGAGTATATCCACACTTTTTCTCAACTGACATTCATCAGTATTGAACACCATTAAGTTAGATTTTCAATATACTCGAATATTCATAGATCTTATTAGGGAAGCAGGTATTTTTTTGCACTCTGTTGTTATCTACCAATCAGATACCAGAAACTGAAATCCACTTGCATATTAGTATATCGTGGAATTTCACCTTAACCTCATTGACGCCCCCGCAATATGGAGGGATCGATATGATGACATTTCGTAACCAACGTTGTGACTAACTATATATCTCTATAAACAATGTCATTAATGGTTCTTGGGTGTTTTCCGGGTTTGATGGCCGTGGTCCACAGGTGTTTATTCCTGACGTTTCGCCTACGACTATGGTAGGCATTTTCAAAGTCTGTGAGGTAACGCAATGATCTCGTTCTCAAAGTTTGCCACCACAGGTGTTCTATGAACAAACCGACGCGACGGTACTGCAATGGGCAGCCCGCTGAGCCCTGTGGTGGCAAACTTTTTCATGGAGAAGTTCGAACAGCGCGCCTTAGAGCAAGCAATATTGAAACCATATTGCTGGCTGCGGTACGTTGATGATACATTCGTGGTGTGGCAGCATGGAGAAGAACAACTAAAGGTATTTCTGTCTCATCTGAACTCGATTAACGCTAAAATTCAATTCACAATGGAGCAGGAAACCCAAGGGAGAATCTCTTTCCTGGATGTGCTGGTGAACAGACGGGTCAGCAGTAGCCGAGCATGCACTCGGAGAAGGCAATCACGCGATTGCATTTGACGAAACGGAAGTGATTGACAGAACGCAGAGCTACTATCCCAGGTTACACAGAGAAGCGATAGAGATTCACAAACATAAAGACAATTTCAACCGAAAAGAAGAAGGCATACACATCAACAAAGTTTGGTTACCAGCTCTAAAGCACACACGGCCCAAACCAGTCAAGAGAAAACAAGCCACGCCCATCTCCAACACAATAATATCGGACGTCGAACGGGAGAACAGGTATAAAGCCGATCATAACGTCAATGAAGTAGTATCTACTGTGAGAACGAGATCATTGCGTCCGTTACCTCACAGACTTTGAAAATGCCTACCATAGTCGTAGGCGAAACGTCAGGAATAAACACCTGTGGACTACGGCCATCAAACCCGGAAAACACCCAAGAATCAGTTACCTCCGGCCGTGAAAGTTTACGTTCTTTGATCAATGTCATTAATATTTGTTGTTACGTCAAGTGTCACTAGTAGTCTACATGGAACATTTAGGACAAGATATAATTATGAGTTTCGTGGAAAGAGCACATATTACGACACTTTTGGAGTGAGAACCATGACACAAATGACGAATCCACGGAGAAACCAACTCGTAAAAATAAACGTGCCCCAAAGAAAATCCTTATGAATATGGCTGACTGGATGTCCGATTGTGATTTTCGTCTCTATGATTTTAACATTGAATATAAACATATACAGGCAATCACTATTTTAATTTGTACACTATTTCCCGGACTAATGTCCATCCAAATATTTGATCCTTTCGCAGCTCAGTATCGCAGGTGCGTTTTTCGCTTACCGCTGCCGAAAATATGCGTACAAACAAGAGAAAGCGTGAGCCTCGTCGCCCGCATATTTTGGGTCATTCAGGACGCGTCTCGTTTGAGGAGAGAATATTCGGCGTTATAGAGGCCCGGGGCTCTTCGTTGGTATTCGAAGGGCGTGAGGGAGACGGCAGCCAGCGTTTGTTTTTGGGCCCTTATTTCCGACAGAGAGAGGAGATATAAACGGCCTCTGCTACTAGATGTTATTCGACATCATAACAGAAAGACCAGATAAGAGCAATTATGCAAATTTTATGCGTAGACGCACTTTGGCCGCGAATGTTTTGTGGTGACGAAATGCGGGTTTGCGTCATTGAATCGCAGCTTAAGATGAGGCAGTAATTGTATGTGCGGTGGAGGTTTTGGGTGGAAGCTGAAACCTAAGCAGCACACATATATCAGACCAATATTCGGTCATTGTTTAATGTTACGGAAACTTCTTTCGGTAGGGAGTTCCAAAGTTCAGCTGTTCTCTTGGAAAAAAAAGGCCCTGAGCAAGAGAGGTTCGACAGGTCTTCAAGCTCAAAACGAAGGGATGGGAATTCCGTACCCGTTGGGTCATCCGTGTTGATACTGGCAAAGGTGGAAAGATTAATAAGAAGTCAGAATAGCACCGGAAAAATATCTATAGAAGAGATACAAGTCTCTGGCCGAACTACGATAGAAAAATATTTCAACATATATAACAAACTCTAGATAAGAGATGTATATACGTGGCGCACTCATGCATATTATGACGAATATTTTCCTCATATATAAAATGTCCCATAAGAGCAATTAATGCAATTATCGAAAACTTACAACGGTAATTGCATTGTATCGAAAACTTACAGAGGTAATTGCATTGTATCAAGTCACCATAACAACACATTTGAAATTGTATCGCTAGACGTCAGTAAAAAACACAAATATATGTCAGATAGACTTCAAGAATAGAAAAACATTTCGCGTTTTGGTGAGTGCTCCATACTATCTATAGAGGAAAGTATAAATGAACAAAAAATAAGATTTCCTTGAGAATTTCTTTATTCGTGATATATTCCAATGAATTACATTCGTGCATGAAAATGACCAGATAATTTCGCATTCAAGCGTGATATCTTATAAAATTGCATTCGGTTATTTTTATATTTTGTAAAAGAGCCCTCGTCCTTCGGACTCGGGCACTTCCGCCAAAATATGAGAATAAACTTGCAATTTTTAGATATCACGCTTTCTTGCAAAATTATCGGTAATTTTTATGCACTCGTGCAATTATAACCAATAACAACTTTTTAAATACGTTATATCTCAAAAACGGTGGCTCGTACATTTTTTGTAGATTATTTTATGATCTACAATTTTGTCCCAGATATTTATATGATAAAACTTACCGTTTCGCTGAAATTCGCGAAAAAAACTCATTTTTTGACCTTTGACCTTGAATAAAATTTTTTCCATACAGGGGAAAGATAGGGAACTTTCAAATTTCATTTTTAATCATATTTTTAACAATCTTACTGATTTTCAGCTTGATGGGAATTTATGTACCTTCGCTCTCATTTTTAGGTCTAGATTGGCCGGATTACCATACATGAGAATTATTATTTGAGACAGGCCGTAAATATGCCTTGTAGATCATTAGAAGCTGACGAGAAGTGAAGTATTTCTTCGTACGAAATAGAAATCAAAGCTTCTGGGAAGCACCTTTAGCGATCGACCTCACATGTTTTTCCCGTTAGAAATTCCTAGCAACGAGATATTTGATTCCATAGGAATAGTTATTCCTGACATCCGAATATTAGATGAAGATGGATCCGCCCGTTTTTTTGAGGAGAGAAATGCCTGGGTTTTCCCAGCATTTAATTATACCAATTCAATGTTACCCCATTCTATTATTTTCTCAAGTCATCGTTAATATTATTGACGCTGATGCCTGTCTGAATTTTTGTTTAGAAGGGCTGATATGGGGAAACTAATCTTTCGTTATTTATTTCACTCAACTTAAGAACTTCTCACTTTTACTCATATATACTATTAGAGAATACTCAAGTGAAAAAAGCACTGGATGCTTCCGAGGCTTGAACTCCCTATCTCCAGTTTGCCCAGTCTCCCATTTACAGACTAAATTCTAATATTACAGTTTTTAAGGTCTGCATTTTCTTAGTAATAATCGCATTACCAATATATTGAGATCTTAGTCTTGGAGTTACATACATATATAGGTTTTGATTTGAAAATCACGATTTGAATATTCCCATATCTGAATGTGAATACAAAATCCAATCGATATCAGAAATGGAATCATTATCTTGCAATAGTAGGTATGCCAATATGCTACATGAATTTATTTTCCAATAAAAAAATATTGGACTTATATCGAAATTTCAAAATTGAAAATTGAGTTTAGAAAAGATATGTGAACAATATTGAAATCTCCATATTGGTAAACTCATATTATTAAATATACCGGGCGACCCGCAACCAACTTACCCCCTGTATCTACACGTTGTAATTTTGTATGGGTATTTAATATTCGATTCTTCGATTTAAAGTCATGAGTGTACAATTTAACAAGTACCTATCAAACCGGTTCGATCGGAAGCGCATCCAATTTTCATATTTCCAAGAAATCAATAATTTTTATTTTTGGAAATTACAATTTGGTATAGAATTACCTTTCCAATGATATATTATAAACATACTTCCAATACACAGTCTGCTGGTATAATTGGGGTTTTATGAAAAATTGCTTTTTGGAAGTATGCTATGAAATATTGAAAAATATTATGTAACGACAATTCATGGCAAAACTTTCCACACATTATTCTTTATGCAGATTGGCTATTTTTATAATTAAATTTCCCTCTATATTTCAACATCAAGTCTATCATTTCTCAAATGCTAACAAAGTAATTCTTTAAGTTGGTTATAAACTCCAATACGACCATGTTTGTACCAAAATATATGTAATAGTTTCTCAGCGAATTTAAAAATTCCTTAGCATATTTGAGAAATGATAGACTGGATGTTGAAAAATGAAAAAAAATTAAAATATTAAAAATATCTCATCTGTATAAAAAATATTGTGTGAAAAATTTGACCATGAATTATAATTATTGTTACTTACATGTTA
This sequence comes from Zygogramma bicolorata, assembly GCA_032362365.1. NCBI lineage: Eukaryota > Metazoa > Arthropoda > Insecta > Coleoptera > Chrysomelidae > Zygogramma > Zygogramma bicolorata. Next base: position 106,246 of record JAVJAQ010001768.1, read on the forward strand.
TTATTCAATTTTCAATAATACTCATACTTTCATGAAGATGTTTCGTTACGAGGGAAATATAAAAGTAATATTTATGAGATATCAACTACCTATATCATCAGATTGTGAAATGAGAGTATGATTGTGATGTATCATTGGAAAGGTAATTCTATACTCAATCGTTATTTCCAAATAAATTAAAGTTTCCTTCTGAAATATGAAAATTGGATGCGCTTCCGATCAAATCGAAAGTGTCATATGTGGTTTGATTCTTGGAAAATTGTACATTTGTGACATCAAATTGAAATGCTGGATTTGAAATATAACTACAAAATACCAACAGAGTTACAGGGGGGTAAATTGGTTACGGGTAACCCAGTATAACCCCATATAGAAATTCTGAAATCGGTAATAAGCTATCAAACCCATGTCTTACCATATATTCAGTTAGAATTTAATATCATTATTGAACCAATATTTATAATGAAATATCGTTCATTTACGACTAATACATAATGTAAGTATTATACTTATGGTCTCTGCAGTATGATGCCATATTATATATTATTCCCTTAGTGAATAATGGTGAGGGATTGATAGTAATAGTCTTTATTCCCCCTTGTCCCATCACAAAATTTCTCGAATCGAGTTTTACCATGGAAACGATATAACCAATTTCTAAAGTGTCAATGTTAAGATGCCTAGAAAACCCTGGTGTATCTACTTATACCTGAATAATTTTGGGAAAAACTTGGCGAAAACTGATTGCTTGATTTCTGTGATCGCAAAAGCTTCAGATCGCTATTGTAGATGGCGATCAGTCATATACCATATGAAGTTTAATTTTCAGTAGAGAGGAATGTGTTACCGAATATTCTACCACTGTTTATTATTTGCCTACTGAGATTTTGACAGCCCTGACAGCCAATCAAATGCGTTTCAGAAAACGTGCATGTAACGTGGAAACCTACCGTTAACAACCTGTCAATACTGTCACCTGCTACCTCTACAAGTTTTTAGTGTGTTAATACCAGTTTGTAAGACTAGACTTTGATTCCGAAAAAATTTACTTTGCCCATTTACCTAATAATGTACGACAAAGTTCATGCTAGTGTATTGAAAGTGATAGACTGTCTTGGAATTGGGGATACACACTTCAGTTATGCAACGGTTCAAAATACGTATCACATCGATATTTCTTTTTTTCAAACAAAACTTTGTTTTCAATATCTCATTGATAAGAGCTACAGATGTTTCTTCCTCGAAATAAGACTTTCGCCCAAGCTGAAACGAATAAAATTAGCTACAACGCTAGATTCATGTTATTATTTTGGGGCGATTTGTTTTGTACTTACCTTCGGTACTGAATAAAGAAGAATATTTGGAATCCCAGATTTTGACTGACCACACAAAATACGAAATCTTCTACACATCGTGAAAAAGTAATTGTACTTCAAAACTTATTCTACTTATATAGTCTTTCAAACACTGTTGAATGCCAAGAAATAATTTCGGAGTTTTCATTGACAACAATAAACCTCAAAGTTAAATCAATCTGACAAAACCGACATTTGACAGATTTTCGAAAATGCTCATATAACGCCCCCTATACAAAAATTAGAAAGCTTTTGTAATCGTCGATTGTTTTTCGCCAAGAAATTCTGAACAATATCGAATCACTAGATACACCAGGGTTTCCTAGGCATCTTATTAGTCAGTGTCAAACGCGTAGGTAGTGTTTGTGTATTTTTATGGAGATGAATGAAACTGAAGATTCATTTATTTATGATAAATAAATTAGTCGTAAATAAAGTAGAGTATACTACTCGCAATAATGTTGTTCTCTCGGGATGTAAGCGCTGACGCGGCTCGGTTCGTAAAATTTCCTCGAGCTATCATTATCGACTCGTGGTATAATCTACTATTATTTATATTAATCCAAGTTATTTCAACAAGTTTTCCACTTACTATATATCTATATTGGTCCAATCTAATATTGCGGTTCAGCGGCTCAGCCAGTATGATGTTTTACATGGGAACAAGAGCGTAGCCAGGATTTTGTTCAGAGAGGGGCAGGAAAGGAAAATCTAGTAATAAGTATAATACAAATGTTAATTAAATGATATATATATATATATATATATATATATATATATTAGCATGAAGATTCTCACGGACGAAGTATGATGCGTTGTTTTTTCGGGTTTCATTCCGTGTTCTGTGGTTTTGATCCTCTGAAGGATAATTCTCAGAGGATCAAAACCACAGAACACGGAATGAAACCCGAAAAAACAACGCATCATATATACATATATATATATATATATATATATATATATATATATATATATATCCTCGCCGGGCCACCGTGCTGGGTAATCGCACGTTAAAAGGTAAGGCCTCGTTGATCCATTGCTCGCACAAGTTTCGACTTTTGAGGGTTGACGTTCGTCAGCTGGTTAACGGAACGAACAATTTTAGAACAATTTTAGAACAACAATATATATATATATATATATATATATATATATATATATATAAAATTGTAGTTTTTTTGGGTGAACAGCAGAACGGAAGTGTACTCTTATAACACCAGTTTTTCCAATATTTCTTATAACTGGTGTTATAAGAGTACACTTCCGTTCTGCTGTTCACTCAAAAAAACTACAGTTTTGTTCTTAACTGGTCAGCAAAGACTTCCCCTCTAATTATATATATATATATATATATATATATATATATATATATATATATATATATATATATATATATATATATATACATACAGTGTGACCCATTTAAAATGGAACCACCCCTGTAGAATGTGCATTTTTCAATCAATCTCAATTTTTTTTTATTGAAATATTAAGCATGAAAAACTGTATCTTGACACTAACTTTCACAATTTTAGTTTCATTTCCAAGGCACTCTATGGTTTTTTTGTTTGTCAAAAACGGCAAAAGTTTATTAGGCAATTTTTGTTTTCAAATTTGACTACACCACTGGATTCGCAGTCGTTATAAATCAGAACTGTGAAATTTTCTTAAAAAAATATTTGTTAACAACGAAGTTACAACAACTTCAATTTTGGAAACAAAGTATTTGTTTGTAATTTTTATTCAGATTATAGACATATTTGAGATCTGACAACACTGTCATCACCAAGTAGAACACAAGTGAATTTGTACAGTGAAAATCCGAAGTCAATAGCTCAATCCGTTCAACAGTTATAACTCCTGAAAATATGGTAATGTGAGAGATTTGTGGTGCAAGCGTTTTGTAATAAAAATCTGACTACGCCACTGGATTTGTGGATAATATTTCCTTAAAATCATTCATTTAAGTGTCGATTATAAGTCTATTCGAAAATAGCAGAAAATTAAAAGTTCATTTTCAAGTTACGCAGTAGTAGACCAAGTTCAGAATCTCATGTCATGGGATCTCCCAATTGCGCTTTTACCAAATCTTGATAAAATCTTGAAGTATTAATGGTCATACTTGTAAGCTTTTTGGAAGTTTCCCAATAATAAATAATAGTACTTTTGTAACAGAGCACCTGGAAAATCACATTTTATGAGATTCTGAACTTACTCTACCTTCTTCTATAGCTGATGAAAACAAAATGAATACAAACAAGTTTCAAAGTATTTATTCAACAATTAATTGCCATTGAGAAAAAACTGATACTAAAATAAACATTGATTTAAAACTAAACATTCAAATTTTTGTGGCTTGTACCAAACCTCCATTAAGTTCAATACATTTATCGTATCTCTTCCGAATATTGTTTACACTATTTCTTATTTGTTGTACTGTAATTTCGGCACAAGCTTGTCGTATCCTTTGCATGAGTTCAGCTCGATTCGTTGGTCTTGTTCTGTATACTTTTTGTGTCAGAATACCCCACAGAAAAAAGTCTAATATTGTTAGATCAGGCGATCTAGGTGGCCATTCAATTAAGTCACTACCTCGTCCTATCCAATGATTTGGAAACTGGTTATTTAGCCACTCTTTAACAATCCTCGAATTGTGCACGGAACAGCCGTCGAGCTGAAAATATAAATTTACTTGTTCCGCAAGAGGCATTTCATCTATTTCGTCCGATAATTGGTTATTTAGAAATTCCAAAAAATTTTGCCCGTTTATGCAGCAAACGTTAACTTTTTCGGAATATTGACTTTTACAATTTATGATCCAGTGCGGATTTTCCGTAGCCCAATACCGAGCATTTTGCGATGAAACTACCCCATTGGTGCTGAAAGAAGCTTCATCACTAAACATTATGCAGTTTAAAAAATTTCTTATATTCAGGTACTCGCCTTGTGCCCACAAACAAAATTCCATACGTTTCACTTCATCACCTGCCTTTAAAGAGTGAAGAAATTTAGGTTTAAATGCTCTCATTTTGTTTTGTTTAAGACATCGTCGAATAGTCTCTCTCGGTAAGTTTAAATCCAAACTGGCGACTCGTAAACTTCTGTTTGGGTGGTTTCTAAAATAATCTAAAACAGCACCTTTGTTTAAATTTCTTCTTCGGTGATTATTTTTTAAAATGTGTTTGCTGACTGCACCGGTTTCTTTAAATGTTTTGTTAATTTTACTGACGGTGCTTCTGTCAATGGGATGTCGATTTGGATGTCTGTGATTAAAAATATCCTAGCTGCTTCTCTTTCACTATGATAATTGTCCCCAGAAATTCTCACAATTTCAATTCTTTCTTCTAATGATAATTGCAAAGCCATTATTAAATGCACGTAACTAACAACTATTATTTTATTTATGATTAACTGTCAAAATCACAGCCTACTGTTGATTTATTATAAAACCTTTGCATAATGAGTTCATCTTCCTCAAATTATTGATATCTCCTCTAAAAGATTGTTTTAGCTGAGTTATAAAGAATTTACAGGGAACAATTTTTGTCCTGCTCTCTGTTTTATTATTGAATAAATGATTTCCATGCTTTAAATCAATTTGATTTTAGCGGCTATGCGGAAGAATGTACTAAGTACTGCATAACTTGAAAATGAAGTTTTAATTTTCTGTTATTCTAGGATACACTTCTCGTAACCTACACTCAAATGAATGATTTTGAAGGAATATTATTCACAAATCCATTGGCGTAGTCAGATTTTTATTACAAAACGCTTGCTCCACAAATCTCTCACATTACCATATTTTCAGGAGTTATAACTGTAGAACGGATTGAGCTATTGACTTCGGATTTTCACTGTACAAATTCACTTGTGTTCTACTTGGTGATGACAGTGTTGTCAGATCTCAAATATGTCTATAATCTGAATAAAAATTACAAACAAATACTTTGTTTCCAAAATTGAAGTTGTTGTAACTTCGTTGTTAACAAATATTTATTAATGAAAATTTGACAGTTTTGATTCATAACGACTACGAATCCAGTGGTGTAGTCAAATTTGAAAACAAAAATTGCCTAATAAACTTTTGCCGTTTTTGACAAACAAAAAAAACCATAGAGTGCCTTGGAAATGAAACTGAAATTGTGAAAGTTAGTGTCAAGATACAGTTTTTCATGCTTAATATTTCAATAAAAAAAAAATGAGATTGATTGAAAAATGCACATTCTACACGGGTGGTTCCATTTTAAATGGGTCACACTGTATATATATATATATATATATATATATATATATATATATATATATGTTCGTTACCTTAATTGTGATATTTATGTATCAAATTTATATTTATGTCTTATTTAGTGCTATTTTATTTACTATATATTTTATCACTATATTTAGTTCAATTTTATTTTGTTATAATTATTTTAGAGAAATTTATATCGAAGTTTATATGTGTATGAGTGTATATGTAGGTATATGTGTATTCATATGTGTTAAATGGATTTAAAGTGTCTTGTACCAATAACTGTGACTATTTAAGGATAATTTACTCTCCCACGCACAGGCTCTGCCTTAGTGGGTACTTGTTTATTCAAAAATATCTTTCACTATCTCAGCACACCTCCAAAATTTTACATACGGAATTGTTAAAACATTACCTACCCTATTTCAAATCTGAATAAACTTATTATTATTTTTATTATTATTATATAAATTATTAATGTACTGATAATAACCGACAAGGTTCTTCGCAAAATCGTTTCAAAACTTTACGTTCAATGACGTCCCTATTTTCTTGAACCATTTCTCTGTGCACTCTCAGCATACACAAATCTTTAGAGGTGTGTGGTATATTGTCGATCTCTTCTATTTCATTTTCACTTTCACTAATAGTCGTATCTTTTTTTTCCTCTTTGCTGAAGAATACACAACCAATTTTAAAATAAATAATGATTAACAAATCGCTAACGAATAATAATAAAAAATAATTTCGTTTGTATTCAAGCAAATTCTGGCATGCGTCATAAATTCAAATGTAATAAATAATTTAACAAAAGATCAAGTATATTTGTTGTTTTACAATCGCTTCTTGGTAATAAAAATTAATAATAAGAGAAATGTATATGACTTACTATACCTACATACTGAAAAAAAGTCGAACTTTATGTAGATAGAGTACGTGCAACTAAAAAAAAATCGTTTATACATTGGGTTACACATGAATATTCATGTGTAACCCAATGTATAAAGTAATATTACTTTCCTTTAAAAAAAATTCTTACATCCATTTTTATTTATATGAAAAACAAGCACTATCTCAGTTAGATTAGGCAATGTCACAATAATTACACAATAAACATCTATTGTCTTTGTACAAATAATAGAGATGCGCTAGACTTTCGAGACTATCGAAGAAACGTAAGTTCATAGATAAATGTACTCTGCTGAACACAGAACAGGAACCAGAGAGAAGAGAACGCAGGAACTGCTGAATCAACTACCCTTGTGGCCGTATACCACCCGTCGTCAAGCCTAGGCAGTATTGGGTTCAACAACATCTACAGCCCGGTCTAGAGATGGGTGGCTACCGCTTATGCAAGGTTGATTTCTGTCACTGACAGTGTTAAAAATTGTTATCAAAGAGTTCATTTCTTTATGGTTATTATTTATTCTTTGGGTTGGAAACTCTACAACCAAGCGCTTATGCCCAGCTAGGGGGGGCAGCTGCCCCCCCTGCCCCTGCCTGGCTACGCCCATGCATGGGACATGGAAATAATTTGGCAGATTGATGCATGGACTTCACACCTGATCACAGTGATTACCTATCAGTTAACATCAGTATCAGGGTACTTTACATATGCCGGAGACTTGCGTCGAGATATATCGTTTTCGTTTTAAGAATATCCCATGCATACCGAAGAATATCCTTGCAGGAATATATAACAAGGAAAGTGCTTAGTATATACATCAAGGAATATCTTAGAATTTTCGAGCTAGAAATCTTGTTTTGATAACTTCCATGAATATATACAGTATACAAATACAACAATTATTCTGCCATCTTGTGGAATTTCTATACATAACAGGTTATTGCCATCTGTTATCTGGTAGATCTACTTTTTGAACTAAGAAAGTGAACGAGGTAAGCTACGACCAACGTCTACAAGCTATGACATTCAGTGAGGCCAGTGTCGAAATAATAAACTTGTCAGAACAGAAATTTGTATTTATTTATACGATATTCATTTTCCAACCTACCACGACACCCACAAATTGTCCAATGTAAATGAATCAAATATCACCATAACGGAGAAAAAATTCAAAACAGCAGTGATTCCAAAAAACCCTTGCCTGCCTCAAGCAAATTTATAGTGGTAACACTGATGGGTTGTACCCGCCTTTCGCTAGTGTCATTTCTAGAAAATCAACAAATTATGATAAACAAACATTGAAAAGTAAATAAATCGTTGTGAAATTATGATAAGACGTTATCGCTAATAAATTTGAAATTGAAAAATGTCCAACGATCTTCTGAGCGGTTATTTGGATGTGAAGATATCGTCAAAAACGAGAAGAGGATTCACACCTTGGAAGGTGAAAATGAAATAAATGTCTTAAAACGAATTTGAAGAGTTTTTTTTAGGCATGGCAAAAACAGTGGTGCGAGATCAAACGTTTAGACAGCATCGAAAACGGGCTAGAATTGAAACTGAAATCTGGCAAGGAGGGTAGTGTCTTGAACTGCATAACATTACCTAGGTCATCTACAATTTGCAGAACAGACTCTCGAACAAAACGGTATGCCTTTGGCGTGTTCAATCTAGGTCGAAACAAGAAACCCTTGGTATTTCTGTCAGGGAACTCTGAGTCAAACTCCCAGGAGTGGATGTCTTCAATCAGGAGGATACTCAGCATTGCATCCTATATTCCAGGTATGTTTTCAGTAGCTTGTCCTGTTAAACCGATTGACTCACCCACCTAGATTTAGCTGTTTCTGTAAAAATTCATGTGATAAACCAAGTTTTTTTTGCCTGAGGGTAAACAAAATTTTGGACTATTATAGCAGGCTGACAGCACTAACTTACAAATTCAAAATACTGAACAAAAAACAAAAAATCTGAATAGGTTCAAGTAGGTACAGAATAGAATCTAATTTTGAAAACTAATTTCAGGGGTCTCATCGAGGGTCTCATGTATTTCTGCATTAATTGAAATGCAATGATGGATTCTCATATAAGGAGATATCTCTCAAAAATGTTATTTTCATATTGCAATGATCATAAGCACTACAATGAATTCAACATGGTATATTTTTTGTCAATTACCACATATACCTATTTTTTTTTTTGTGAAATAGGATATATGCAACATAAGCTTCCACCTTCACTTTCACTCCTACTGTGGATGATGTAGTAATCGAGCAATGTATAAAGTTTACATAGTGAAAATAGTGATATTAGTTTATGTATACAATACATACAACCTAAAAACATGATTGGATTTTCATCAACTGGTAGTAGTTTCATTAATCTGAAATCCAATTTGAATTATCTTGTTATTATCAATCTTTATTTTCTTTCTGACAACTATGATAATCTACTGTTTATTTTTCCATTATTATTTATGATTATGATTGTGAATCATTTATTCTGATTTCATTATCTGCAGGTAACAAAGACTTTCATTCCCATCTGTGCCAAGAGAAAAAAACACATTTTGGTTGATTATTTGTTTTAATTGTCCCCTGAAGAACTGATTCATCAACACAGAATTGAATGTTTCTCTCTATTTTTGATGATTTCTGCTTGCAAAAGAGAAAAAAGAACCCAACAATATTCAATTAGAAATCATTATTTATTAGATATATATTGATTGTATCATCTGTGCTTATGAAAAATACAAAAGCTCGATTTGACAGTTCAGTGGTATTTTCAGAATCATCTCCATTTCTTGTAGATAAAAAAGTTGATTTTTGTTGGTAAATATATTATATTGAAAAAAAAAGTAACAAATCCCACCTTATCACTTCCCAGAAATACCTGCAACACCAAATCAAAACCGTTTTACTAAATTGGAAATGCTCATGGGAAGAAAAAATACTCAAATCAAAATTTGTAATATTTTCTATCCAACCACTACAAACTAGTAGAACTCTTCTTAATGAGAATGAAAAATTGAAATTATCGATAAATTTAAATATCTGGGTGATGTTACCTTCATTTTGAGAAAAATCGCTTGAAAATTGTAACCATTAACAAGAACTGAAAAAGATTTCAAAGGAAATTCAAGATTTTTAGATGTAAGATAGAAACTCATTTTCATTATTGTTTACTCAGCTGTAGAATGAGGATCACATGAAAATTTTATAGAATTTTGAGTGAAACATATAATATATTGTAGTAATGTGGATGGATGTTGTTGTGGGATATTTATTGTAAGATAAACACTGAATCTAAATCCCCTCATTTGCTTATTTTAATAAGAAAATTATTTGCTTTATAATCTCAGATTCAAATACAGTCTTCAGTTAAACATAAATATAGTACGGGAAATTCGACTGATAATCAATTGAGTAGGTATAATACACAATCAGCTATCTAAAAAAGTTTGTAATAAGTTCACGTTACAAATTAAAAATCGGGATAATTTGAAAATTTATAGAAAGAAATGTACAGTTTTTGTTAAAAATAACATTGAATTCTGAACAAGTTATATTACTGAATCATATTATATTATATTTTATATTAAGTGACCATGTCGATTCAATTCTATACATGGTATAATTCGAAAAAATATTGATCTATATTTCATGTACATTATTATCTTTTATGTTTCATTCTATTCTATATGTTTTTTTTTAGTAGCTTAACAGCTAAGTGAATATATAATTATTAACAATGAAGGCCAGTTTGATAGAAAATCTGTCTGAATGATTGATTTTTGAGAAAAAAATACTCGTTCCAAAACCAAGTGCGAATAGTTTCCCAGTTTCCACCATGTGTTCGAATATGGTGAACATATCATCCTCAGTTATTTACAAAAACTTTTTTTTGCAGTTGGCAACGCAAACTTCAGAGTCTCCTTGGTGGACAACGAACACTCTAGATCTGCGGGCATGGTCGGTCTTTTCGGCGTGCTCAGTATCACCCAGCAAGAATTGGTTATAAACGACCCGTGCACGGGAGAACAGAAGATGGCGTGGAAGTGGTTTCAGTTCCACCAGTTCCATCATCAGGCGGCGACTCAAACCATCGACGAGAAAAAAATAATCGTTATGCATACTAGCGGGTAAGAAGTTTTGCCTACTAAACTTCCGGAATGGATTCTATTATGAATTATTCCCCAAGAAATATGAAGTTGTAAGTGATGAAAAGATAAATATGGACATGTGGTGTATCTTGCTTTTCATGATCCGCCTCTCATATCTCATTTGTCGAGAGTGTGGCTTTAATAAACGTCTCAGAGTTGATAATAAAGTCAAAATGTTTCATTTTGGCCCATCAGAAGATTTTTTTAGGATTGGCCTACTGTTTCAAGGAGGTCAATAAAATTTAAAATTATTTTCATATTCTGATTCAGCATTTCCAAGAATGGCACCGGATTTATTCAGCTTTTTTATGTAATAATCAATAAGAAAGTAAGAATTATAATAACTTTCAAACAGTATTAAGGTTGAACTTGTTACAGAATATTACTTAAAGTCTTTCACTCACTTCTGATTACTTGAAACTGTTGCATAAATTCATATTTACTTCTAAAATGGAATCACATCTACTGATAGAAAGTGAAGAAAATACATTTTTCACTTAATTTCGATGAGTTGTAATTTTGGTGGCGAGATATAATTTTATAGTTAATTGGTTTGATTCGAATTATCTAACTGTGGAAAACCCAATCCCATCATTCACTGGTCGATGGTACAGTGTTTTGCATTTGTAGTTGTTGCGGTTTTCTTCAATTGATACAATTTTATTGTATAGTTGCTGTCAACAGACGCTGCTGGAAGGTGACGTAATACTTTTGGCATTTTCGGGTATACCGTTCCCTATCGAAGCTTGTTTTTGTGATCTCTGACCTTATCCCATAATAGTAATAGATGATGAAGAATCATTAAAAAAACGTTTCCGTTCATTTCATAGATCTATTTCAAGAAATTGTAAAACCTCGGTTACACTACATCTAAATTTCAGGATCTCCCCTATAAAAATGGTCACGTCTATCTTCGGAGATACACGTCCATTTCGTTGTAAAACCACGATTGTTTACATCAAATTTCTGTCGTTGATAACACACAAAAGTTGTCTGTTTATAAAAACACCAAAGTAAATTAAGGAGTGTTTTGTTATGATCAAAAGAGGAACAATTTTTTTGTGTTAAAAACAAAATGAATTTGATGTGAAAAATGGTGAAGTTTTACAACAAAATGGACTTGTATCTCCGAAAATAGACGTAACTGCCAAAAATCATTTGGTTTATTTGTATGGGAGTCCTATTCAAGTCCGTTACACATTTTTTTTTCAATTTAAATGCTCAGTTCAACGTGTTTTACTGTCAACTCGTTTTTTTCTCGACAGTGACTTTCCCGTTGGTCCCGGCCAACTCTACCTCTACTGCAAGGACGGTTCGGCGCTGCTGCACTACCTCGTCGCCAGAGGTCACTTGACCACGGCCGGATCGTGTTACGCCAACAAAAGACTCAGTCGCAGCGAAGGAGACCTCTACTGCGCAGCGAACTGCGCACAGTGCTCGGATTTGCCGTCGAGCTTTCAGAGCCAATCGGGCAGCGAAGATTCCGGCATCAGGGCGTCCATAGTGTCGGACGAATTCGATTATATCATGAAGTGCGCGGTGAGTATCGACGGACTAAAAATTTCCCGGGGTAAAAGTATCGTTGATAAAGAAGGATTTCTCGACTTTTTTCGCTATGCTAAAAACCAAATATAACTCAATCCATAATATGCTGAACGGCGGTAGGCACGTTTTCAAGACCAATAGGCAGTCTAACAAAATCGAAATATTCAAATTTAACGTTGAAGACCGGGTTGCAGTCACAGATTTTTTTGAACCACTTCTCACAATCCAATGCCTTTGAGATAGGAAATACTTGAAGCCAAAACAAATCATAAACTTCAGGAAATTTAAACGCTGCCTGTTGGTTCGTGTCAAACCAAGAGTTTGCTTTTGATGGAACACCTTATAACCCTAAAGAGTATACCACATAAGTTTTCGTTAATTTCACGATTAAAGTATATCGTCATGATTTTTGTACACCGAAAGCGATGTTATTATGTGTAACTAATGCAAGGCAGTCTATAATAAGCTTTCATCTAAATCATTGTTGAACATATGTTCTGGGTTTTCCATAAAGTAGCACGCAGCGCGGAAGTTTTCATATCATCCCATGGTTTTTCTGTGAAAATCACTCAGTTGAATGGCTTGTGAAATGTATTATAAGTGAAAACATCTCCATTTTTTACGTGTATATTTTCAAGGATTGATCGAAATTTCTTTGAATGTTACGAAAGACCACAAAATAAGATAATTCCAGAGGTTTTTGTTTTGTCAATCAGACTTTGGACAAGCTCAAAAGTCAGTGAAAGCAGGCAATAATATCTGCATCTGACCTATTACTTTGAGCATTGGCAAAATTAGCTTCTGTCCACCAAGTATAAAAACAAACCACAACGACTGATCCAGAATCAGTTTCGCTGATGTATGGACAAGGTTATTATAATTACAATCATAGTGTTGCAAATGGGTCTTTCTGTGTGCGGAGGAGGGTCTTTCTTGTCCTTGTTGATTTTTTTTTTTTCGAGAACTTGTGGAAAATTATCTTCATTTCAGAATGCTCCGAGTCTAAACAGCATTGGAATGGCGTTGGTGACGAACACACCAGGTAGCAGTGAGGCAGACGATTCCTCTCAAGATCTTAGGATTCCAACAGATCTTTCATAGTGAGTTGGTTTTTGCTGTTTTCTACGATCACGTTTTCAACATGCTCTGGTTCAGAGGATTTTTTGCCTCTTTCGTTTTAATTCATTCAAATAATACTTTTGATCCCAATGTAATAGCTATTCGTGTAACCAGCTAGAAAAAGTAGCGTGAGTTATACAAAATAAAATTTTTTATGTCCCAAGATTTTCTCTAATTCCGATAGAAGATATTCTTTCATCATTTTCTGATACTAAGAATGTCTACTTCACAAGATTTGTCAAATTTGTTCACCATATCGCTTGTCAATTTGACGTCTTTCACAAGTTTATAAAATTTGACAGGAAATCATTGTTTGCTGGAATATAATATATTTTAGTTTCACTTCACATAACTGATTGATATGAAATAATCCGTTGTATAACTCATTATGAAATGTAAGGCATTTTGACAATTCCGTTAATTTTGAATAGTACCACCTTATATGTCAAAATTAGACAAAAACATTTCTTCATCTTTCTAGAGCTATTGGCAATTAATAAATTGATATGCAATATGACCTCTACCATGAAAACCTTGTTCATTTTGTTACGTAGAAAATATTTTCCTTCTCTTACAGCAAATCAAACATTCCCAGAAATGAATCGGGTGTGTCGTTGTCTTCTGGAATATACGAAGAAATACCGGAAGATCCCGTCGACAAACCAGTACCTGCGAAACACGTCAGCCACGTATACGAAAACCCCGTGGATCTCATTCTTGGATCTAAGACTAAGCAATTTACGCCTCCGCCTCTACCTCCTAGGCTTTGGGACTTCTGTCACAAAAGGTTTGTTTAATTTTAAGATTGTGCAAAAAAATTTATATTTGGGCGATAGTACAAAGGAGAATGTGTTGAATTATTGTACGGAATTGTGCAGATGAATGATGGGATATTGTATAGACGAATACAGAGAAATGTGCAAAAAAGTCTTGTTCGGTTGAACACTGAAATAATTATGCAAATACATTTCTACAATTCCTTTAAATTATGAAATATTCTACCAATGATGAAATTCTTGAAAAAAATGTGCAGGGGAATCGTTCGTCGAAGAACTATACAAAACCATCGGTAAAGATTCGGGCAGTTTAGGAATGAAGTATGTGGCGCCCAACGTGGGGCCAAAGTGTATAAAGTCGAAACCGCGTTAGTGCTTATTTTATATAGCGGTGGTTATAATGATTTGTGAACCGATTTTCAGAGACTGACGAAATGTCTTTCATTTCGTTGCAGTGCAAATGATTCACAAAAATTTTGGCAAAATTATCTCCAAGATTCACTTATATGAATGGCTTTGAAAAAAATTCTGCTTCACAATTTCAGAATATGCATTTACTTTTATTGAATGTGAATTATTCCAATAAAAAAAAATAGTCCTATTTCAACTAGGAATGAAAATCTTTTTTTTTTTTGGACGAATTAGCAGTAATATCTCTTACTGGATTGAATTATTGATATATGAAACCGTGATTCATTGCCATTAAATTATTGTTCCTCTATTTTATTTTTACTTGAGATACAAATTAAAATTTCAGAAAAAAACAAAATCCTGCAATAAGAATCATTTTCAATTGTGATAGATATACGCCCATCAAACAGATGCTAGAGAAAACTCAAATTATCAGTGTCGAACGAACTATAATAATGAATACGATGATAATAATTTACAAAATTCTCAGTAATTTATATCCAACTCGTTTTTCAAACAGTATTTCTTTCATTAATGATATTCATACCTACTACTAGAAGTTGTGAAAACATTTATATAAGAACACTTTAGGTCCTAACTGTTCTTATCTAACTGTTAGGACAAATTTTCAACAAAATCATAACAATAATATTTTTTTTAATGGGCAAAATAAAAAAATTTAAAATTTTGTTTCTTATATATATAAACTCGGTTTCAGAGCTGAATTTGAGGGGTGAAATAAAATTATTTGCAGATGACACAACACTGATTTATTGCGAGAAAAAACAAGGAGAAATTATTCGTTACATTGATGACAATTTAAAGAAAATTTCGTTATGGTTAAATAGTCACAAGCTAACTTTAAATATTGGAAAATCCTCATTTATGTTATTGGGGAGAAAACCAAATCATAGTAAGAATAACATTATTTTCAATGGAAAATATAGAATATTTGGGAGTAACAAAATTTTTAGGATTATACATTGAGAACAACTCTCTTGGACATATCATATTGAATATTTAAGAAAAAAATATCACCATTAATTGGTATTTTGTTCAAAATTCGAAACTATATTTGGTTGAAACATCTCAAATTAATATATTATAGCTTTATTTATTCAAAACTACAATACTTGATATCAGTATGGGGAAAAGCTAACGCTTCGATCATACGTCCCCTAAAATCTCTGCAAAATAAAACAATCATATAAATTGAAAATTTGTTCTTTCATGCATTTCGTAAAAAATAAAAATAAACATTCTTCTCTAACCTTCAACACAATTGAAACAATTCATTAATATGAAACTAGGCAGTCCAAAAATCTGAGTACTATCAGTAGAATCAAAACAAACTACGGAAAGAAATCAATTTTATACAATGGAGTGTTAATATATAACAAACTACCAAAGAAACTAACGGAAGATTTTTTTTGGCAAACGCTTCAAAAGAAACTTGAAAAAGTATTTGATTCAGTAACACCTCTCTTTTTCCATCTGACATTGGATTGATTCATGATCGAAATCTTCTTTTTAATGCAAGAATTGTAAAAGTGTTTTAGTTTTAAGATCCCTTCTTCAGAAACATTCATGTTTCTTGGGGTCAATGAAGATTGATTGAGAATAGTGTTTTCCACGAAGGTCTTACAATTTATAATAATCTTCCAAGAGAAACGACAGATAGTAAAAACATAAATATTTTCAAAAGAAATTGTAACTATTATGTTCTCAAGCATATTTCTGTTTGAATCAATGTATTTATATATTTTAGTGAATTATGTATTCGCTTAATTCAATGGAATTCATTATGTTTGCTAGTAATAAAATATTATAATTAGTAACTAATTGACAAAAAGAATAACTCAATCCAAATTGATTCACATTTTTTCAAAAAAACTCTCCCGTGAAGCAAAATCTGCAAGCGCCCTACTGTTTCGAAATATGGAGTACCTCAGGGTAGTGTCTTGGGACCATTACTATTTAACATATACCTTAATGATTTACTGAATTTACAGTGTGAAGGAAAAATTCATGCTTTTGCTGATGATATAGTGATATATTATAATGCCCCAAATTGGAAAAGAATGAAACAAATTGTCCAAAATGACATATACAATATAAAATCTTGGTTTGATGAAAATTTACTGACTGTTAATTTTGATAAAACCTTTTATCTTCCCTTCACTAGTTATCAAAATTCACTTCCGAATTTGGGCCCAATTAAAATCAATAACGAGTACGAAATTTGCGAAACTGAGTCTATAAAATATTTAGGTATAATCATTGACAGGAATTTAAAATGGGACCATCATATTTCATACGTTATAAAGAAATTGAGATACCTCATTCCAAAATTCAAGTTTTTGAAACAATTTCTTTCAGTGAAACACCTTGAAATGTTATATTTTGCTCTGGTACAGTCTCAATTAAACTATGGCATTCTGGGATGGGGTGGTGTGAAACAAAATTTTCTTCACAATCTGGAAGTGATTCAGAAAATTTTTCTAAAAATTATTTATCAGCAAAACTATCTATGTCCTTCTGATCTTCTATACAAAAAAAGTAAAAAATTTGATATAGTACAATTGTTCATATATAGAATTTTAATTCATATTTTTAAAAATAGAAAAAAAATTAATTTCAGCAATCATTTATATGACACAAGAAATAAAAATATTTTGACTCTGAAAAGTAAATCGAATAAAAAAATAGCAACCAGGAATTTTATATATATCATACCAAGAGTATATGATGTATTGCCAAATTATATTAAAAAAATCAAATCCTTCTTCTCCTTCAAGAAAGAAGTAAAAGAATGGTTACTCACAACTGATCGATGTTTTTTCCAAAATCTAATAAATCGATAATTCATTATAAAAAGATCTTGTAAGATTTACACGTTTTGTTAGTTAATAATATCTTAGTATTTTATATTAACGTATCCTTACAACAAGTTTTACTTCGTAAGGTTTTTGATGATTTATTCGTACAAATGTATATTTATTACAAAATATGTTCCTTATATTTATTCATGAATAAATTTTATTATTATTATTATTATCGCGCAAATTAGTCCGTAAAGTGATTGACGTATGCATTTTTTTTTAGCGGCAATTATCGATGCAGCACCCTACCCGCCAAAGATTTGTCCAAACTCTCTAGGTTGTTCACCGCCGAATCGGACTACGAAATCATGGGCTCCAACACGCAGCCGAGAAGAATGTCGGTAACGGAAGATTTTTACCTGCCGATGTCGCCAGGCGTACCACCGCCCGAGTGAAGCTGATCACTAATAACGAAATACGTATCGCGTGAGTCTAGTCACTGAGGTCCAGTCGTACGAACCGGTTCCGGTGAGCTCGGTTATGTTGCTTGGCAATTGAACTGAGTTCACTTGAGCTATGGTTCAGTGGACTGGCCCTGATTGTATTTATCGTTGCGCTCGCTCTCTTTCTCTTGTCGTTCGTCGTTAAAGCTCTTTTCAGTGTTCGTGTTATATGAAAGGCTTTGCATTATTTCGGAGGGTTGGCAGCTATGAGATATTTAATTTTTCGAGACTGATTTTTGATGAGCAAGCTGTGTTACACTAGTCGAGGGATCGATCATATCTATTATTATCGGGGATGTATTGGTTTTTTGAAGACGAACACTGGTTTCAAATATCGTTCAGATTGAAGTTGGTAGGACTGGATTTAGCTTAAAAAATCAATTTGGGGTCAAATTGTATGGTAACAAAGCTTTCAAATTGGATCATATTTGACTATTATTTTCAAATGAAAATATCAGTGTATTTTAAAGATTAGGTAATACTTCGGTCGCGATGAGCACTTTTTTTTAATTTTATTTTTTGTGAAACTTCACATTTTCGCGGTCTCGCATAATTTCGGAGATAATAATAATAATAATGACACAATTTATTCACAATAAATCTCAATATTACAATTTTAAAATAAATAATATGTGAATAAATATTTAAACCTTACGAAGTTATTGCACTTGTAAGGATTAGATATTTTATTGAATAATTATTATGGATTAAAAATAAATGATTTAATAATATAATAACATTTGAACAATGAATGAAAATGACAGTATAATCAGCACACTGGCAGTCACATGGAAAATTTCAATTCTATAAGATTCTGGAAAAATAATCTGGGAGTTTCAAGAATCCATTTTTTCACCAGTTTTTTATAAGAATATTTTGACTTTGTTACTTTAATCGAATTTGGTAATTTATCGTAAATAAATGATGCTAAATATAAAAAGTTTTTTGTGATTTGGCTTTGGGAATTTTATTTTTAGCAGTAATTTTGTTTTTATTTCGTGTATTATATAAATGTTTATTATACTTACAGCAGTTTTTATGAGAAAATATGTAAGTTATTATATTATCCATGTGTTTTTTACTAAGAATATTATGAAGAAATTTGAATTTTGGCAATAGAGGGCGTAATTTTTTTATTAGAAAATCAATTTGTAAATTCCATTTTGAATGCCTGTCTATCATGATGCATAAAAATTTGATATGGTCGACTTCTTTTATATATGAGTCATTTATTTTAATAGGTCCAAGATAAGGTAGATGATTTCTATAAGAAGTAAAGGGGAGATAATGTGATTTTTCGAAATTGAGAGTCAATAAGTTATTGTCGAACAAATCTTTTTATATTTTCAAAGTAATTTTGTAGGAGTATTATAAGATTATTATATTATATATTATATATATTATTATATTATCATCTGCAAAATTGTGTATGGAACCTCTTGTTTTCGCATAAAAAATGTCATTCAGGAATATGTTGAATAACACAGGACCTAGAACAATTCCTTGTGGAACTCCATAATTCAAATTTTTTTCTGAACTAATATAGTCACTTATCTTGACACATAGTTTTCGATTTTCTAGATACAGGACAATTTTGTTGTAAAACTTCACATTTCTTCACATCAACTTTCTGTTGTTTGAACACATAAAATTTTTACTTCTTTTTATCAAAACATAACCACAAGTCCTTATTTTCTCGTTTTCAATATTTTTAAGCAGACAGAACCATTATTTTTTTTTTTTTTTTTTTTTCGAAACGTCTAGAATTTGTTGGGATGTCATACCTCAATACTGCTTTATTTGCGATTTTGCCGGCGTTACCGCCGTAATTGTTATTGTTGAAAACTACAAATAAATGAGGATTTGTGTGATGTTTCGATAAAAATAAGGACAAATTTTGTGTGTTCAACCAACAGAAAGTTGATGCCAAAAATTGTGAAGTTTTACAACAAAATGGACCGATATCTCCTAAAATATACGAGACAGCCGAAAATGTGATGAGGATTTTTTGCAGAGGATGCCGAATAACGTATGTTCCACAAACATTTTTTTTCAAAAAAGAGGTGCTCATAGCGACCGAAGTATTACCAAAGCTGTATATTGAATAAATAAATAAATAAATATTTTCCATAAGAAGAATGAAAAAAAAAAGATTGATCAAAGATGGTAACTCTATATTCCACTCATCCAAATTTGGGTATTGATTTTTGAGTTTTAGATTCATTGACTAGTGTAACACAAGCTGTAAGGCACAAAAAAAAAAACTTGAACTATACTCGAGTTAATGATAATGCTCATTAGATACTCATTGAACTCACTCATTCAGTATTTGGAGTTTGAACAAATCGCTCCTGCAAGACTGAAACTTTACTTTGCACACTTTGACTGATTATTTATGTTTTTGTTGTGTTAGATTTATTGAAAAGGCCGTTTTGGCGATAGGCAAATGTATATTTGATGATACCAGCCTAAAGGTGGTTTGGTGATTGAATTTTTGAAGTTGAAACATTCGGTAGCTAAATTGTATTGTTTGTTTTTTGTGTGCATTATTTTTTTCTTGTTTGTCATTTTCTAGAATTAGTTGACGAAATTTTTCGGGCCATTTTATGAAAATATTGAAGGCACTTTCACATGTTTACCAGGTGAGAAGATCAAGAATATCAGATTGTTTTTGATTTCTATAAGAGAGCTTGAAAATGCATTTCTCGTGAAATATCCAATGCAAGGCACAGTAAGCAAATGAAAACACAAGTCGTAGCAAACTGCTTACCCAATCAAGGCCAAAATATCATAGACATTTGACTGATGTTACCAAAATTATCGGTTATTTGCTTTTTCGCAGGCTGGATTTTCACAGATTTTATTCAAGACTTTACCGAGTTTGACATTTTTGCGTGATTAAAATGTTTCCATTTTCGGATCTGTGGGAGTCCAACAATTTTTTTCACTTTTCCAAAAGAGAATTCAGAACTTATACTAACCACTTTGAAAAATGGTTGGTAGCTATAATGTTTTTTTTTTGTCGTGTGTTCTCGTATTTTCTTATTTATTTGTGTAGGTTAAATATTGTTTTTCTGCATATTTGTCATGGACTGTGGAACATTTCATTCACAATTGATATGTGAAAATTGTTCTACTTCAATGCGATTTCTTCTGAAATACACTTTTTGTTCAAATGGGATGTAATATCAATTTTGACGCGTTCAACAGTTTAATTTTTAACCAATTCATGATATTTCAAGGGGGGCTAGATGAACCGCTGCCGCCCAAGGGACACGGTAATATTAATATATTTCAACATGAAATGGGATAATAAAGAAAGTAGTAATATTTTTACCTATTTCTTTACTTGGTTCCAAGAGTATATACCATGGTATGACCTGATGCTTCATCAAGTATCGAATCAATCTCAAAAAACCTCGACCAATAAGAAGGTAAAATGGCGTCTGTAGAAGTGTATGATGCTCATAAATTGATTGATTGATTTTATTTGGGGTTTGTTTAATTATAATGTTATCAGTGTGTTGTAAAATTTTGTTTTGTATATACTCTGTACCTGCCATTTTATCTATATTCTGTACCATTTTATTTATATTTATACTCTGTACTTTTTTATACCTTGTACTTGAGAGCGGATGCTAATAAAGATTATATAATAATAATAAAAATAACAAAGAGGTTGAAGCAAAAGGGCTGGAAGAAGTTTTCCCAGAAAATTCGTAAAACAAGTAGATAACATATAAAAAGACGTTAAAACGAGAACACACTACAAAAAACAGTGATATTGTCCACTTTGAAGGAAAAATAGAATTATTTTTTTTCGGAAAAAAAAACAGAAATAATTTGATTCAGGTGGCTAATAGGCAACTATGATAAATCAGCCAATATTAAACTGATGACTTTGTCTGCTGTTACCCATTGCACTTTATCGAATTAAATTCAATTAGCTTTGAAAGCATTCACTTTGATCATCATTACTAGTTAGATAATCGAAAGCAACGAAGGCGTGTTCCTATAATTCTTGCCAAAAATTATTGCTTTAAATTGTTGAGACGTCTCGGAATGGATATGGGTATTCAGTTGAAATTTTCCAGAGTTTGTCGAAGAAGGGTTAAACGTTTTTTCTGACATATAGTCAATTCAAGTCCGCATTGGCAGGCTGAAAGTACCATTTTAGCTTGTAATATTTACTATGAAACATATCGGCTTTTGTTCAGAATTGATCTATGTAGCTTTTGTACTTTTATATGATTTCTTATTAAAAATGTACACTTCTTGTTTGAATGAGTTTCATTTTATCTTCCCGAGTCCACTTGCATTTAGCAGGATGTTGAATCAGGGAAGTAAGTATATAGGGGAAATAATAAACAAGAAATAAAAATTATCATGATAATGGATCTTCAGACAATATTATCCTGGTTGAATAGTCACAAATTAACATTGAACTTCGAAAAGTCATCTTTTATGTATTTTTGTAAAAAATCAAATTCATTCCTATCAGAAGATCCCATTCAATTAAAAAAATGGAATTATTGAATATTCCTCTGCTGTCAAATTTTTAGGACTACATGTGGATGAAAATTTAACGTGGACCAAACATATAGGAATGTTGAGAAAACAAATATCTCCAATGATTGGTGTCCTTTTCAAATTGAGAAATTTTATACCTATAAAATATTTGAAACTCATTTATTTTTCTCTAGTATATTCCAAACTCCAGTATTTAATTTCAGTTTGGGGAGCGGCAACAAAAACCCTAGTAAAACCTGTGAAAACCCCACAAAATAAATTGATTAAATGTATATATAAACTTGATTATCGGGAACCAACAAATAATTTATATAAACCTAATAATCTTTTGGATATATCATCATTATATACACTCAAACTTTGTACCTTCATACATTTGGTTATAAACAAACTAAAACATTCAAATCTCATCTTCAGAAATTAATAGTGATCAGCACAGTCATTCAACCAGATCTTCAAAAATTTATCAACTATGAAATTCGAATCTAATATAGGACGACAGTCAATTCATCACACAGGAATCATTTTTTATAATAGATTACCAGATGCAATGAGGAATTATGGAAAACTCCGTTTCAAAGCCAACTGAAAAAAACATTCAATGAAATAGATAATTGGCAATTTTTCATTTATTTTTTTATTGCCATTTTTTTTTCATTTTCTACAATGAAACAGTCTGATTTTATTGCCTTTTTTTCCTTTAATGAATAATATTCTTAGAGTTAATATTTTTCCCTTCTATAAACTTTGTAGTTTCTTGGGAAATAAAAGTTATCAAAAAAAAAATGTAATCAGTGGCTTTTTTTTTATTCAACATATCAGAAGTAAGTCAGTCAGTGCCATATACACAGAGGGGTGTCTGTGTTAGATGGACTATTATTTTTTGTGAATGAATCAAATGTTTGTGAGTGATTTATATCAACAGAAGATTTTATAAACTGCTTTCGATGACTTGGAGAAAAGCTAGAAATGGTTTCTCAATACTTCATTCTCCTTTCATCAATAGTCATGTTTCGAAATTGATGTATTAAAATGTATTTATTCATATACATGCCAATTTCTATTTTACAAATATACAAAGTTCTCACAACTCTTAACAAATAAGTTTTGCTTTCAGCCCAGATTTTTCAAGTGAAAAAAATTATAAATAAACCAGCTTCATCATAGCAAATCTTGAGATGTTCAATACTGGTACAGATTCAAGCAAAGTTAATAATTACATTGTTTCAACTAGACCATACAGAAGTCTACAACTGCCCAAATTGAATGATGAAAAAATGTTCGAATTTTGACAATTTAAAAAACTAAACAATCATAATTTCATTTGTGCTGATGTTCTATAACCAATTTATCAGCGCTGTAGAGGTGCCCTATAAGTGCCTGAAAAAAAATTGGAATGAAAACCACTTCCAATAGGTGAATGTCTTCAACTTGCTTGTCTTCGAATGATTTCCAAGTTTCTCTCTGCTTCAACTATCTGTGCTCCTAAAGCCTCTGAATCTGACAGATTCTTGTTGGATTTGAAAGCATCTTGAACTCTCCTCAAAGCATATTTTCTACAAATATTTTGCTTTCAGCTGCAAAAAGGTAAGGAAATGTAGACCTACCTGAAATTATATGCTGGGATTTTTTGTGATTCTTTCAGCATTGCTTTGTATAAACTCAAAACTTTATTTCTGGATGCCATATTGATATATTTTTCGAACTGATTCTATTTAAATTCAAATCAAAATTTTAAATACTTTTAGGTTAGTAGGATACTGATGGGATGTCTGATGTCTGACGATATATAAGCCGTATTCGGGTTCGCAATGAATACTGTTCTAGGTTCTAGGACAGTTCAAAATAGTGACCCACACAATTATTGTAGATATATTCGCGACAAACCCTTCACGCCTCAACAGTCCAACTATTTCGAACCGTTCCTGAACTGTTTTTGTTGTGAACCCGAATACAACCATAAATTATTTTTTTGCGAGTAACCGGGTTACAAATGGTAACGATTTTCAGTAACCGGTTGCATTTTAGCGATATGCGGTAATAGAGGGGAAGTTAATGTGACGTCATTAATGATGTCACTATTTATTACCGTGTTAATGAAAACGTAACCTTGCTCGACAGCAGGGTTATAGGTGGTTATATGAGAAGATGATAAAAACGACAGAGACAGAGAAACACACAATTGTAGACAGTTCACAATGCATTTAGCATGTAACTGGCTGAAAGTGTATTTTTTTTATTCGAAATGGTTGGAAAAACGAAAAACGTATTTTCATCATACTGGTTCAACTCAATATTATGATCTATTGGCATCCTTAAATGAGTTTCACATGTTTTTCCTATTGATAATCGTGAATCTCAATCATTAATCAAGTTCATGATGTGGAAATATAAATTATTGTCACTTCAGAAGAAATCTTCGAAAACAACTTGACATTTCAATATTTCCATATCTATAAAACTTTAAAAATACATAGTAGTAAACAATAACAACATAACCTCACTGTTTTACATTCAAAATTAAAGCTGTTTTTTCTTGAAGAGCCGTGTTCAATGCGTTTCGAAACCAAACATTTTGTTGTTGAATCAGTGACGTCAAAAATGAATACGGTTCATTATGTTTTGAAAGCTTCTATGAGAACGGTTCGAAATCAAAAGTAGTCCAAAGGAGAGGGGATATAAACAATTTTGACACCGTTTTGTCAACTAATGTCAGTAGTACTCAGTAGCAGTTAGCAGTAATGTTAGTTTTTGAGGATTGTTGGTTTTGCGTTCTTGCTAATTGGGTTTCAACGAACGTTTCTACATTATTGATAAGAATTCTCCTTGAAAAAATGAATTCTGATGATGGTATGGTGAATATCGAACTTGATCTAGTTGTGATTCCATTGAATTGAGTTCCTTTCACAGTTTTCATTCGTTTCTCGTTTCACAGATATTCTAAATTTTGAATATTTTGACACTTTTATCATTTAGTTTCAAAATGGTATGTTTTCTTGAGTACATGAATGTTTACGTCATGATTGAAAGCGGTTCGAAATCAAACTTGAATGCGGTTAAACAAGAAAAAAACAGCTTAAAATATAACCAGATCTTTCACGTACGTTTTTGCGAAATCAAGTTTGTGTTACCAGTTTTGAAATTTCGTGAAGTGGGGGTTATAACTTGACGGTTACCGACTTTTGTAACCGGGTTACTCGCAAAAAAATCATTATAGTGACGATTGACAGAAGTTAGTTTTTTCTTTTTTCTTCAAATGCTAAGGTATTTTGATGGTTAAACTAATGGCATCACTGACATTTCACTGGAGTTCCTGGTAAGAAGTGTTCTTCTACAATGGTAACATTGTATCCAAATTACATAAAAAAAATAGGAAACTACCTCAGTAGTTTTGAAATCGACTCATAGATGTCGAATAAATTTTTTTGAAGTTTATGTGTCAAAAATTGGTGAAGAAGAAGACTGGCAAGTGGGTTGATGTTGGTGGTTGTTATATTTTTTTCAATTTTCGTACGATATTTAGAACTTTTTTCTCATATAATGTAGTGGAATATCCTCCATACGAAATGATTTGAAACAACCACCTCCTATCGTGCCCTGAAAAATGATTTATCACCTACCTTCTGGCTGACAATTCAAAATTTATCATGAATGGTATTTCTCCAATAGAGGAAGGGTCAGTGGTTGACCATAGACCGAAAATAACGTGTAAGTGACAGGTCACTAGGTCAATCAAGTTGAATTCAAGAAGTCACGTTTCAGGCGCTGGAGAACTGGAGGTGTTCTCTGTAATCGAAGACAATCTGTCAGAGTCTTTGCCCAAAGACACTTGCGAATGGAGAAGGACATTGGGCAGACCAGTACGGTCTGTTAGGATAGGGGCGACTTTTGTTCCTTACAGCCCCGCAGCTTTACCCAAAGGGACTCAGTGGGATCTTATTAAGCAGCCTTTGTTTCACATTTACTGGACAGATTGCACTGTTTGTATTGTAAAATGGCATTTGAAAATGAAACTAGGCTTGATTTGTTTTTTAGGATGTTGATGTTTATAAAACTTCTGTCAAAGAAGACATAGAGAACTGGCTCAAGGAGCTCGGTGCTAAAGAAATTAATGACTGGCTGATTGTTGTAGTAGAGAATTTTGATGGAAAAAGGACGAATAAGTTACTGTCTAGGACAACGGTCTTGGATAAAGTTAGGGCAGATTTTGCACCAAAGCAAGGCAGGTCTATTTGTAATAACTGAACCAGAATAACTAATATTTAACAACTTTCATTCAAGGTGATCGATGTATTTCTGTGATAAATCCAAGTAAAATAGAGTCTGGCTCTGCTGACTCTTGGAGAGGATTAAATAATCGCATTAGACATCTTCTATTAGTAGCTTACGCTAAAGCAGTTTATAGGCTAGAAGATCATGTAAGGCAACAGAGAGAGAAGAGAAATGAACCTGGCTGGGATTTTATGGAATACTTTTCTTTACAAGTAAAGATTCCCACAGCTGTGTCCAAAAAATGGTCAATTTATCATATTCTATTTTTTAGGAGGAATTGGCTCAAGTTTTGGAAATGCTAGAACTGTATGACGAGGCTCTGGTACAGTATGATGAGCTGGATGCTCTTTTTTCCCAGTTTGTTGTGAACGGTATCACCAGTGACTCTATTACATGGCTCAGTAATTTCCAGAAACCTTTAGAGAGGTGGCATGGACTCAAGTTGGGGCCTTCAAAACTACCGAAAGACCCCTCCATTTTGGAACTTAGGGCATATCTGTTTGCCAAGCAAGCTCACATGCTGTTGCTCACAAATAAAACTTGGGAGGTTTGTATCATATCTAATTAGAGTAATTATCTATGTGCCTACTATAAGAGGTCAATTGATAAACTCTGGTTAATATCCTTCATATCTGGGATTATTATTACAATATGTTAACCCAGAATTAATCGGTTCTAATAACTTGATTTCAAAAAGCTCAATTTCAGTCTATTGGATCTCTAAGAATCAACTCAATTTTTTTTTGGGAAAGGCTAATGTTAAAAGGACAAAGAAACAGTCTCAAATGTTTTCCTGGATCCTTCTAGTAGTTTTTTGTCATTGTTCATCTCAGTTTTGAATTAATTTACAAACAATATATAATATTTTTATCTTTTCTTAAACAAGAGATTGTTCAAGAACTGTTCAGAATGATGGGAAGTGAAAATTACATCATATATCAAAAAATCATTAAAAAATGGTTAACAGAGACCTTATTCAACTTGAGTTTATTCACAAGTATTTTTTAATCAACCTTGAAACTGAGTCAGTTTCTTTGGTGATTCACTGTATTCAAAAAACAAACAATAATTTTTTTTGTTCCATTCCAAAGGTAGCAGCATGGAAATAGAACGATTTTTTTTACCTGAAAAAGAATACATTTGGAACTATCTGTTGAAATTTATTAATGTAGTAGTAATTCACAAAAATGAAGTTAATAAAATGTGGAATTATATCATTGGAATCTTCAAGTATTCAATACATTTGAGCAAATATCAAAAATCAAGTTTCCATTCATTCATTTTATTTATTTTCCAATTGCATTATTTGGCTGCTGTTTTCTTGGTCTTTTCACACTCACGTCCTTCTCTCACTTCTTTATCTCTTTTTCCCCCTTTTCCTGCATTCTCATATTCCTTTCTAGACCCTCTCTCTTTTTCTCTTTCACTTCCGAGTTCAAGTGATTAAGGGCCAATTTATACCTTCTAGACCTTATCCGAATATTTATACAACTTGAAAAATTTAAACAATTGACAGATGATAATAATTATGTGACTCATAACCTAACTTCTGCTTTTTGGTTTGGTGCATATAGAATGCGAGATTATTCTGACGATGTTTACTTGGGTAGAAGTTATATAAGTGTAATTGTAAATTATTGTTTTTGCATCTCTTTACTAGGCGTGTAACAACCATTGTCACTTATGCTGGAACTAGGGAAAAATATGTTAAACTGAGAAATTCAGAAAAATCATAAAAATATAACTTCTACCCAAGTAAACATTGAAAAAAGTCATTCAAGGTGAAGTTTGTTTAATCAGACGTCAGAATAATATCGCGTTCTATTCTAATATCAGCAAACCTGAAAAATTGAACCTACTTCGTGTAACAAGATTTTACATGATATTTTGACATTTCAAAATCGTGTGTCATATGGGAATAGTGATCATGCGCACTCCCGACGTTGTCTTCATCCTAATCTTGAAAGTTTCCTTATGGAAAGATTCATAATCAACTTGTTATTGAGAATAAAACTGATAAACATACTAGGACTGGAATAAAGACAGTATATAAATTGGTCCATCAACATATATTGATTTTGAGCTACCTCAGAGCTCTATTTTGGGGCCCATCTCGTCAATATTTTATGTGAATGATTCGTCTTGATAGAACAATGTTTCGAGGCAATATATTTTTTCAGATGGCCTCCCGGTGCTTGCCATTTTTACACAACTGCTGTAGGGAATTAGTAATTTTAGACATAACGGGTCCACCGGGCGCCTTTTCCTGCTGGTTATTCCTGGCTGCCATGGAAGTTCTCGAAACTTGCGACAGAAACAATCACGCTGACGAGGTCAAAGAATACTCACTGCACACGGCTGCTTTATGGGAATACGCTAGTCATAAGGTACGATGGAATAGAAACCATGTATATAATATTGAACTGAATAGAGAATATGGATAAAATTTAATTTTATCTCTAATACTTTTTTCTCGGATCTTTATTATCGTCATTCTATAATGAAAAGGTATTTTGTTCATTCAGATATTATTTAAACCCATGAAATATCGAGTGAAATATCATATAGGAATCAAAGAAGCAGGGAGGGAAAATCATACTTACAAAACGCGTTGAAATGAAATGTGACATCAGACGACACAACACTGGATTTATCGGCGTCGATATTTGTACTATATTAGTGGTCAAATATTTCAAACCCGAAATGATCTTCACAACAATTCTTAACACGGTTTTGAAGATACAGGATCCCTTCTCATTATCTTTCACCATTGTTTTTGTACTTTCGCTTTGTTTGGAAAAACACGAGTGTATTGCTGAAGTTTTTCCGAACTTGATACCATACAATACTTGAGCAAGTTGTTATAGCTTTTTGTATGAATTATTTTGAAATACTTCCAATATTTGAAGCCTATTTATATTTTTTCTACGTCCTGAAGATGTAAAGGGTTAATTCATCACATAACAAGACTTCATGCATGTTCCCTATTGTTCAATACTTTTTGAATCCTTATACATTTTTTGTTTGATTGTCACCAAAAATGGGTTTACAATACCTTGAAACATGTTTTCCAATACATAAGTTTCCTCAAACAAGATAAATGCCCGTGTGTCATCAATAGCTGGGCAAGATGAAACATATTTCAACATCTATTCTTTCACAAGTAAAAATAAAGATGAAACAGTTAAGGGATGTGTTTAATCAGAGATGTTTTTTGTTCAACAATATTAATAGTCTTTATCAATCTCAAGAAACAACTCCGCACGTCGAGAAGAGACAGGTATACGAATGTCAGGCTGAGTATTACCAATGACATTTCACTATCACCCTTTCAACATATTTGGTATATACTAATTGATGTTGTTCACGCCAGGCTACGCTACTGAAGTTTGGGATCAAAACTTGTGAGTTCTATCAGTTCTGTGGTTGCAACGAGTTTAACAAACCAAAGGAAACTGTGCATGTCATTTAGTTATTCTACATTTTGTTAGATTTGAAAGAGAAATAATAAGAAGGCTAAAAATTTATAATGAATCAATAAAAAAAACTTATCACTTTTATAGCATATTGACGGCTGACATACCTTCATCTTATTTAGCGCTATCTGCTTCAAGCTTTCCAAAATGCAAGCCATTGATGAGGTACAGGTTATCATTCCTATACCCAACCACATATTGAATTATCTTGTCCCTAGGTTCAATTAAGAGTTCTGTGTGAGCAACACATGACTTAAAAAG
This sequence comes from Zygogramma bicolorata, assembly GCA_032362365.1. NCBI lineage: Eukaryota > Metazoa > Arthropoda > Insecta > Coleoptera > Chrysomelidae > Zygogramma > Zygogramma bicolorata. Next base: position 136,628 of record JAVJAQ010001768.1, read on the forward strand.
TGACACTAATGACTTTCAGAAAGAAACCAACTGGGAAAAGATAAATGTTCTCCGAAGGAAATCTTCGTATAACTTTCATTTTTCAGATTAGAAGTTTGGGCGAACTCTGCGGTTTGATGCCTGGAGGGAAGCCGACATCGGCGCAGCTGCATACAGTGGTGGGTCTGTCGGCGGGGATGGGGGACAATCCAGGGACGGCGACGTGCCCCTCCCCCACCGACAAACTGAAAGTGGCTTTGTGTTCGCAGGAGGCCTTCAACAAGACTTATTTAGTAGGTATTTTGATCCGTTTATTTGCATTTTTCGCTTATTTTCATGTAACACCCCATTTCCACGATGCAGTGTATCGCTGCAACTCCAGAAAATTGCATGTATTCACGGAAGTTTTTCGAATTGCATGGATCTTTTATGGTGCGATATGTTGCAGCGACGTAGTTATTTATGTGGTAAATTTGTTGCCGCAAACTACGAATATGCTCCCCGGAGAAGTACAAATATTTCCATTGGAGCTTTTCAAAAAAAAAATTAACTAACATGAGCCTCTAGGATTTAAAAGATTTTGTACAATTAATTGGCGGCTCGCTTGCGGACAGCCAGAAAAAGTTAGATGAAATAAGAAATAAAATAGAGAAAAATCAGAGTGTTTGATATACACATTCAAGGTAGAGTGTTTGTGAATTGAATAAAGTAAAATTCGGAATAAGCAGTAAGCTAATAGTTGATCATCTTTTAAGTTGTTAATTTACCTTTTGATGCGTCAATACATCACTTTTGACTGTTCGACATAATCAATCTTTTTAATTCCACACAAGTGCTGGACACAACTATAAGCTGTTACCCCAGGCTCTATAGAAAGACCATAGACATAACACTAACTTCAACCGCAAAGAAGAGAGGCTAAACATCCACAAGATGGATGCCAGCTATTCAATATACACGGATCCTCCCAATCGATTTTCATATTTTTGCCTTATCGATGAGTTGACGATTGGCATTTCGATTCGAGGTAGTTTTTCATCATGCATTGTCATGTATTGAAAATATTTTCACGAAATCCTGTATTTCGAATGATGAGGCAAAACGTCGCTCTTTCCCTTGGTTCAGAAGTTATCGCCTTTCAGAGTTGGGAAGAAGAGCATATTTCACCTTTCTTGCACTATATAATCAGTGAAACATATGGTACTCTCTCACCTTCCTCGATCTATTTTCTCCGCAAATATTTTACATGGACAAAAAATCGATATGAGTTCATAGTCAACCGACCGGCATTCTAAACAAATGATATAGGCTTCCGATCGGTCAGCATCTAAAAGTAGAAGCATTATTTGTAGAGATAGTTTGTCAATGTCTATGTGAAGAGGATTTGAAGCTTTTTTGTTACGCCATCTACAGTATAATGTCGATATTTCCGTTTAGTTGACAATGCACGACAAAGTTTACTACTCTGAAGGTAAAAACATAGGTGACAAGTTCTGTCTGTCAGTTCGACTGGAATGTTGAAAGAGAGATAATGAAGCTTCAAAATACAGTTGATGATGAAAGTTTATAGAGGAAACGTAAGTTTAGGTATTGAAATAAACTTCAAACCATCAATGATCTACGAAATTACCTAAAAATTCCACTTCTGTTTCTCAATTCATTGTCATCTTTTGGTAATATGTATAAAGTAATCAAGAAAACGTGTGATTCAGGCTACGACATCCGTAAGAAAAACTAAAGAAAAGACATGACTTGGAAACGATATCACTATTGCCATCTCTCCGTAGTTTATATCCCTTCAAATGATATTTCCATATGGTTGACCAACTATATTTCTATAAACAATGGTAGAAGTATAGCCAGCCGATTTGCAACTCTTCATTGCAAGCGCCACATGAACCAACATAACGGAAAGGGGAAGTGAAGCTTATTATGCATGTGTCGCTAATTTCACCCTATATTTTCAGTGTTGTTTCAACACCAGAGTTTCTAGTCATCTAAGGGCCAAATTATTCATCCCAGTCATCAAAATTATCGTCATTATATTAGCCCCAGTCTTTGTCTTATCAGTAACCTTAGGAATTGAAACAACCAACAGATGATAATTTTGAGAAGTATAACTTAATGAGTTAAGCTTATTTTCATTGGTTTCGTGCATATTCTCACGTCTGATGTCAACATGTCTTGTAGGTGTATGTGTAATAAAAATCTCGATTGGCTGCGATGTTTTCGCTAATTTTCAGGAATTGGCAGAACTGGCGATGGGCACTTACAAGCACATCGGCCGGTTGCGGTCCGCCAGACTGGTAGGCAGAGAAGTCGCCTCGTTCTACACGCTGCTGGGGGAAATGCAAAAGTCGGCCGCCTTTCTCACCGACCTACTCAAAACGTTCGAACAAGACGGCTGGCACGAACTGGCCGCGCAGACGCAAATCGAACTCGCCGACTGCTACAAGAAATCGCGAGACACGAAAAGGTAATAATAATAATGAAATGATTTATTTCAAGTAAATTATACAAGCAGGAAATGAGTTTGCTAAATATGCTTGAAACAGGACAAACCTGTTTATACATACAGGGTGCTTTTAATTTATTGCCCTTCCTTTAATTTTTTGCCCTTCCTTTAATTTTTTGCCCTTCCTTTAATTTTTTGCCCTTCCTTTAATTTTTTGCCCTTCCTTTAATTTTTTGAACGGGTCAACTCAAAAAATGTATTCTTGGGATAAAGAAATAGATGCATGAATACTATATTTTGGAGCAAAATTGATAGATTAGAATTTGTAGATGGTGGTTGGGCGCCAAATTTAATTCAAATTTGATGTAAGAACTAAGTATAATATTTATGCTAGTTTTTGAACCAAGAAAATATTTAACCTTCAGAAAATAAAAGGTGTAGGCCTAGATGTTTTCGGTCCCCCCTCTCTCTGTAAATATATATATATATATATATATATATATATATGGGCGCCCTTGCAACCTTACGAATACAAATTTCTGATGAAGTTCTGAAATTATATTTTCCTACGACCACATAGAAAAGTGACACATATCGCACTCTCTACTCGCATGGAAAGTGACCTTTATTCAGCCGTGCGGAAAGTACTTTCCGCACGGCTGTCAATAAGTCGTCAATCCTATGAATCCTGTAAAATTTACAGATTTAATTATTGATTGCTCTTCCTTATTGTTATTATTTATATAAAACTGGACTAATAGGTTACTAATCATTCATAAAAAATTAGAGAAGTAAAAGAAGTGTTGTATTATAATTAACTTAATTATTGTCACATTTCCAAATAAACGTCTATCATTGTTATTTCTTCGTATTCAATATTATTCAATATTCAAACTAGACTGACACAAAAAAAAAACTTCGTTGCTTCATCATTATATTGAAGCAACGATTCTGGCCGACTCCATTAAATCTATGTTCATCAGTAGTCAATTGCAAGTACCCCTCTGGGAACTGTCAGCTGTCAGGTTGCTGCTAAGGTGAATTCATATTGTGAATGAATGATTTTTATTCAGTAGGAAATAATCCTAATATGCATAAATTGGTAAATTACAATTCATGAATATAGTTAAACACAAAAAACGAATAAATGTAGAAAACACACGTATACAAATAGCATAGTAATACAAAAAACAAAATCACATGAATAATTGATAAAAATAGTTATGAACAGTTAAATAATGAACAAGTATATTAACGATTAGATCTTATGTAATTTTGAACTCCTTAATAGTTTTAAACTCTTTTATGCATATCGGTAGTTCATTATATTCTTTTATACCCTTATAAAATAAAGATCTCATTGAGTTGGCCAGATTGTACTTGGGTAAGTGAAGTTGTTGTTTAGTATTTCCTCTAGTTGGATAGCTATGAACTTGAGATCTGAAGACAATGAATGAAGCAAAGTATTCTGGCATTAAATTATTCGAAATTTTGTAAATGAAGGTCATTGTTATTAGATACAGTCTCTGTGACACGAGACTCTGGTAAAAAAATATATCTTTTTTGATATTTTTTTATAAATGTAATTGAAATGTGCATTGAATGAAAGGGTGTTATCCAGCATAAATCCCAAGTACTTGAATTCGTTCACAAATGTGACTGTTTCATCATCTGTTGTAAGGCTATATTGACCTGTATTCATATTCCTAATTTTATATGGCGTCGATAATATCATTGCCTTGGTTTTAGTTATATTCAGTTTGAGTTTATTAGTTTTAAGATATGACTGAATAGTCTTTAGTGAGTCGTTCATTTTATTAATGGCAATATCCAAATCACTATTTGAGACAGATAACAGAGTATCATCTGCAAAGAGATTGATGAAGTCACATGAATGAAAAAGATGTATATCATTGATATAAATTAGGAACAATAATGGCCCCAAGACACTACCTTGAGGTACACCAAAAGAATTTTCGAGTGGTTCAGAAGAACTTTGATTGATTTTAGTAACTTGTTTGCGATTAGTCAGGTAATTTGTGAACCAATCGAGCACTGTACCTACGATACCAGCAGCCTCTAATTTTCTTAGCAACTTTCTACGATCGATTGTTTCAAAGGCTCTTTTTAAATCCAAGAACACTGCAACCACATACTCTCCCTTATCTATGCTTTCTTTCCATTTAGTGAGAGTGAGTTGTAAGGATGACTCGCAAGAATGGTGTTTCCGGAAGCCAGATTGGTTTGCAAAGAAAAAATTGTTGGTGTTCAAGTATTCTAACAGCTGTTGATATGCGGCCAGTTCAAGAATTTTTTCAAGTAGTGGCAACATATTGATTGGTCGGAATTCCCAAGAATTCACAGTGTTAGAAACTTTTTGGATAGGTATAACGGTACTCGTTTCTAAATGTTCAGGAAAAACTCAGAAAAACTCCATACTCTAAAGATAAATTAATGAAATACAACAAAACGTGCCCAACAACCCCGTAAATATTTTTCAAAAATTTTGCATCTATAATATCGCCATTGTAGCGTATATTACATATACGCGATCTGATATTTACATTTTGTTCAACAAAATAGGTGGTCATAGGAAAAATAGTGTACAAAGTGGTTTTTCACACTCGTGGGATTGTCGCACTCGGCTTACGCTTCGTGCCACAATATTTCCCATTCGTATGGAAAATGTCACTTTCTGCACTAGTAATGTATTATACTATTAATACATTTGTAGAAGCTGACTTTAAATATTGGAAAATCCTTATTTATGTTATTAGCAAAGAGAAAACCATATCATACTAAAGATAACATATTTTTAATGTGCAACGTATAAAATATTTAGGAGTAACAAAATTTTTAGGATTATACATGAACAACTCTCTTGGAAAAATCGTATTGGATATTTAAGAAAAAAATATCACCATTAATTGGTATTTTGTTCATAACTCACAACTATATTTGTTTGAAACATCTCAAATTAATATATTATAGCTTTATCCATTTAAAACTACAATATTTGATATCAGTATGGGGAAATGGTAATGCTTCGATCATAAGTCCCCTAAAATCTCTACAAAATAAAACAAAGAAACTTACTGAAGATTCAAAAGAAACTTGAAAAAGTATTTGATCCGGTAATACTTCTTTTTCCATCTGACATTGGATTGATTCATGATCGAAGTCAATATGCATGAATTGTAATAGTAACTTTGTTTCAAGAGCCCGTCTTCATAAACATTAATGTTTCTTGGGGTCAATAAAGATTTTCTTTTTTAAATAACCGTTCGACAGGTACGTTTGCGCATGCGCGCGCGTCGCCGCCGCCTCCGAGATCGACACGCTGATTCGCTGGACGTACTTCGACGACATGCGCAGATCGCTCGACGCCGTCTCCGACCCTCTGACGATGGCGCTGGAAGACGTCGCGCGGATCGTCAGCGTGACCGTCAAAAACGACGACGGCGTCGTCATGCAGGACGGCACGATCGACGTCGAATTGATCGTCGAGTCGAATTTCCCTAGGGAGGTGGTGTGCACGGACGTGGCGATATCGTTGGAGGCGGAGCCGGTAGGCGGGAAGGAGGGCAAGAAGGGTGCTGCGGCGGAGAGGTGAGTTTTTTGTTGTTAAAAACGCTTCCTAAGGAAAAAAGATTCATTAGTTATAACCCAAGGACATTGATGATTGTTCGAAAATTTTATAAAGAGATTTCAAAAGCTTGTTGCTAGGAAACAGACCAACGCCGTAGCAAAAAGCTTGAAAAAGTTGTTATAAAATTTTCGAGCATTTATCAATGTTCTAGCGTTATTCCGATAGAAATAGTAGTGAAAAATGTTTATAATTCGGTTGAGAAGTGATGAAGAAGGTGGTAAAGAATATGTATATTGTGCTGATAGAAAGGAGGAATTTCGACCGGAAGTAACTGAAAAAGAAAGAAACATATGCGTCAACCCCGGTTTTTCTGTCTTTGGAAGGCCATATCTCCGAATCTAGTTGAGAGCGCCAAAAATTTCATTCGAATATTTTGTTTAGGAGGTCAAAATACGTAAGTTCCACCAAAAATTTATCATTTTCAAGGTGGAGCACGATAACTATATATTTACCGAAATTTTCGGCGATCCCAGTTAGTTTCGGAGATACGGGCCAATTTCAGGATGGAAAATAGGATTGTCTAGTATGAATAAAGTTATTGTTATTATCTTAGTACTGTTTGGACGTCATTATTTTGTGGTAATAATAAGTTTATTGCACAGAATAGAATACAGAAGTTTGTTTTCGTATATCTTCTCTTGATAGAGATTTCATATAATCTTTCAACTTTCTTTTGAATATATGAAGGCTCCAATTGATTTCATTCCTGTTTGTGGTATGTACGTGTTGGTTTTATGTCTTGTATTGTAACTGTGGTCATTAATCTCAAGGAGAGCTTTATTTCTGTGTTATTCAATGTTCAGATTGATATAGTAAAGTTGTCTAGGATCTATTGTGTCAGTTCCAGTGTATGGGAAATCTGAAGGGTGGCATTTGGATTTGCAAAACAGTATTTTTTTTTTTTATTGGACTATTTCGAGATCCGTGGTGGATCAATATTTGTTATGTAGTTCTGGTCTGAGGCAGCAGCTTCTCGTATATGAAAATACTTACCGATAACGTTACGGAAACTAAATCCGTTTCCGTTTCAAAACTTATACGCAAATTCCTCTTGAAATGCAAATATCTCTTGTTGGCATGTTGGCAATCTTCATAATTGACATTTGTCAAATATTTAAAATATGACAACATAATGTTCTTCAGGAGGGATAGTCATCCGCGATCTATATCAAGCGAACTCATAGATATGCATTCTTCACCAGACAGCATGATGAAAGCAGATTCCTTCAATTTTCTTTTCCTGCCATTTCTCTCTTTCGTCATAGTTTTAGTGTCGTTCCATTCTACTTTGTGATCTCCATCGGCAGTAAGAATATGTTCTGATGATTTAGAACCACCTATCTGTCTATTCATGATGTACAACTTGTGTTCACTCTTTCGCACTTCCAATGGTAAGAGACGTTTCACCGATATATTTTTGACCGCACGAAAAAGGAATTTGATAAATACAATTTTTTGTGTTTTCCGTTGTGGTATTATAGGCCGAACCGTTTTGTCTTTTCAGACAAACGAGGGATATAAGGTATAATGTTTGATACAGGTTGTGTATTTTGTGTAGCTTGTATGTCTTCATTGTTTACTGTGTTCGGATTTTCAATTTATGTCAAAATTTTTCTATGAATTTTTCTGTATATCCATTTTCTTTCAATACTGATTTTATGAAGTTTATCTCTTCATTAATTTTTTCTCATGAGTTACATATAATTTTTGCTCTATCATAAAGGTATTTAACTATAACTTTCTTGGCACTTGTGTGGTGTTTTTTATTGATACTTCCGCTCTGTTGACTAGCTGAAATAACCCACAGTAAAAAGCATATCATTATCAAGGGGTAAAATTTTTCTTAGCGGCGAGCAATCATACGAACATCAAAGTAAAGGAGTAGTCATGGAATCACATTCAAAAAAAATTATATCATAGGTACTGCTCGGGTAGGGTGTTAACCGATAAGGACATGAAGTCGCAGGATTTCGCGTTGCAGAGGCTGCGCATCAAAAAAAACTTGGACGTGAAGCAGGACAAACAACTAGCTTCGGCGGGAATCGCTTCAAAGTTCACCGAGCTGAAGAGAAAGGATAGCGCGCCTGCGGCGCCGAATCGGACGGATTTTAGTCAGTGCCTGAAGGCCGTCAATTTGGTAAGTCATCAGTTTTTTTGGATGATAACATACTGTCGAGAAATGTTGTCAATGTAAAAAAGCAAAAATACTAACTAGACTTATAGAACGAATAACTAATAAGTGAACAAACATTCAAGTACATGCATAAAATTCACTAACTGTGTAACAATTTTTTCCTAACAAAAATACTCTCACTTCTTTCTTAACAAGTTTTTAAATTACTACTAGTTGCAATAGTAACAGTTATCTCATTGTGAAACATACATCCCATGAAGAATAAATCTTTCTGATACAGCAAAGTGTCATGCTTGTTAGGTAAGAGCTGATCTTCGTTTTAGTTGAGCTTGCCCCCGCCAAAATTTCATATAAATTTGTCTTTTCTAGTTTCTCCCAAGAATTTGCCATGGTAAAATGGACCGAACACATGAGATAAATGCATATACTCCTTCAACTGTAACTGCTCTGTATACTTCACCTATTTTGTTTGACAAGTGCTTCAAATACATCGTGAATTTTCGTCTGCTATGGTTGCTCTTAGATTTTCTTATCGGAAACTTGATTCCCTAAGTATTTTATAATGTACATATACCAGCAACATCCAATAATTGATCAAAAAATGCCATCATCCATAAATTTGTAATCCAGCATTGTGTTGGGTACAATTGTACCGAAAGCCAGTTTTGAATTTTAATTCTGAAAAATAATAGAATAGTATAAAGCATCTGGTAACAGTCTTGTTTCTCGAGCCTTGACTAACCGCAAATAAAATTCTCAAATTCAGGAATACAGAAAATACAACCAAAAATATTCTGTGGAGGTACAGTATCCTGATGGTATTACAAAGGTTGAAATCGAGAATAATGAACACATTGCAGGATTCCTCTTTTGTCTTGTTGGTCTGAAGCATTCAATGTAGCTTTTTCTGCTAAGTTATAGGTATAACAAGCTACTGGGTGGTTCTCAATGATCACTTGTGATTATGGATACATCGATTATATGCGATCCCTCTTATAGCATTTCCATCTTTTACTTGAATTTTCTCGTACTATTAAGTCACCTCAACTTTTTTTCATATCTATCATTGGAAACCAATGTTATGAATACAGTGATTATATATGCTTTCACTTTTCCATTTTTTTAATTTTCTTGTATTATGAAGTCACCTCAACTTTTTTTTTCATATCTATCATTGGAAACCAATTATGTAAATACAACAGTTATATGCTGTCACTTTTCCATTCTTTCTCAAAATTTTTTCGTACTATTGACAAATCATATAAACTTTTTTTTAAATATCATTGGAAACTACACACACTCACACATACACCATATGATACAAAATACCGTTTACAGTGTTTCAGTGGTACTCCATTGTTTTTGTTAATGTAATGTACACTGAAAAATCTGACAATATATACCAACAATAGGAAAATACACTGAGAAATTCCAAGTAACATGCGTCAAATTAATTAGTTGTCTTCATCTGACTCACTGGAGCAAAAGCAATAAAAAAATTTACACGTTCTATTGGTGCACCTCGGGAAAGCGTGGCTTTTACCGAATATGTCATTGGATTCGCTTATGTGTAGTTAAGTATTCTGTGACTGTGATATATTGACTTTTTGCGAAAATTTGAGTACATTTTATTTTTCGCAAAAAAAAATTTGTTTGTCTTGTATAGTTATAAAGAAGACGTAATCCGGCAAAATTCAAAATGGGTTTCTCGAGATTTTTGCTGATAGAATGGATGAACAACACATTTTTACTGAATTCAAGTATAATAAGTCATTTGGTTCCTATAAGCCTGATCATGTCATTGTTTCTTCAATAATTCAATACACATTAAGGGCCACTTTTATTTGATATTTATCTCAACGACCTTTTTAATATTGACACTGTAGGTGAAATTCATAGTTTCGCAGATGATACTGTCATATTATATGGAAAAAAAACGTGAATGAATTACAAACCAAAACTACATTAGATTTTCAAAAGATTAAAAATTGGTTTGATTATAACTTACAATAAATTTTGAGAAAACAAAATATGTCTCATTCTCATTTTATAATATTTCCCTACCGGACTTAGGACCACTAATACTTCATGATAATACCAGCATTGAAAAAACTGATAGTATCAAGTACTTAGGAGTTAAAATTGATAAACATCTGAAATGGGACAAACACATTTGAGGAAATTACGAAATTTATTATCAAAATTCAAGTATCTCAAAACATTTATGAGCGTAAAAACTCTTAACATTCTTTATTTTTCATTAATACAGTCCCAATTGAATTATGGGATTCTGGCTTGGGGAGGGGTCATGAAATCCCACATTAGAAATCTTGAAGTTCTTCAGAAACGGTTTTTGAAAATGATATATAATAAGTCTTATTTGTATCCAAGTGAAAATCTGTACATAGAAACACATAAAATGGACATAAGACAATTATTCGAATATAACATCATGATTTATATCCATAAACACAAATCGAATATAAATTTAAATAATCATATTTATAATACAGGGAATAAAAATAATATCACATTGAAAAATAGAGTTGAAACAACAATGTCTCAGAAAAATTTTAAATATTTATTGCCATTCTACTATGATTTGATTCCAAATCATATAAAAATGATCAAGTCATTAGTATCTTTCAAACTACAGATTAAAAAATGGATTCAAGAATCACGTCGAAATTTATTTCATGAAATCTCTCACTTCAGTTAAGAAAATTAGTTAATTTTTTAATATTATTTTGTTGAATTCTACAAATTTATCAAATATATTATACATAAATGTAATTCATATCTCTCGCAACAAGTTTTTTAACTTCGCGGGTATAATTGAACTGTTTATTTACCTTTTTACAAATTGATGTATATGCTCTTTTTTTATTAATTTTGAATAAACTTTATTATTATTATTATCTCGCGCTTGTTCTTTCGTAGCCCTTAGTGATAACCCCAGGATTAAACTTGATAAGACTGAAAAAGCAAGCGGACCGCCTAGGAAAATTCTGCTTGGGACAGGTTGCCGTTCACATAAAAAATCTGCATCTCGTTTCGACATCACTGACGCCTAGGCTGGCTTTCGAAGTGAAAGAAGAGGCGCCGTCGCTGAAGCTTTACAAGAAGGCCGCCCCTCTGCTTACCGGTATAGAACAAACGATGAATTTGATACTTACTATAGGGAGTTACTCCATAGATCCGGTGAGTATATGTTAATTTCGAGAGTTCTTGGAATAATTGGGATAATTTTATTGTGTTAGAATTGTGTCGTTTGTCTTCACACCATAGTCTTTCTTCTAAATCTAAATTTGTAGTTTCTTGGGATTAATAAAGATTATTATTATTATTAATTGACAATCATGCAACAGCCATCGATCTCAATTTCAATTCAATTTCAGTTCTTTATTCTCAACAGGTTTTCACCCAATTACAGAAAAAATATAATAAATGTACATGCTAAGTATTTATAAAAGTTTCTAAAATAATTGCTAGGCTATCATAATGTATATCACATAAATGAGAGATACTATTGAAAAGATGACACATGGAATATATTGGAGATTTTTGTAAGATATTCGTTCTAGTAAATGTATTATAAAATTAAACAGCTTGTCTGGATGGTCTACGAGGGACCAGAAATTGTATTTTGCAAAGCAGATAACCACAATCGATTTCGTTATTGAGGAGTTTATACAGGAATGTTAATGCCATGCATTGTCTTCTTTCGACCAAAGATTGTAAGTTGAGAGAGCTAAGTAGAGTTCCGTGATCATAACATCTTGAAGGATAGTAGCCATTGCATTTGAAGAATATAAGTTTGCAAAATTTCCTTTGAAGTTTTTCCAATCTTTGGACGGAGTTTTGATAAACTGGAGACCAGGTAATTGCTGCATACTCAAGTTTGGTTCTTATAAAGGTCATATACAATAGTCTCATTGTATTTACATCTGAGAAATTTCCCCAGTTTCTGGAAAAATAACCCAACAGTCTGAGCGCTGACGATGAAATGTTACATAAGTGATTGTCAAATGTTAATTTTGTGTCAAAGGTCACTCCTAGATCCTTGTAAGTTATACATCTGTCAAGAGAAACATTATCAATTGCATAGTCGTAAATAATAGGCGTACGTTTTCTATGATATGAAACTATTTTACATTTTCCTAAGGTGAGATTAAGATAATTATTATTGCACCAGTTATTAACTTCGATAAGGGAATTCTGGAGAGTTATACAATCTGTTAGATTTTCTATATTCAAATATATTTTTAAATCATCAGCGAATAACAAATGCGGTGAGGTTATTTTATTGGAAATGTCATCCATAAACAAGTGAAAGAGTAGCGGACCCAAATTGGACCCTTGAGGTACACCGGATGTTGAAATATAATCGAAAGATTTGGTGCCAGCATATTCTCGATCTCGAGAAAGAAGTAACACGGCTTATGAACATTTTCAATAAATCAGAGTGTTCCTGATTCTTGCGAGTTGCTTTGAAGTTTTCTTCAAAATCGCCATGAAGTGTGGTACTTTTCAACACCGAATGTTCTCTTTTGGAAAATATATTTCTCCGCATTCTCTTTGAATTTTTCCCATTTTCCATATGAATATCTTAGTTATTTCTGATGTTAATAGTTTTTTCAATTTGTTTCTTCATTTTTCGACAAGGGTGCAAATATGTAATATTATGCATGTTTCCATATAATATGGCTAATCAATAGATTGCAATTATTGATGTAGTTATCATTATAAATTATCTTTTTAAAGATGAAATGAAAAAAAGACCTTGAAACTTACCTGCCATCGCTCAGCACATCATGACACCAACTAACCTTCATATCCAAGATATGAGAACATTTTTCAGTCCAAAATCGACTGACTAATAGAAAAATTTTCATCTTAGAATCTTGAATAAATATGTACAAATTCTATTATATAATTCATATATTCTTTCATGTATAAGGTACCTAATCACAATTTGGTCTTCTTGCAATCTAAAACAAAAAAATATAATTATCGTTCAACGAACAAAGTAATTTATAAAAAACTATGGGACACTCCATCGTCGGAATTATACAAAATCACTAATAACATGACGTTGGACTATTTAATAAAACTCGAAAAAGCCAAATATATATACAAATCAACGAAAAACTTCAGAAAAGTAATATTTTGTTCTTTAAAAATTCTACTGTACACAATTATAGTACTAGAACTTTCAATAATTATCATCTAAACATTATTCACACCAATAAGGGTAGAAACAATCCTATCTCAAGCTCAATAGAAGTATTCAATGAATTACCAGAAGAAATGAAATCTTCCAGATCCATACAATTTTTTTTCGAAAAAATTTAAAAACAAACTACTAGAATAATGATATTCATCAAAGTACAAGCAACAATTGTTAATGTATTATTAGGTTTATAATTATCATTGTTAGTATTTTAACTCCCTCATACCAGAACCCCATTCTGTTTGGAAGCTGTCAGTTGAAATAAATGAAATAAAAAAAAAATTGATTCGAGATCGCGGCTGCATGCGTCAGGCCAAGATCTCTGCCGCATTACGGCATGCCAGTATGGTCTTGAGCTCCGAGAGTAGCGTTGGTCTGGAACCACCGAGAACACCTATAATTAAAACCACTAATTTGACAGAATGGTTCAGGTGGAGCTTGCGGAGTTCGTAAAGTGAATCTTCATACTTTGTCCGTTTTTCCGTCTCTTTCCGGACGATATTCGTTTCGGCAGGGGCCGACATTTCCATAACGAATATCTTCTTACTTCGGTGGTCGAAGAGGACTATATCAGGCTCATTGGCTTGTATTTGCATGAGGGTGGGGAAAGAAAAGTTCCAAAAAATTCGACACCTTCCATTCTCCACGACGGACTCAATATCCCCTGGAGCGTAAGGCAGCACCGGTGTCCTGTCTATATCATACGAGTGCCGAAGAAAATAGTATAGCACTCGTAAAGCGGCGTTATGGCGATGGATATAGGCCGAGACCGCATAAACTGCACAATATGACAGCAAATGCATCAAAGTCTCGGGCGCCTGTCGGCAGGCCCTGCATCTAGTATCAGGGACCTCTATATCTATCACGCGGCTCCGGTAGACAAGGGTGTTGAAGACACCGTCTTGGCACGCCATGATGAACCCTTCAGTCTCCGACTTCAGCTCACCTGACCTGAGGAAGGCAAACAAGTCATGGTTCTCAAAGAAGACTCCAGGTATGGGCTTGTCTGTACGCAGCTGCAGCATTTAAGCATTATCTGCAGCCTTGATGTAAGCTTTCCTCCGTGCGGGCTCCTACTCGGTGACAGAGAGTTGGTTTACCCGCTCGGTGTCGAAGACTATACCAAGTTCATCAGCAGCGCGCCTTGCTGCCTTGAATAAAAAGGCTCTGATTCCTGCATGTTCATGGTCTCGGACCATGCAGTGTAGAGGATCCGAACTCCTGATGACTCTACAGGATCTATCCAGTACCATTCTGTTGTGAAGACACTCCAAACTCTAAAGTCCACGGCCCCCTTGTTGTCGAAGGAGATATAACCGTGGAACGGACGATTTGGGATGCATGCTTCTGTGCATATGCATCATTTTACGAGTCTTTACGTCAAGTTGTTGCAACTCTTCCTGAGTCTATTTGACTACTCCGAAAGAGTAGAGTAGAATTGGAATGGCTAGCATGTTGGTGACAGAAACTTTATTTTTGCCGGACAGTTCTGAGGACCAGATCTGCCGTAGTTTCTGCTTATACTGCCACGGAGAGCATTTTTCACCGAATCTACCTCTTGGGTGTGGCGTTGTTCCACACCCAAATAGGTGTATATCTCTCCGGGATTCACATGATGTAGAATGCTTCCGTCTACGAGTTGGGCACCCTCAGCGAAATCCTCGCATCGTCCTTTTTTGAGATGAACCAGTGCACATTTGTCAATCCCGAATTCCATACCGACATCATGCGTGAACTCCTGCACCACCCTGAGGGACTGCTGTAGGTCCCTTTCTCCAGAGGCATAGAGCTTGAGGTCATCCATATAAAAAAGATGGGTGACCTTATGCCTCCGGTTTCCAGGAGTGCCGCAGTTATATCCCCGGGTTGACCTGAGCGCCACGGATAATGGCATTATTATTATTATTATTATTATTACCTCCACTTCCAACTGGAACAAAACAACCTCTATCAGCGCCTTCGGTGGTCGTTGACCCTATGCTCCCGAATTTTACGCAAGATGGCGGCTGTTACATTTCTAAATTGATTTCTGTGTTCCGTGATTCCAGCTCTCGAAAATCAAACTCCTCGCTTCTCCCGGCCTCCTGCTCCAAGTCGCCCCCGATTCCCCTCTCGTTGGCGCTCTGGACATCGTCGTGGGCGACAACTATCCCTTCACGAGCTCCCGGCGTCACCTGCGCGTTCTGGCCGGCGTCCTCTCCAAGGAGCACCAGGTGACGGTGCACGTGCCGTGGTCGACGAGGCCGATCGTGGTGGCGTTGAGCTTCGCGCCGCCTCTCACCGCCACATGGAAGCTGTTCACTGCACTAAGGAGGAAGTTCGTGCAGGTCACCGTGAAGGGGGAGACCGAGGGCGACGTTAGGGCGGAGGGGGCGGCGTTGATTGTCGGCGGGGGCGGCGTTGAGGTCGCCGCTAGGAATTGCGGCGGTAGTCAGGTGAGTACTTTTTTTTGTTAGAAACGCCATTGTTTTCGTGGTGGGAACGAAGTTTTGCACTGGTGCACCCAGTGCAAAAGTAACACTGTCGACTGTATTGTTTCATGTTAGTGTCAGTTCAGTGTTGAGTTGAAATTTTTCCTAGAGATCAATTACCCTAACACCAAACTGATATTTTTGCTCTCGACGCGCGTTTCGCTAAAAAGGTTAGCATCTTCAGGAGAAGAAAATTGATACTGGTATCAGCCTATGTTATTTGTTTAGAAAGCTGGCCAAGTTCCCCATTCTTTCGTTCCTTTTATTTGATTTTTTTATATATAACATTGGATTTTGCTTATTTTATCAACTGCTCAAATCAAAAAATACAGTTTGCCACTCGGTTGACTATGCACTTCCAATTTCTTAACTAAAGCGTCGAGAAACTTCAGAATGGAGTATTTTTCATGTGAAATAGAAATATTTGTTGAGAAAGATTTAAGTAGGAGGCTGGTATCGTCACAATCAGGTCTATTCTGGTGGCCTATGGATTCTTGAATATTACTTGATGCAATTATGGTGCAGATCAAAAATTTTCCTAGTCAATATTTTTCGAAACTTTTTCTGGAATTATATCATACTGAAATATCGGTACCTACAAGATATTCAAGAAATCTGGATGGTGTATCATAATATTCTTCTATAACAATTGTCGATTATTAACAATAATCAATATTAAAAGTTATTCAAGATTGACCAGAATAGACCTAATTTTCTGCGCTCCTGACTGTAGCTTTTTGGGTTATAGGTTATGTTCATGAGTTCCTCACACAATTTCGCATTTAATTCTGGCATAATGGGTAATTGCTAGACGTTTTTTTTTATTTCAGATTATTTCCAATGGTCTGACTCATTCCTATATTTGGGAATTGATTTTAACTTCGAACACGGAATCGACAATCAAAGCTGAATTCTCTCTGACCTACAAGCTGGATGGTCGCGCCGATGACAATAAACTATACCAATTCTTTTTTGACATCGTCGATTACCAGGTGAGTTTCATTTCACAAACAAATCAATTTTGTTTCCAAGTGGCAGTACCTGATAAAACGAAATTTTTGAAAATCAGATAACTCAATTTGAGTCATTATATCAGAGTTTGATGGAAAACTGGCAGTGATGAACCAAAAGCTTACTGAATATAGCGGAATAGTCAGGATATTGATGAAAGTTATATGGTTGAATTAGTAGGATGATTTAATGACACCTTTTGGAAATTTTATTCCCCTTTTTCAATGACAAACGCATTTTGACGTGAACCATGTCAAAACTACGTAAATGGTGGTGTCAGATTTTTTCGTAAAAGATCTAACAAGTGCAGTTGACATTGAAAAATAATAAAAGTTTGCCCTGAAAACGAAGACTCGTTCATGAAAATCCATTTTTTCTACAACTGTCAAAAAAAAATGTTAACATTTTTTTGATACTATGAATGCGTAAATCACTCTTTTTACAATGAAAACTGTACACTTGGAGTGCGTTTGAGCATAGAATAATGGCTCCACAATGTAGGGGGCTTGAACTCCTTGGATTTCTCTTCTAAGTATCAAAGCAGAGCATTTTCTGTTGAAGTTTTTACAGTATTTGCACGGCACCATACTCTAAGCTGAGTGTACGTTTTTTCGTTCACATGCTTTGATTTGCTTCGCAAAACATTTGTAGCTGCATCTTTAATATCTTCACTATCGCAAGATATCATCTTAAAAAAAAATAAAAACTATTTTTAATGTTAAGAAAGGGAACTTATGGATTTGACAAGAAAATTTATTGCCAATTGCGCGTATCCATGATGATAGTTATTTGTATTTGAAGGAAATGTTATCATTTTCATTTATTTTAAAATTTTAAATAAAAATCGCAAATTCGAATTAAATTTAGACCTCAACTTATCGGTCTTGGTCACATGTGCCATAAAAAAATATTCAATTTTAAGCACTGGATACAAAAATAACTATTCTAGTAGGCTTCACCAATTTCCATCTTATGAAAAAAAGTCTCTCCAATCATTTGATAAATAATATTTCTTAAGGACTAGTCATATTCTTAACCTTAGAAAAAAACATCACCAATTAGTAATTTGTATATGAGAGTTCTTCTATCACTGAAATATTTGAAAATTACTTACTTCAGCTTGATTCAATTTAAACTACAATATTTAATATCTGTTTGAGGTACTGCAACAATATCAGCAATAAAACCGTTGAAATCTTTACAAAACGAAACTAAAAAATGTATTGGCAAATAACCTTTCCGAGAATAATAATAATATAAGTTTATTCGTGAATAGATAATAATAATTACAATTCGAAAATTTTATGAATATACATTTTTATGAATAAACTAAAAAACAAACCTTACGAAGAGAACTTGTTGTAAGGTTAACTGAAGGTAATAACAATTAACAATCAATACATTTGAAATTACATACCTAGATAATCATCAACTTGAAGAAACCAATTACATAAACATTCAAAAATGTGTCAAAATAAATTCGAGAGGTCTTGAAAATCCATAGTTTACTTTTTTGTTTAAATGATGATGATTTAATTTTTTGGATTTCATGTGGTATTTTGTCATAAAGATATGGTATCATAAACTTGTAGTTTCTTTGTGCAATTTTCTTTTTGATTTTTTTTTTTAGATGTAATTAGTTTTATTTCGAGTTTCATATTTATGTTCATTATAATTTATATATTTTTTTTATTTTTATGAATGTAAATCATCATTCTATAAATATATAATTGATTTATATCCATTTTTTCACTTTCTTTGAATAATAATTCAGTTGAATGCTTCCAGTCCTTATTGTAAATTATTTTCAGAAATCTTTTTTGTATTATTTCCAGTTTATGTTTATATATTTTAGACACCCCGCCCCAGCCTGATATTCCATAACTTATTTGGGATTGTATTAAGGCAAAATATAGAATTTCAAGTTGTCGTATTGTTGAAAATCCTTTCAATTTTCGAAATTTGGGAAGATTTTTTACTATAAAATATATTTGCTGATCCCATTTCAGATGTCTATCTATCATTATGCCAAGGTATTTGATACAGTCACTATCCATGATTTGTACAGTATTAGTAATTTCAATAGGGCCCCAATTTGGTAGTGAATTTTCGTAAGAATAGAAGGGAAGATATTTTGTTTTATCAAAATTTATGATTAATGAATTGTTATCCAACCATTTTTTAACATTTTTAAAATCTTCTTGTACTATTTTTTTTAACTCTGTCCAACTTTTAGCAGTGTAAAATATAACAGTGTCATCCGCGAACGCATGAATTTTTCCTTTGGATTTGAGTAAAAAAAGATTGTTTAGATAAATATTGAATAACAAGGGACCTAAAACTGTACCCTGTGGTACACCATATTTAAAAATTTTTGGATCACTAAGGCTGGATTCAGACAGATCCGAAATCCGATCGTACGACGATCCGATAGCTTTCTGATTGGTCCAAATTTGAATTTAGACCAATCAGAAAGCTATCAGATCGTCGTACGATCGGATTTCGGATCTGTCTGAATCCAGCCTTAATGTGTCATCAATATTAACTTCTTGTATTCTTCTAGATATCGACTCATTATTCAAATTAAACCTAATTTTTTTTATTCATTCAACATTCCTACAGTATCATTCGAAAACTTTACAATTCAAAAGAAATATCGGAAAAAAATCGTTATACTTCACCAGAATCAAAATTTATAATAGTCTGCCCAAACACCTAAAAAATATCAATCGTATTGGTGAATTCAGAAGAGACAAAAAAGCACTATACATCAATAAAAGATAAGTAATCTGATCCACTGATTTTTTTTTCTTTGTTTTGTTAAACTGACATTCGTTCCTGATAGTTTTATAGATTTTGTATATAACAATTTGTTACGTACGAATATTTATTATAATAACAATAATATATGTTTCTTGGGATCAATAAAATATCAATTAATATAGGTCACACTGTATAAAAAATGTACATTTTGACTTCCGTCTTTCACGGCTCCCTATCTCCAGAACTGAGAATTTTCGAACATATATTCATATGAACGTTTCATCAAAAAATATTTCAAGAAATCGTCTTCCCAAATCGGAGCCGGTACTCGAAAAACGCCCTGTATTGTTCTAAAAAATTGTTCTCGAAAAACGCCCTGTATATAATGCCTCATTTCGTTTCCAGACCCTGTACATCCTCGACAGCGTCGTCGAGCCTGCGAAAGGCAGCGAGTTTTGCCGAGTCGGCGTCGTGTGCCGTTTGACGCTCACCATCGAGAGCACGAAGAAAGGCGACGACGGTGACGTCGTCGACGCCGCCGCCGTCAAATCGGTGATGTACGAAGTGCTAGCCGAGCAGAGCGTGTGGGCGGTGTGCGGCCGGACGGCGGGCGTCGTTTCTTTCGACGACGCCGACGTCGAGCAGACGGTCGTCTTGGACGTGATGCCGCTGACGAGCGGCCATTTGCCGCTGCCTCTCGTCAGGATTTCGAAGTACATTCCCGCGGAGAGCGGAACGCCAGGTGAGTAGTAGCTAGTCGAACTCTCATCTGATCTCATTCCGTGAATCGCTAGGAAATTATGACATAATTCTCTATTGCGGAATTTCATCAAAATCGAAATTTATTTTTTCACATAGAAATCGAAATATTTCGAAAACTAGAAGAGGCAGAGAGAAATCGTTTTGAGTTCTGAAATCTGCTCGTCGAAACGCTTTTCTGTGTGCATTTTCAAGAGAATCTTTTTTCCATTTTGGGTCCGAAAAAAAGTCACACAATAATTATTGTATGTGACTCCATACGCTATTTTTACTCTTCACTGTACTATGAGGGATAGTAAACTGGATTACACTATCTATCTCTTCGTTTTTGGTTTCGCCAAACCTTTTCATTTTCAAACACTTCAACATGATTGATTCAATTTGACGTTCAAGACTTAAGATATATTTATTTAAAGTACTGTCAAATGCACGGGCTGTTTGCTATAATTGACCATATTCATCGCGGTATGATTGGCTACCCTTCGTGTCAAAGTTTGCCGTCAAAATAATGTCACTTTAGTGCTGTCAGCTGTCGAAATATATTTTTAAATATTCAATTCTGATTTTCATCATATACTTGAACCTTCATTGTCGAACTAGTAGTTATAAAACTGTTTTACAAGATGTTGGCTGATATCGAAAATATAATGAAATATAGTTGATACTTCTCAACATGAATGAAAGCAGAGCTTTTCTCAATTTTTTGACAATAATTTCCTGCACGTCCTTTTTTTTCCATTATATCTTCAAATTTTTGTTTGCAATCTTCTCGTCAGCTTTGGAGATTGGTCCAGGATTACTTGGAATCTTCGTAGGTTCAATTTCAGTACCCTTTCAATCTCAAGAGCTGCGTATATTTAATAATTATAATATAATTATAAATAAATATAAAATTTACTATTTGAAAAATAGAAAAATAAATCTTGACAGCTGACGACAGTACTGATACTGTCATTGTATTGACATACTTTGTATGACACGAAGGGTAGGCAATCATACAGCAATGAACTCCTGACAGAAAAATATGGTCAATTATCACGCTGAATAGTCGGTGACTATGCGGACCAATAGTCGCTAATGGTGCATGTTGATTGGTCTTTCTCAAACAGGAAACAGAAGTGTGATTGGTTGATGACTGATATTTGACAGATGAAAGAAATAATCGGAGGTTATATCCCGAATGGACCAAGTTCAATCGGTTAAATATGGGATACTCCTGCAGATTTATATAAAGTAACAGATAATATGACTTTGGACCATCTAACTGATTATGAAAAATCTAAGTATTTATATGAATTCGACAAAAAATCTTCAGAAATGTAATATAAACATGTCAAAAAATATGATTCACATGACCACGATACCAGAATATCAAATAACTTTCATTTAAATATGAATAATTTCAATAAAGAAAAAAATAAGCCCATTTCATCACCATTAATAACTTTCAATGAACTACCAGAAAAAATAAAATCCAAATCCATTCATATTTTTTCAAAAGAACAAAAAAAAATGTTTGCTTGCATAATGATGTTCACCAAATTATCAAATGAATAGTATACTCCAATTTATTATTTATAGTACATAATTTTATGATGTTTTTTTTACTTCCTCATACCGGAACCCTGTTCTGTCTGGAAGCTGAATATTGAATAAATAAAAAAAATCTCTTTCTCTTCTAGTTTTCGAATTATAGAAATTTTTCGTGAAGAAATAAATTTCGATTTTGATGATAGTCCGCAATTTCTCTTGTATTTATTAATTTGACTCGACATTATTTTGGTATTAATAACCTTTCGAACTTTGTTTTCGGGCTTTCATAATGCCAAAATTATGTCTCGTTAAATTATTATAAAATACAGTCTAAATTTAGATGGAATCAAAATAGTCGACTAGTTATCAAGGTCTCGTTATATTACCCTTAATTATACTGTGGTCGCTTTTCCTCGTTTCAGACAGTACAAAAAAAGGAGATACTCACCCACGCCTAGAGCCGTTCACCCCCGGCCAAGTGTACAACAAGAGCAAAGGGAAACAATTGCACGTCATAGCGAGCGCCAGTGAAGGTTAACGACATTCCGACAACCATTTTTCTTCCTTCATGATACTCGAAGAGCGCAAGTTTCGAACGTAAGTCGGACCGTTTTTCCTAGCCATTTTTCTTTTCAGTTGCGACTGATTCAGTGCCAATATGTTGATTGCTGAAAACGCCTCTTTCGATTCGTTTTTATTCTCTCATCACACGCGTTCCAAAGGTTCGGAGCTCAAGTCGAAAACGTTATTACACTGCATATTTAAGAATTATAAGTTACGGGAAAGTTTATTTTTTTGTATGTGAAATGATTTTTATCATTGTTGTATATGTATATTGTACCATTGGTGTAAATATTTCTTTATTTATTAATGATAAAAATAAAATGTATATTTATTTGTTATGCAGTGGTTTCATTGACGAGGTTCGGACATAATTCGGCATAGCAACCACTTTCCTGGATGGCGTTGAAATCAGGGTTGGGCTGATTAAAATCAAGTGATTAAAATCACGATTGAAATCATGATTCAAATCGCTTGATTTTTAAAATTAAAATCACATAATATGTTTTCTCGAAGATCAAAATGAGTATCTGCTTTTTGCAAAAACAACAAAAAAGAAGTACATAATTCCAAATTCGTCAACTAAACGTGACACCAAAACTTTATTATTGTATATTTTCAGTCTATTCATTTTCGTTATACAATTTAAACGAAAACACGAGTTTTCCTCCTTTTTCCGAGTGTACAACTAGCGAAATGCGTGAAATTGTTGAGCAACGTCAATTTGTAGGTTGAGAAGGAAAACAAGCCTGGACAGGAATATTCTTGCAAAAAGCACAACAAACGCGTTCGTGTTCGTGCCTCACTCGCACTCGGCACTGTATAGCGAATGTATAGGACAGAAGGAGAACAAATCGCGACAAGAATTTTCTTGCAAGAAGCGCGACAAATGCGTTGTCACAACTTTTCGAGCCGCAAATTGTATTAAAATTTCTAGACTTATACATTGAAGAAATTAACAATAATTTCAAAGAATCAAAATGTTCAAATTCAATATTCAAATTTAAAAAATCAAAAATATCAAATAAATTATGATTTTTAAAAAAATCAATGATTTTTAATTTTTTTAATAAAAATCGGATTTTGCCCCACCCTGGTTGAAATTCATCTGAAACTATGTACATACAAACAACTTGAAAGTGTGGTTTTCCTGTGATATCAGAATATTACGACGGCGTATTAGGGTCCCTGCAAAAATAAAAAATATCCTCATTGTCAGATTTTATTCTGTCAATGTCAGATTGAAATCTGTCAATGACAGATTATAAAACTGTCAATATGCCATTGTCAGATTTTATTCTGTCATTGACAAATTTTAATCTGGCATTGACAGATTATAATCTATCACTGAGAGACTCTAATCTGTCAATAAGCCGTTGACATCTGTCGATGGAGATATTTTTTATTTTTGCAGTGACCCTAATACGCCATCGTAGAATATAAATAAAAAAAACTAATATAATATTTATATATTTGAGAGATAAAACACCGGAAATGAAATGAGTAAAAAATCCATGCACAAAAAAATAAAGCATAACTATTATATATGTATATATATTTATATACTCTACTAAAAATATATATATATCACTATTTACACATAATCTATCTCTATACAGGTGAGTTATGGGTGCTCAACTTCATCACAAGTATTGTTCATTATCGGTGTCTCAGGTCGAATTTTGATACATTGCTGACAACGGCTGGAGAAAAAAAAAATTCGGGCCTACTGAGTTTTCCGTATTTTCATCGACTTCGTTCATCTAGAAGGCTCATTCGGCTTGAAAATTGGATTGAAACTAGTCCTGTCACTATTCAATACACTGACCGAAGCGAGACACATGTTCAATCCTGTTTTCAGATCGATTGAGGCCTTCAAGATGAACAAATTTGCTTCCAACTTCAAAGCTGAGATTTTCGACAGATTCAAAAAGAACTAGAGAGTTTCTCGAGACCGAAACACAACTCCTGCTTGAACGGTACTTTCAGGGTTTTCAACCCGCCACCAAGAAAAAAAATTAAGAGAAACTAATTGTTAATAGTTATTTTCGTACTATCCCGTGATGCGAGGGTTTTCGACCGTGATTTTCGTCTGCAACTGTAGCAGACATTTTCAGAGGCAATACGATATTTCAGTCGGTCAACCATCCAGATCAAAGCCGCGATGAACGTTTGACCTCGGATACTTCGTGGAACATATCCTTCAATCTGATCAAAGGCTTCCCTTTCTCGTCAATTTTGACGAAGTTTGTGCTGATAGCTGCCGCAAATATAACTGTGGCTTGCCTCTAAGAAGCAGCATTGTTATTCAAGACATGGGTGAACTAATCCAGTACAATAATTTTCTAAATCAAATAGTGCACATAATCACAAAACAATAGTTCAATAATGTTTACTAAAATTCTCGACTGAATTTAGAGAAAAATATATTTTCTGTAAAGGTGTTGTCACATAAAATGGATCACCCACTGGATTGAAATGCTTTTCTGGAATGGCCATATTCAAAGTTGCTATGAAGCACTATTTGTTAGAATAATTATTTTCCAAATTTATTCATTTCATTCATTCATTTTTTCGTGTAATAAACAATTCTGATGTAGCTTCTTAATATATGTATTGCATATGTTCCCTATATAAACTAGAGTTTATTGGGAATGAACAACTGTTGTTATTATTATAATAATACGCGTGAACTCCAAAGTTTCTCGTTCACCGACCAGTAAGAGATCGTATCTCTGAAGATGTCTACCGAGGTTGAAGACGAAACCACGCATCAGAGTTAATAACTTGTTTCTATGGTACCTTCAAATTGTTTTTGTTTTTTCATAACGAATGGGGACTCAGGACAACTGACCTATAGTGAAACTGGATGAGCAGTGCCAGAGGAACTGTTGTTCGAAAAACTTCTGCCAGTTTTCAAATTGTTTCTCGTTCTTAAATTGTAGCCGATATGATCCGTTCCATCAGCCGTCGGGTCAATTATGGTTGTCGGACCTTTGGCTAATGACTGTTCAGGTAATAATGGTCGGTCTGGTTTGTGGCGACCTGCATCCACCAAAGGACCATTTTCTGAACTGTTTTTCTTTATCTTGATGAGGGCCCTCCAGACGTTTGGTATATTTTGAGAGTCATCTCTTTTGTTTGTTTCTTGAAAATTGTATCAGCTATAAGTACTTTTGAATGGTGGCACCTATTCATAGTATGACTCAAACACTTGACATTGACGGTCTGGTATTCTAGCACATGCCCAATTCCTATTCAGCAATGTTCAATAATTTGGAACATTCTTGATGACTGCTTCTGGCTACTGCTCATCCAGTTTTAATATATAAGACCGTGCTTCAATTACTTTATTTTAAACTCCGAACATTGAAACCGACGAAGCAACTTCTAGGAACTACATCGCTTTTCCATTCATGGAATAACCGAGTGATATCGAAAGTTTATTGCCCACAAATATCAAAATCCACATATTCGCGCTTAAAAATAAACCTCTTCAAGACAAATATACTCGGCTCTTTCATAAAGAGCCAAAGCACTCCGTAATCTGAACAATATGTTGTTTAAAACAATTGGAGGCTTAGAGCTCCACAACTAAAATAAGGAAAAATTTACTAATCTATCACTGGGTTCGATATTGCTCGACACTCGATTCTTTCTTCACATAAAGCCATAACACGTTGTAATTTGAACAATACAAATTATATAAAAGAACTAGACGCTTAGAGCTCAACAAATAAAATAAGAAAAAAATCAACTAATCCATCACTGGGTTTGATGTTTCTCGAACGTTTAGGACCTGTTAGCTTGAAGAAACATCCAACAAGTTCTAACATATTACAGTAATAATAAAATAGTTTTTTATGCAACAAGTGCAAAAAGTGTTTATCGCAAACTATGTGAAATAAACACTCTTCACACGAGTTGTATAATTTTTTTTTCAAATTTCATGCTAAAAACAAAATTATATAAAAGGGTGTGATGAAAATTCGTTGCATCAATGTGACACAACCAGTTTCTTCACAGGTTATAGTTCAATGAAGTTTCGTTTTTTGCATGAACATAGGAAAACACTATATTTCATCACATCGCTACAATATAAAGTACTTCATCACGAAGTATGTTATAATGCAAAGAAATCCATTAAAAACACCAGCAACATAATAATATCATAATCTCAAATGAACAGAAATGCATTGCAGACCCGTAACGTATTAAAAGGATGATACGCTTTCTTGACAAACTTTGAAAGGATCATAGCAATTAATATTATACTTATTTATATTTGCTTTTTATTGCTTGATTACCAACTACATTCTAGTGGACAAGGTGAGAGTTCCGATGGACGTGTTCATTGCAAATTTAAGGTATTCTTTCGTTCTCATATCCCGTTTGGATGATTTGAAATTTGCTTGACAAATTGAGAATAATATGTATAATATTTAAATTTGTCCCAAATATTTTATCTCGAATCTTTATTATCATCACGTGATGATACAAGTTATTTATTATCCCAAGAAACATTACATGTTTATAATTAGGGAATAACTATAGGCACAAAATCATGATAAATTTTGAAAAAAAAAACATATATATGTATAAACGAACATACAGTCAAAAATGAAATTGTTCTACGCAAAGGTCAATTGAGCGAAGAAGAAAAGAATAAATAAAGATAAATTAAAAGATAAATTAAAAGAGAAAAAAGTGTAAGAATTTTTTTTAATAGCTATTAGCTGAATAAAAACTCTTTCAAACTCTACTTGAATTTTATTTTATTCATTTTTTTTTATTTTATTGAAAGGTATTTTTTCATTTAGTTATTATTCAAACGCAAAAAATATATCAAAAACATTGCGTCCGTTACCTCATAGACTTTAATGATGCCTACTACAGCTGTAGGCGAAACGTCAGGAGTAAAAACCTGTGAACCACGGCAAATAAATCCGAAAACCGCCCTAGAATTAGTCATATGACATAGTTTGTTTCCACCACGAGTATTAATAGATGTGAATGCCTTATACCTTCTACATAATACCGGGGGCTCTTCCCAGGGGGGGGGTTGTGTGTGAAAAAGGGGGGGGGGGGGGGCGCTTTTTTTCCTCCCCTTGGTAAATAATAGAATATTATGCAACGATCAGGTAATGATGGTTATTACCACACGAGCATTAACCGGGATACGAAACGAGCCAAAGGTAAGTTTCGATTGGTTTATGCGAGTGTATTGATAATCGATACATGGGAGTTACATACGCTTTTTTTTCTACACCATATAAATAATGAAGATAAATAATGAAGACCTATGAATATTTTATTTGTATTTTAGGTCCCGGAATGAAGTAGAAGGAATATAAACATTTATTTGATTATTGCTAGTCTCAATAGAGTTCAATATTGTACTGGAAGATTTTATTCTGAAACGGAATTTCAATGTCGCCTTCCGCCACTGAATTGGGTTTCGGATTGATCGAAGATCTGTATCGTAATGAATAATCTGTATCATAATGAGCTCATTATGATACAGATTAGATTTTCAAAACGTTTCATAATGGACCTCAATATGAAACAAATTATAAGCATATTAGTGTATTATTAAACACTTCACTGCAACCAAATTCAACAAAACAAAATTGTACCTCGGAATGAAAAACCTAAAAAATTCGAATTGTCTAAAAGTAGTCCGGTTAGGCAGAGGAAAAGACACTCTCGTTATGCACATTGTACAAAACACTCAAATAATATTTCGAGCAAAAGCCTTACTCAAAAGAATTTTGGATTACTTGGAAAAATTTGATATCATTTCAAAAATGCAAAGTGCCTATCTGAAAGGAAGGTCTACACTGAGAAGCATATATATCGCCTTGAATGACACACTTGAAGGTCTCAATGAGAAAACCAGAAAATAATGGGAATATTCATCGATTTATCTGAGGCTTTTGATAATGTAGACCATGATCTGGCAAACAAAAAGGTCATTCAATGTCTTAAAATCATATCTACTAGGGAGACGTCAATGTGTTGCAGCCACTGAAGGAGTTCAAGAGTACAAATCAAAATGGATGACAGTTGAACGTGGAGTACCTCAAGGATCGATTTTGGGACCGATTTAATTCCTCTTGTATATCAGTATCTCAAATGGTGAATATGTTTGCTGATGATAATTCATTAATAATACGGAAAAAATCCAATGACAATTTGTTAGAAACAATTCCTGGAACTCTAGAAATTCTGGAAAAATGGTATGATGCAAATAATTTCAAATTGAATATTCCAAAATCGAGTGCTATCAAGTTCAGTTTTAGAAAGGAACCGACAATGAAAATTGCCCATAAGAATAAAACAATTGAAACATGTCAACATACAAAATTTCTTGGTATTGAAATTGATGCCCAACTAAATTGGAAAGAACATACTAACAGCTTGACAAAGAAGCTTTGGTCATTTACATTTGCATTGCAAACAATTAAATTATTCGTTAACCAAAATGCAGCCATCAAAGCATATCACTCTTATATATATATATATATATATATATATATATATATATATATATATATATATATATATTCCAGAATGAAGTATGGAATTATATTTTGGGGAAATTCTGTCGAAATCACCAGAGTTTTCAAAATACAAAAATCCTGCATAAGAAGTATCTTTCACCTTAGAAGAAGAGATAGTTGCAAGGAAGTCTTCAAGGAACAGGGATTACTCTCTCTGCCATGTATACAGTGTGCCCAAGATAAGGATGAACAGCATGGGGATCTCGGTAACCGTAAGAGTTACACGGTAGGTCAAATGGACAAAAAGTTGCGCAATTAAGGGGTCAATAAATAGATGTTGAGAAATCCCAAAAATGTTGTTTACTTCCGGAGATATTCGGGAAAAACCGAAATTTGGCGATTTGGTTTTTATTTTTTTCCGAAGTTATTTGAAGAGTTTCGAAAAAACCAAAGGCACTTTCTCATTGCCACTTTTTTACCTCTACAAAATGGCGCTCACAAAATCTCCGTACAACGTTTCGTTTGGAAGAAATCATCATCAACTTTGTTTTTTTATATGGCACGTCCCCATGCTGTTCATCCTTATCTTGGGCACACTGTATACATATATGAATGTACATATTTTGCAATGAAAAATTATGAAGAATTGATGAAGAAATAAGAAACAGTAAATCTTCACAACACCAGATATACAAAACTTAAATTACAACAAACACGATATGCCCAAGTTCAGAAAAATGTTGTTAATCAAGTTTTAAGAATTTTGAACAATGTTCCCAAAGAATTCAGAAAACTGCCAAAAAACCAATTCAAACTGAAATTCAAGCAGTATTTATCAGAAAAAGCATTTGATTGTGTTTTAGATTTTTATAATTGATTTATTTATTTATTCATACATATTCGTTCCACACTGTAAAGTATTATGGAATAAAGAATAAAGTGATTATTATTATTCATTCTACTTCAAATTTGAGGTTATGTATTTCCTCGTGATGTTTCTAGTTCACTCTGCTCTTGGATGCTTAGCGGATAAAGCATCTTTGAAATACGATTCCTTGCTATGGATTTTTGTAACGTTGTGATGAAATACGTTATGACGCTTCGCAAGTACCTTCAGGGCGAGGTCAAGGTAGACACCGTTTTATTTTGTAAACATTTTGCGCTTTATCTCATAACAATTATTGCAAACCCAATCATTCGCTGCCATTACCTGCCAGTCAGAATGTCAAATTCTCCGACCCACCAATAAATAATTGTCTATCCCGATCCTCCAACTATAAACCCAACGACGTATTCCTACGACAAAATTCGGGTGATGCGTGAAACTTAAGGAAGGGGTAAAGGGAGTACGAAACGTCTGGCAATTACAAAACAGCGTGAAAAATTACCCCCAGACTTACGACACGTCGATCAACAACCAACGCATAAGGTAAGGTTTCCGAGAAAATTAAATGTCCTGCCAGTTCTTCACAGCCTTATTCATCAGAGAAAACATGTGGGAGGGAGATGTTTGATTCACTGGTCGAAGAAGAAACGTCCGCACCTTACCATCAACTTGTAACGATTCGTAGCTCCGTAGAAAAGTTCGGTCTCGATCTTTCAAAATAGTAAAACCGCTGTCGGAAACTCATACAAGTTGCGATGCGACGATGCCATATATTTCCCTGCAGTACTACCTCGACTAAGACAGTCGGCGGCTAGGTCGGTTACCGGCAATAAGCTTCCAACATTTCCAGGAACAGCTTGTTCATCGGCACTAAACCTTGCTGGTGCACGTCCGACCAGAATCTTCTCACCACGTAGTTGGACTGTCTCAAAGCCGGCAGGCACAGCAAAAGCTGCTGGATCTGATTCATCACTCCTGTGGGCCTGAGAATAAACGTCGCGTCAAAAAAAATTTATTGAGAATTAACGAAAAATGGCGCCCAACGTGGGACCCTCAAGAAAACAGTTATGCCACTAGACAGGTGAAAATTTCTCCTGCCTTGATATCTAGTGGCTTTCGAGAGAAATAAAAAAAGTTCTTTGAATCTCTCTCTCAAGTAGGTCGATCTAGAAACATGATGTTGCAGAAAAGCTGAAACAACACAGCACAGGTGAAAACGATCAGTGACTATGAAATTTGGATGATGGTCACTTGTTCAGATACAAGGTAGCAAAGGTGTGTGAAATTAAACCTCACTTTTGCCAAATTATGAATCTGTTTTTTCATATTTTTTTCGGAATAGTATCAGAAATAACAGCATCCATTGTCAGATACTTACTTCGGTTTCAACCCCCTGCCAGACACCCCCAAACTTTATTGAACTATAATTAAACGTACGCCTGAGAGTATTTAAAGCGTTTTTGTACGCCATCTACCCTATAATGTCGATATTTTCGTTAACTTGACAATGTAAGACAAAGTTATCCTCTCTGAAGGGTAAAATAGGTGCAGATATCTATTTGGTTTGACTGAAATGTTGACAGAAAGCTGATGAAGCTTCCAAGCAGTGTTGACTATAGAAGTTTGAGCGGAACAAGGAAGTTGAGCCTGAAAATATTCATAAAAAATATGAATGATCCACGATATTAATGAAATATTTCATGTCTGTTTCTAAATTGATTGCCATCTTTTGGCATTATGTATGAGTTATCAAGAAAATGTGAGCTTGAAGCTAAGACATCCGCAAGGAATATATAAGAAAACACATGACTTGGAAAAGAATCTTTGCTGCCTGCTTCCTGCCTAAGTAACCAAAATCCATAGTCGCTGCTTGTTCTTGTCTAGGTGGGGGACATGCGCACAGAAACTTTCAATTTTCATAAAATAATGGAGGTCTGGCGGTCGCGGGCTCTTAGGCTATTGGTAAAACTTATTATCAAAAAAAATTAAGTGTATCTCACCTAAGAACACTGATGGCATCGGACAAAGAAGTGAGTATATTATCCTTGAACTTTTTCAACGCTTGGTACTCTTCCAGTTTCACATCCGAATTGGTAAGAACCAATGCTTTGAGGAGGCAGTATTCTTCTTTCAAAATAGATAAATTGTCTAACCTTTCAACGACGTTGTAGCACTGAAAACAAAATTTAATATCAAGTATAGTTTCTGTATGTCCTGAGTTGTAGTCTGTATAGGCCTGAACCGTCAACAGTGTCAAATTGAGGTTATAGTTTCTAAACCAACGAGAATGTTATTAGAGCGTTGTACAATTAACTGCTTCTCTCACTCTGCCTACGTAGAGAACATCTTGCCATTGGAAAAGTCTTGAAAAAGTTCTGATTAATGCAGTCGATTACCCAACACAGTTGCCCGGCGGGGATTCGAACCCCGGTCTCTCGCTTGAAAGGCGAATGTGCTAACCTCTACACTACCGAGAACCACAATTACAATGTACATTGATGAATAGTATACAGTTGTTTGACTAAACCTAAGAAAAGCTCACGAATTGTAAAACTTGTTGTGAAACAATGACAATTTCAACAAAATATTATTGAGGAATACTATCATTTTGATAATTCAAAGAAAAATAGAACTTTATATATTCAAATAACCAATTTTTTATTTCAAATTTATACGAGTATAGTGATTTTGTATTATTGATTTCATCTGGTAGTATATCAAATAATTCTTTCATTACATATGTATAATGTTTCGTACCAATATCTTTATTTGTTGTATTTATTGAACAAATTCTTTTTATGATCATATTAATGAATGTCAAAATTTATACTATTTTATTCTTTAAATTAGTGATACTGGAGAGAAGTGAAAATGATATTGTTATTCGTTACTCACAGTCTGATACAGTTCCAACGTCCCACTATCTCTCGATTGTTTCTCGTCCAGCGTGAAATCCATAGCGAACTGCAACCGTCCGAGACCCATCACGGGCAAACTCCTGAACGCCAACGTGAGCGTCAGGATTTCGGCCCACGTGCTTTTCAACAGTCGCATCTGATCGTTCAGCGACAAATCCGTGAAACCCGGTATCTGCTTTGCCCAACTGATTATTCCCACCAGCTCTCGATCGTACAGGTCGCTGAGTATCGAAAGGGTCCGGTGCTTTGTGTTATCCAGCATCTTGTTGATTTCCAAACAATCGGGTTCGCTGCTGACGAGTGCTTCCAACATTTTGATGTCTGGAATGAATGGTTTCATCGATGCAGAGAGACTCGAATATATCAATTATGTTGGTCAGATTTGACAAATTATTAAAACGCGTATTAAAGAGCATAGTGCGCAAATCGAGTTTTAATAACCAGATGGAACAGATCCAGAGATTGTGTAGCAGTCTGGAGTAGTTGGTCAACCATATGAATTAATAAAACTTATTTGAAAGAAACTTTCAATTTTTGTTTCAGAGTCCGAACTGGAAACGAAAATACCCAAATACAATATTTGAAAACAATTTTTTCGTTGAAATTTCTACATAAATACCAATGCCTAAGTACAACAGCAATTAATAACGACATTTATGGGAAGACGATGGGTAATTTTTCAGTTGAACCACATTTAGTACAACATAATATTATAGAGCACAGAACCAAAAAAATTCCCTATTCACCTTCTAAAAGAAGCAGAGGCCTCTGAGCAGACACAACTTGTATTTGATACGGACTGTCGGGATTTCGTCGATATTTTTGTCTACCCCCTCTGACTCTGTCCAGCCGCACTCCTTCCTTCAACATGCCGGATCGCAGACATTTTCGAAATCTACAAGCTTGACACGCTTTCCTTCTCCTTTTGTTTATTTCACATTCGCCAGAAGCTGGACACGTATATTCAATATTACCTGAAAATGATAAAATGATTTTTTCAATTTGAGTTTTTTTAGTTTGGTAGAAGTGGTCAGGGAAACAGGAATTTGAATTATGCTTATGTCGACGTTTCGACCTTCAATTCAGTCATCCTCAGGACACTGAAATTATCAGGAGGGTTAAATAATTTTAGTGTCTTGAGGATGACGAAATGAAAAGTCGAAACGTCGACATAGGCAGAATTTGTTTTTCTGTTTCAACGAACACTTCAAACAGAAAAAACTGAAATTGAAGGAAAACTTTTGGTCGTGAACATAAAGACAAAATGATTGTTTCACAGTTAAGAATTTGAACTAGAAAAAGATATTCGAAGTTATGCAGTGGGTTTCGTACCTTGTATTGTCCGTTTGAAAAATGCTTTGCAAGCTTCACAAGAAGCTACACCGTAGTGGAAACCCGAGGCGACGTCACCGCAAACGAGGCAGAGTCTGCGCGGCGAATCTTCTTCTTTTATTTCACTCTGTAACAGAACATGATCGAGAGGTTAAGGATTGTCTTCTGTATGAAAAACCGGATGGTTATCGAAAGGGTCTTTTTTCACTACTAACTCTACCTGGAGACTTGATTACTTGACATCAATCAAGCAATCAAGGACATTTATCAACGATACAAGGTGTTTCTTGAGTGCGGTCTTCAATATCAGGGGGTAATTTTTTGTGATTTCTAATGATGAAAATTTCCACAAGAATGTTGTCAACAGTCCCTAGTTCCGAAAATACGGGGTGCTGAAGGTTGAAATGAATAAGTAAATTTGTTTTGATATCTTCTAATATCAACCTACCGAATCAAATTAAAATAAAGGAAAACATTTTCGTCTTCAACTGCTCCTCATCCCGGACTTTCATCCGATATTAAATGAGAATGAGTAGAAACGGTCTCCCCTACTGTAAAATAATAAAAGCACTTTTTTTGATACGCCGAGGATTCTAGAATAATTATAAATATCACGCTTAAAGTTGATCTCAAAATTGTATGTTCTCTTAGTCTAACATCTACAATTATATTATATCGCATCATAAAACTCCACCAAGAAATGAATTTTTCATATTCAATTAATTATTAAGATATCAAAAAAAATATATATATTTCCACTT
Organism: Zygogramma bicolorata; assembly: GCA_032362365.1. NCBI lineage: Eukaryota > Metazoa > Arthropoda > Insecta > Coleoptera > Chrysomelidae > Zygogramma > Zygogramma bicolorata. The sequence goes on from JAVJAQ010001768.1 coordinate 171,576, forward strand.
CAGTCTTCAACACTTGGTATCTCCAAAACTAACTAACTAACTTTTGAGTATGTGTTTATAGGAACTCTTCATCAAATATTACAAGGAATTTGGCACCCAAGATGAATTGTCGACCCTTGCCGACACCAGGAAAGTTGTGTATTCAAGAAAAAAAGTGTTCGACTTGCAGAATAACCGTGGTATCTGCCCAATCATAAAAAACTTACCTATTAAGTATTCCAGATCACTGATGTCTGGGGGAGGGTCAAACAATAAACAAACCGCTTGGTTTTCAAACCATTGTAAAATTCGTGTACCTTCATTTTTCATTATTCATATGCTTGATAATGAAGGAAATAAGACATTGAGGAAGCACCAGTTTTACCATTGAAATCACTAGAGTTTTGTTGTAAAAAAAACATCGAAAGTTTCTGGGTGGCAGATGCCGCCATATTGGTTCATTCGAGGGGGGATTTATACAAAATTTTAAGACCTGAGATTTACGACTAATCATTAATAACTTATCACTTTAGACAGATGGAACATAGGAATAATAAAAAAACTGTCATAAAAACACTTATGACTTAACATTTCACATTTAAGATTTGAGAAGAAGGTCAACTACCAACTTAAGAACTGTTTGATGAATGAAATAGGATGTGCGCAAGAAATGTACACATGTATTTTGTTTTCAAACATTGAAGAGAATAATTGAGAGGTTATATTATGCAATAAAATATGTTCAAACCATGGGAATCCCATCTTTTCAAGCGTATTCATCATCTCTGCATTTCGTATCTACTCTCTTATGGAAAAACGACGGAATCTGAGATTCAAAATAAGGCATTTTATTGCTCTACATCAATGTTCATATGTCAGTATTCATAGATGAAAACTTTCATCTCTTTTTAGAACTGGGTCCACCATCCTGTTGTAAGGCTTAATTTAAAATGCTATATGTTGAAAGTTTTTATAAATTCACCCTAACGAGTATCTGGAATGCCTGATTGAAATTTGTCTATTTCATTTTAATACGTACTTCGTTGGTTTCCATCCCTGAGTCAGTGTGAGGTTGTGTTGTTGAAGAGCAATACTGTCTTTCTGGACTACTTGGCGATCGTAGACTTTTTTCATAGCTGCTTTCGAGGTAATCGATCTGAAAATCAATGCCCATTCAGTCAAAAATCAAGAAAGTAACGACGGTTTTAATTCAAACAGACATAATGCGTGTTCATAGTCAGTGTGAATTCCCGATACTTGAAGCACAACCCTTCCCAAAAACTGTCACCACTCCCAAAAACTACTTGTCGTGCTCTTCGAAGTTGTCATTGAAAATGATTGTGCGGCAATATGCACCGTGAGGCCACCAGTAGAGACACTCGCCATAGAACACCAACTTCGGCAGTTTCACATCTCGATGTGTTATCAATCAACTAAATTTCATCGTTCTGTGTGTTTGTTAACAAATAACTTTTATCTACACCCGTACTCTAATAATACACTTATATGCCCACAACCCGTTTTATAATGAAATCCATTATGAAATCCATTACGATACAGATTTTTCATTACGATACAGATTTTCAATCAACAGAAACCCATTATTTTTCAGTCAAGCATGATGTGCATGCTCTGCATTTGACGTTTGTCAAGTCAAAATCGGGGTAGGCATTGAATTTTTGGAAAATATAGCCAAATTTCGATAATCATAACAAAATGTCTGATACCAGCGATATAGGAGAATCACCTTCGACACCTTCACCGGCAGAAATACAGTTAGAATGGTTAAATTTCTCATTTGAAAAATGCATGATTTATTTCTTTATTTTTTTCAGTCAAATTCTCTGAGCTCCCCGTAGGCGAGCGGTCTGAGGCGCTGACATTAGGAATTGCTGGTTCAACTAGTTGGAAGAGACGAGGGTTCGATTCCGGCCTCTAATTATTTTTTTCTTTTAATTTTTGATCTTCTCTTCATTTCTCATCGTTTCATTTCTCGAAGTAATACTATTAATTACAATTCTGTAGAATTTTTCGAAGAAATGCGTTCAATTAGTATTATTGTGTGCAATACAAATATAAATATAATATTTGTAGTTCTTCACTATTTATCGGGTGTAGATGAAATAGCGTATGCAACTCTCATGTAATGGTTATTAATACCTGATCGTTGCATGATATACTATTATTTGTTCAATTTTATAGGTACTTGAGACATTTCACATCCATTTCGAACGTTATTATTGTACAAAAAATATTCATTTTAACATGCAAAATGACATACTGAGTTCCATTCATTATCCCGTAAATGTAAATTTACCGCCATATGACATTACACACCACACACCCCGAGCACAGAATGAAGGTCACAGAAATTTGACACTTGAGAACAAAGGATTGACATTAAAGTGTCTCTACTGTATGGCTATGGTATACTAGGGCATTGTTTATAGAGATATAGTAGGTCGATAACTGTATAAAAAGGATTTGAAGCATTTTTATTACGCCATCTATAGTATACTGTCGATATTTCCCTTTGTTTGACAATGCACGACAAAGTCTCCTACTCTGAAGGGAAAAATAGGCGCAGAGTTGACTGAAATGTTGAAAGAAAGATAATGATGAACCAAAAAAAGAGTTGACGATAGAAGTTCATGAAAGTTTAGGAATTAAAATAATCTTCAGAACGTGAATGATCTGCAACAATCACCAAAAATTCCACTTCTGTTTCTGAATCGATCGCCATCTTTTGGTATTATGCATAAATTATCAAGACAATGAGTGATTCAGGCTACGACGTCGGTAAGAAAAAACGAATGAACAGACATAACTTGGAAAAGATACACTAGTGTCATCTACGTGTGGTATCCATCCATTCAAATGATATTTCCATATGGCTGAATAACTGTATCTCGACAAATCATGGCTGGGGTGAGGCTTTGAGTTTACTTACGTTTCTGTGACATTTTCCCTATCTGTGTTATCGGGAGTAAATACACAAGTGTTTCAAAATTACCGATAATTTTCCATGAAAGCATGTTGTCTAAAAACTGCATGAGTTTATTTTCATATTTTGTCGACTTTAGCAAAATATGTAAATAACCGAATGCAGTTTTTTTGATGACAACATGCTTGAATGGAAAATTATAAGGTTTATTTTGATGCACGAGTGTAATTCGGTAAAATATTTCCGGAGTTGAAACAACGACGTTTGAAATTCAGTATTAATGCCTGTCAAGATGACAAATGTACATTTTAACAATCGTTACTATAGATACACGGACCGAGCGGGTATTTTTCGATACCTACCGGGTATTTACCAGCCCGAAAATGTCCCGCCGGGAATTTATCGCTGTAATTGATCGAGAATGTCCCGCTTCATATGGGATTTTTAACATACGATGGAAATATTCAGTAGAACCTCCCGCCTTAATTAGGAATTTATCCAGCAACTGAAATAACTCACTGAAGTAAGATAACAGTATGGAAGAGCATGCTCCCTAATAGTTCCAATACAGTGGTTGCCAAAGTTATCGTAAATTAGGTAAGAATCTCAAAACAGCGGAGTTGTTTTCTGATAATATTCTCAAGTACCTACCTTGATAAATACACTATATCATAGCGTTTTTTGTTATCGACAGTTTTCCAACGTTCGAATATTATAAAAAGGTCATTACAAGCACTCAATTAAAATTGCTTTAACGATAAACTGATTATGTAGGCTCGTGCATGAATGGCTGGTGAATAAGGTTCAATGTTAATTCGTTCACCAATTACAGATCGCGTATGTTCAATTCATTCCAGAAGTAGATGGCGCTATCGTCGCGCACGCTGCCAACAGTATTGTTTATCACATTGTTTAGTCACACGGTCTGTCTGACTCCTTAGGCAGAATTGATGCAATAAAAATTCGCGATGTAAGCAGACAGTCAAGCATTAATAAAAGCATTGGACCTACACATTTGCATTCTCAACTAACTGGGAACTGAAAACGATTTCAAGTATGACAGGCAGAGGAATCTACTACTGATGATGTGGATATCAAGTCACAAATAAACAGGAAAGGAGGCAGATCTGATGTCCGTTGGATAGGGGAAGTTTGTGCCCCTTTTCTTTGGGCTCTCAACCACAGACAGTACTCTTCATACTAGTTTCTCTTCCAGAGTACCCAGGCATTTCTCTTCTCAAAGGAAGCCGATCTGTCTTTAATCAGATGTCAGGAGTTACTATTTCTATAGCAAAAAATCTCGATGCTAGGAATTACGATCAGTAAGAATCTCTCATGGAAAAATCATGTGAGATCGATCGCCAAAGGTGCTTCCCAGAAGCTTGGATTTCTATTTGGTACGAAGAAATATTTCACATCTCGACAACTTCTAGAAACAGGCACAGATATGGCCTGTCTAAGAATATAGTTCTGATGTATGGAGCTCAGCACCAAAACATTCATTGGAACTTCTTGATTCTATTCAGAAGTGATTCTTCGCTCACGGAATCGCTCACTACGTTGGAGCATCGTAAAAGGGTCGGAGACTTCTCTTTATTCCGCTTTATTCTATAGAAATTTTCACGGCCGGTGCTCTTCTGAATTGTCATCAATCGTTTCTACCCTTGGCAGTATCGACACAGATGACTCGACGAGTGCAGAATTCCCACCCCTTTCTAGTGAGCTTGCTGACTTGGAAAACCTCTCTTGTTCAGTGATCTGTTTATCAATAGAACAGCTAAACTTCGAAACTCCTTACCGAGGGAGGTTTTCCCAGAGGCTTGCAAATTTAAAAAATTCAAAGTAAATGTTACTTCGTATCTCCTGTCCTTGATTCACGCGGTGTTTTTTGAACATTATAGAAGCCCTTTCCTGTAGATCTGTATAAACAGGGTGTTCCGTAAATAATGGTTAACCTTTTAACTGCAAATAGGGGACAGTTAGACCGAACAGAAAATATGTTAGAGTGAAAAAAATGAGGTGTAGGAGTTGAAGGGGAATTGTTAAAATGAAGACTTGTTCGAACACGATCCCGTTACGTTGGTACTGAGCGACAATATAAAGAAAATGCTGCTATGTCCATGCATATACTAGGCTTCAAGGTGATAAAACTTGGCTAACAAATGAATCAGTAAACTAAATTAGTAAATTGTTTTTTCTCCTACAATCTCGATATCACTTCATTCCATCTTTCGTTTTCTCTCAGCGACAGAATCAAGTCACCTCAACCTACACAGATGATGATATTGATAGTGAAGTATATCAATAGATGAAAGGGGTCATAGAAACCAGAATCTCATCGTCGACGTTTCGACCGGGTATTTCGCCATCCTCAGTCTAAGATATATAAGTATTCTCTGAATATGCTCCGGAGACATCTTTTCATATCCATGATCAACAATCGCAATTCGTTACTGACCTTAGTGTCCACCGACCTGATGCTGGAGTCATTCAAAACCGTAGTAGTCGGCGAGTACATATCACTATTCGATGGCGAACAATCTGGGAAGCCTTCCATTTCTTTTTTGATGTGAGTGACACACCCCTCCGATACTTCCTCTGGCACTGTGTCCGTCATCATCGATACCTGCAACTAAACAAAATCATATTTGAAAACATGGCAGTTTGGTAATAAGACAAATTGTTATCGAAAGGTTGGGTGAGATAAGGCTATAACTGTTTTGTCAAAATTTTGAAATGTTTCAAAGTCATCATCGTTTATAGGGCCTTGATGATGGTATTCATAAAGACCGGAACGTTGACAGGAATTACCTAGTTTTTCTACTAATAATTGAGGATATAAAGTCGAGCAATGACAGGCGTTCAGACGAAAATTATCATAGTACCTAAAATTTATTCGAATATTTCCATCGTATGTTGAAAATCCCATATGAAGCGGGACATTTTCGATCAATTACAGCGATAAATTCCCGGCGGACATTTTCGGGCTGGTAAATACCCGGTAGGTATCTGAAAATACCCGCACGGTCCTTGTATCGATAGTAACGATTGTTAAAATGTACATTTGTCATCTTGACAGGCATAAATACTGAATTTCAAACGCCGTTGTTTCAACTCCGGAAATATTCTACCGAATTACACTCGTGCATCAAAATAAACCTGATAATTTTCCATACAAGCATGTTGTCAGTGAAAAAACTGCATTCGGTTATTTTCATATTTTGCTAAAAGAGCCCTCCTCCTTCGGAATCGGGCTCTTTCGACAAAATATGAAAATAAACTCATGCAGTTTTTAGACAACATGCTTTCATGGAAAATTATCGGTAATTTTGAAGCACTTGTGTAATTACTCCCGAAAAATTTCTAAACAATAATTGAGGAAGGGAGAGATGATATTTTTGTAAAATACAGTAATACTTATGAGATTGAAGTTTAAAAATTTTACAAAAAAGTTCATTCTTCAACTTCTTGAATTATCAGTTTTGATTGAAAAAATCGGTAAGTACTGTTCAAATATTGAGAAATAAAAAATATCAGAATTTATCGGTTTTTTTTACTTTTCGTGGTCGAGTTGGCTACAGCGCCATCTTATATTTGATTCAGATTTCTCACTGCCATGCCGGCTCGATTAGCGGTCACGGCAGATATTTTTCTGTCTGACTCGATGCGAAAAGAAATTGCCTGTTGTCTAGAAACCAATCCTGGTAAGTGAAGTATCTTGATCGAATACTGAGGGTTTTTCTGGATTTCTCCACAGTTGAATTAGTATATGCGCTACAGCGAAAATCAGTAAGACACCACAGAGCGATTCGGCACCCAAGGCAATTAGCCGACCCTTGCCTGCACAAGGCTATACGTTCTAAACGCAATCTTCAGGAGTGTTGAATAAGGCAAAAAAGAAATAAAAATTGGCGGCCTCCTTCAAAAATGGTTTTCTCATGGTTTATTTGCGATGAAATCGTTAATTTTTCAATTATTACTTGAACGACAGTCATTCTCAGGCTTTACTGATTCAGTTGTGGTTTAACCATAGTGGAATCCGTCCAAGTTCCTTAGCGAATTAGCAGAGTTTATGTAAAACCCCTGCTAACCAGAAGCTTTAAGTCTTGGGTCCGGTTTTTCAAATCACTAGCTGCGCCCTAGCTAGAAGGCAATTGCTTGAGCCTGATATTCGATTGGCTAGTAGATTTCGGCTGCCAGTTACGTTTCAGATTAGTAGATTGACAAACTGACCATTAGATTTGTTGGCAACATTTACATTAGGCAATCCAGTAGAATCAAAACCAATATGGCGGCTGTTGGCGCAAATTGGATTTTCTCATAAGCGACCATAGTGAAAAAAATGATTCATTTTGTTATTTCCTGTGCGTATTTGTGTGTTCCAATCGTGCTTCAGTTGAAGAACAATGTCTGTTACATGTATTAGTTTCACTTTATATGTGAACCTCAACCATGAATTGTGCTTGATAAACACTCAAAATAATATCGCTGCGCCATTTCGACTAAGACTTCAACCAACAAACACTTCTTTGACAATACTTTGCCATTGTTTAAAACTTTTCACCAAAGGGCGCTCATCTTGAAATCTCAATACCTGTTAAGAAAGTGGGCAGAATGTTACAGAATGTTACCAGAGTTCCTGTTTGTCAACATTCACGATTCTAGGTGAGTAATCATTTTCTATTTAAATTTTCTTGAACCTCCGAAAATGGATAGAAATTCAATATTTACAACCAAATGCCTAGCAACACAAACGATGGCAGTTTGTTTGCCAACAACCGACATTCTTTGTCACGTGATATGGATTGCCTGATTGGGAAATAGGGTTAACACTGTATTCTTTTTAGGTAGACGCTGCAGTGGTGGCCACAACACGGATCCTTGTGGGACCCCACACTTGGAGTTCCCTGTATTCCAACAATTTTCGATATAAAAAGCTGTACAGGATTCGATGAAGCCGAAGAACAACAATTGTAGAGTACATTCGCGTGTAAAAAAAAACTTTCGACGCCATCGTCGATAACTGTAAGTAGTACCGCAGCTGAGATGCGCCATTGTTTCGAAGGGAAAGGAGCGTGCATCGGTGGCCTTGCACTTGAACCGGCTACCAAACAAGAAATAATCGTTCTCAGTCAAGGCTGACTAGTTTCAGTGTTTGTTTCTTGGCCAGTCGGAAATCGAGATGCACGTCCGCTTTTTTCGCAGCTGTAGTCGGTATTCGCTTGTTTCGGGGATTTGATTGATCGTTTCGTTGTCTAGTCTTTCTCGATCGTACGGATGCGATTATGAGGACACCGAATAAATAACAACCGACCAATGGGAATTTCAATATTTTTTATCATTCATTTATAGACGAAGAAATACGAAAATCAAGCAGAACAGGCGATTCGAATTCTAAAATGAAGAACAAACTTCCAAAAAAATTCTCAATTCAGAAGTTACACGTTTTTTTTACAGGATGTCTCCATAATCCATGGTCCAAGCTGAAGAAGCTAATAAAGTAGATAATTTTGACCGTTTTCGGGTAATTTTTATTTTTGCGACTCAAAAAAAAAAACTTCTGTAAAAACAAATGAGTAGCATTGGTCTTTCATCTGCAGTAAAATTTCTCAAGGTTTTCAGATAATCTAGGAGCTCAAGTTATTTTTCACATTTTTGTTTTTCAAAAAGTTGCAACAGTTTGAATGCGAAGCGAAAACAATTGAAAAATGGAAAACCTCCTCTACCAACTCCTTCAGTTTAGTCCATGACTTACGAGAAACCCTGCATTTCAAAAATAACCTTACTAATCTTCGTGAATGCTGTGCCGATCATAAAAGTTATTTCACTAACAGAAAGCTACACTATTCAGGAGCGATATAGGTAGGCTATATTCTATTATGATTGACCAAAAAATTCAGTGAGAAATTTAAGTATATGCGGGAAAAACGTAAAAACATCCGACATAGTCGTCCATGGGTTGTTCGCATCGGGGCTTGATACTAGAGTTTTTGATTTATTTTTAATTATGAGAACTCATCGACTTTACGTTGATGATGGCACTGCCTGTACTGACGAATGGCCAAATAGCCCGAAACAGGTCTGCAAGTGTGTCCGTCCCAATAATTGAAAATCAATTCCTTCATTTGTATCGCCATAAGCAAATGCAGGATTTTCTTCTGTGAAGACACCTGCACTGGCAACGGTCAGATATGATGCAATGCCCTCCGTGGGATTAGCCAGGGGAGTAGTTGTTTTCTGACAGGTGCCAGCCAAAACCTACTGTGTAGCTAGTTTGAGACTGGCCTGAACGAATTGTTCAAAAGATGATTTAATACCCAGTAATTCATCGAAATTCACGTGAACATTTGTAATTGTTATGCTTTTTTGCATTTTGTTCATTGCTGCAAATAGCACAACTCCTTCTCGAAATCGAAGATTTCAAACTCTGTTTTTGAGAGAAGATTTCGTCTTCTGCCCCATATCACGATTATTGTCTCGAGACCACGTGATACGTGAGTTATCTAGTTTAAGAAGAACATAATTCGTGGTTTTCATCTAGGTGACGCGTTTTTTTGGATGCTTTGCGTACTTTCTTTCCTGTATCTTTTTTGAAAGCCTGCCTTTTTACTTTCCACAGCCCCCTTGATTTTTCAAGATGTATTTCCAAGAAGTGTTCCTTTTTTTTCTCGAGTCTTCGCTTTTTTTTCGAAATCTCCTTTTTCGCTCACGGCTTTGCATTTTTCTTTGAGATCACGTATTCTTTATCGAGACCATTCGTTTTTCTCGAAATATTTCGGTTTTTTTCTTGAGTTCATGCTTTTTCCCTCTGAATAATTTTTTTGAGAAGTCCCCTTTTTTTGAGATCACGGTCACGCACTCCGTCTCGAGATTCCGCCTCTTTTATCTTATTTCCAGTTTTTTTTCTGAATTTCCCACCTCATTTCTTACGAGATCACTTATTTTTTGAGAACACGTATTTTTTCCTGAGACATCGGTTTTCTCTCAAGATATTGAATCGTTTCTTTTCTGAAACCACATACTTTTTCTCGAGATTTCAGATTTTTTCTCGAGATCCCGATCTTTTTTCTCGAGATCCCGATCTTTTTTCTCGATATCTAAAACTTTTTTCTCGAGATCTCAAACTTTTTCTCGATATCTCAAAATCGTTTCTCGATATCTTGCCTTTTTTGGAATATTCTTTTTTTTTGAATTTAGGAATCACGTTTTTTTCATTGCTGCAAATAGCACAACTCTTTCTCGAAATCAAAGATTTCAGACTCTGTTTTCGAGAAAAGATTTTCGTCTTCTGCTCCATATGTCGGTTTCTTCTCAATATCTCCCTTTTTCTTTAGGCCTTTCTCTCGAGATCGACACTTTTTTCTTGAGATCACATACTTTTTCAGCGAGATCATGCGCTTGTCTCACATCTTGCTTTTTTCTCGAGATCACTCCGGTTTAGTTTCAAGATCTCGTATTTTCCAGAAATTGCTTTTTGCTCGAAATATTTTCATTCTTTTCCAAATCATTGTCACTTAAAATTCTGCTACTTCATCTTACAGCCACATTTGAATGGTTTCGGTTCCGGTTTCCCGGACTATCAGCAATGCCGATACCTTTGACAAGTTCATCTACGTATCATCGAGATTGTGGACATCTGGTTCATATTCAAACAAAGAGCCTGTTCCAATCTTCGAATTCTAATCTACTTATCTACTTCGCAAAGCTGCAAAATGACACCATGAAATATTTTCTCTTGCAAAAGTTTGCAATCATCAATCATTTTTAATGATAATAATAACACGAACTGAATAAAGGTATCTTTTTACTACTCACATCGCAAGAATAGGAAATCGTTGAAAAACGGACGAACAAACATTAAAATCTACTGCAGCTTCATTTGAATTTTTTGTATATATTGAAACACTCACCGGTATAAATAAGTGACGCAATGTTATTTATGAGGTAAGGATGGAAACACTTACTCATGCAGGAGCGGAGTGGACAACTGAAGAATCAACTTTTCCTACAAATTACTGCAAACGATTGTAGTATCGAGTTTATAAAGGATTGAACCTTGTCTTTTATCTTGAGATCACGCCTTCTTTCGAGTGTTGAAAAATGTTGAGATATCGGGAAAAGAGGCAAGATTTTGAAAATTCGGATTTCGAGAGAAAAAGGCGGGATTCCTAAATTCAAAAGAGGAATATTTCAAAAACGGCAAGAATCGAGAAACGAGTTTGAGATATCGAGAAAAAGTTTGAGATCTCGGGAAAAAAGTTTGAGATCTCGGGAAAAAAGTTTGAGATTTAGGGAAAAAAGGTTGAGATCTCGGGAAAAAAGTTTGAAATATCGAGAGAAAAAGTTTGAGATATCGCGAAAAAAGTTCGAGATCTCCAGAAAAAATCTGAGATCTCGAGAAAAAGTATGTGATCTCAGAAAAAAAAAACGATTCAGTATATTGAGAGGAAACCGATGTCTCAGGAAAAATACGTGTTCTCAAAAAATAAGTGATCTCGTAAGAAATGAGGTGGGATATTCAGAAAAAAGGCTGGAAATGAGAAAAAGATCTCGAGACGAAGTGCGTGACCGTGATCTCAAAAAAAAGGCCTTCTCAAAAAAATTATTCAGAGGAAAAAACCGCGAACTCCAGAAAAAAAACGAAATATTTCGAGAAAAACGCATGGTCTTGGTGAAGAATACGTTATCTCAAAGAAAAATGCAAATTCGTGGGCGAAAGAGATTTCGAAAAAAAAAGCGAGGACTCGAGAAAAAAAGGGAACGCTCCTTGGAAATACATCTTGACAAAACAAGGGGGGCTGTGAAAAGTAAAAAGGCAGGCTTTCAAAAAAGAGGCAGGAAAAAAAGTACACAAAGCATCTAAAAAAACGCGTCATTTAGATGAAAACCACGAATTATGTTTTCCAAGACTAGATAACTCACGTCTCACGTGGTCTCAAGACAATAATCGTGACCTCTAGAAGAGACAAGGTTGTCAAGAAAAAAAGGAAATTTTGAGAGAAAATCGAGATCTCGAAAAGAAAGCAGATCTCCATAAAAACGCTATATCGAAAAAAAAAAACAAATTTGGATAGAAGGCGTGATCTCGAGAAAAAAAAGATGTGGTTGCGAGAAAAGGGAAAGCCTCTAGAATGATGGGATTTTTCGAAAAAAACAGGCAAAATACCAAGAAACAAAATGCGATCTTGATAAATGTAAGCATGGTCTATATAAGAGTGTATCCCTTTCTCGTTGTGTATATATATATATATATGTTAGCATGAAGATTCTCACGGACGAAGTATGATGAATTGTGTTTTCGGGTTTCATTCCGTGTTCTGTGGTTTTGATCCTCTGAAGGATAATTGTCACAACGTTTCGGCAAAGTCTCATTTGCCATCTTTTAGGTGATGATTGAGTTTCGACCTCCGAACTCGACTAATTAATTCGAGTTCTGCTTCTCAATATATTGAAACACCCATATATATTGAGAAGCAGAACTCGAATTAATTAGTCGAGTTCGGAGGTCGAAACTCAATCATCACCTAGAAGATGGCAAATGAGACTTTGCCGAAACGTTGTGACAATTATCCTTCAGAGGATCAAAACCACAGAACATGGAATGAAACCCGAAAACACAATTCATCATGTATATATATATATATATATATATATACATATATATTTATATATATAATACATATATATGTATATATAAAAAATCGACATCTGTACAGTCAACTAGGATTGCTCGTCTATCCGACTTGTAGATTGAAAAACAAACTGTTGATTCACACATAGGAATGGAAAAAAGCGTGTTGCCATACTCCCCTTTCGCTCCTCCCGATCCGGCCCTGCCAGCGCGAGCAGCCGGCTTGGCAACCGGATTATTCAAGATCAAGGTCGGTGCAATACAAATGCAGCGCGACTTGGCCTTCCTCCTTGCATCGATGCATCCGTACCAGGGATCTCCAACTGAAACCGATACTATATTTCAGCGGCGACGATACGTTTTTCGGCTCGCTCGGAACGGAACAAATGAATCTCATCATCGTGTACACGAACCATCAAGTTGGCACAACTCATCTTAGTTTGTTTTGCAGTCTAATCCAGGATCGCACTGTAAAATGTAAGGCCCCAGTTCTTCCTAGTTTGTCCACGCTACAACTTCGCAAGAACCGGTTTTTTTCAGTCGAATCGAGCATGTTCAGCGTTTCGGGATCGCACTGTAAAATGTAAGACCCTAGTTTTTCACGGTTTGCACACGCTACGACTTCGACTTTTTCGAAGTTTTTATTTATTTCAAGTATTATAAGAAACTTGATTTTCTTCTATTTCGTTATTTAACGTCGGCCTATTTCCGCTACCAAGGCCAATCACCGACGCCGGTGAGCACACTTCCCCTCAACCGGAAATTTTGCCGAACCCTCTGGTATTCCAACCAGAGGTAGGGATCTTTAACGTGCCCAACATCCATGGACTCGGGACCGACGGCTTTACGTCCCCTCCGAAGGACGGCATATCCTCAATATATCTTGTGCTCATTGATATATTTATTGTCTGCGAGCTATGATTTGCTATTTCGCTGCAGCTGTACGGGCTTTCGACACAGTATTTCCCTGTTTGGTCACCCATCCAAGTACAAACCGCGCTCGGCGTTGCTTAACTTCAGATATCGAACGACTGTCAGTCAACCTGAAGAGCTGGGCCATGCCCGTCAAACTTGATTTTCTATCATGATACATACAATGATAATAATTTATCATTTCGAAGAGTAAAATTGCCGACTCAACAAAATTTCCGAAGTATAGTTTATTCATCATGGCGCTTGTCAGTTTGACGTCTTCCAAAATTTTTTGAAGATCGGCTAGAATTGAGTTTTTGCTGGGAAAAAATACGAAACAGTGATTAACGAGAGTTATGATAAGGAAAAGACGACAGAAAACGCTATACATTATGTATTTTATCTGAAGAGTCCATTCAATAATGTGATAAATATTCACGGAGAAGGAGACAGAAAACGCTCTACTTTATATATTTTATCTGATAAACACTTATGGTCACTGTAAAATATGAGACGAATGAGGTATGCTTGTCTATTTAAAAAAGAAAATGAATGAAAATTTTCAAAGCTAGTGTGTTACCAATGTGAGGAGAATGAGGTACGCTTGTCTATTTAAAAAAGAAAATGAATGAAAATTTTCAAAGCTAGTGTGTTACCACTATTCAATGTTCAAAAAGGAAGTAATTTTGACTGCAGACACTACAAATATTCCAACTTGATAACTAATTTTGAAGGCTTCTCGAAAGACAACAAGCAAGTGGCAAGATAAAGACTATAGCGCAATAGGCTTTCTTGTAATATTTTGAAATTTTAGATACTATGCAGAGTACTGAAAAATAAGGCAATACGTGTGTTGAAACTTTTTGTGGAGATCAAGGCGCGTTTCGCTAATAAGGTTAGCATCTTCAGGAGATGAAAATTGATACTCAATCTAAAGACTAGGGTTAACTATCTATATACTTCAAAAACTGAAGTAGGGCATAAACTACCTGCGAAGTTTTTTGGTTACATATGTTAGATACATTTTGCCATTTCTAGAGTCACATACATCGAGTAGCATACTCTGAAGAGACAGGAGATACGAATTAACATTCACTTTAAATTTCTGAAGCTTCTATGCCTCAAGAAAAACCCCTCCCGGTAGTTCAGCTGTTCTATATTGAAAACAGATTCCTGAGCAAAATAGATTCGACAGGTCTCCAAGACCACAACAAAGGGGTGGGGATTCTGCACTGGAACGATTGACGACAATTAAGAAGAGCACCGACCGTGGAAATATACATAGAAAAGAGACAAGTGAGCGAGTTCGTGAGCGAAGAATCACCAACAAAACGGATTGCTCTTTTCTGAATGGAATCAAGAAGTTTCAATGAATGTTTTGATGCCGAGCCCCACACATGAGAAATATATTCCAAGACTGAATCTGTGCTTTGTAGATCATCAGAAGCTGACGAGAAGTGAAGTATTTTTTGGAACGAAATAGAAATCCAAGCTTCAGGGAAGCACTTTCAGCGATCGATTTCACATGGTTTTCCGATGGTTTTCCCATTCATGAGAGATTATTACTGATCGTAATCACTAGCATCGAGATAATTGACTTAGTGGGAGCCAGAACTGAACCCTGTGGAACACGTGCATTTATCGAGAGAATATCAGATGATACTACATCAACAACCACATAGAGACACCTATCAGACAAGAAACTCTTCAACAAAGCACACAACTGAGGAGGCAAACCACAAGATGGCAGTTCAGAAAGGAGACCCCGATGCCAAATCCGATCAAATGCTTTTGAAATGTACAGTAAAAGATCTAACGTTTCTCACAATTTTTCGATGGAATGCTGCCAAATATGTGAAACATACGCCATCAAAGTCACTGGTTAATCTTTGATGTCGAGCAATGCAATTGGTCTATAATTGAAAGGTCAAATTTTTTTCCTTCCTTCTAGGAACTGGCTGAACTCTTGCTGTTCTTCAGGACTTAGGAAAGAAAAACAAGTTATATACTCCAGTCTATGACGGTGAAAAAAGTGTAAACTGTGTATTTATCCCATACAGCACCGATTCGTATGAAAATTTGGATATAGGTTCTACTTACCCTCTATTCCAAAATCTACCCCGTGCCGAGGGTTGCTTTCTCCCTGGGGGTGGATGCCACCCCTTCTTGGGGGTGAAAAATTTTTTATTGGAAATAAGTGTGGAAATCAATAGATTGACTAATTCCAAGCACTTTTTGTTCAATGAAGTTTCTTCTGGAAAGCAATACTTTTCGACTTATTCACGAGTGGAATTGACGGTTTTCAGTTAAAAAACAACACGTTTTCTGATCCTTTTCCGCGAATAACTGGAAAATAATGCATCTAATCGAAAAACCTGCGGAAAGCAAAATTATAGCTTTTGAAAAAACAAAGGCGATTGTTTATTTGTGATGTATGCAAACCCACTACAAACTGAATAATTGCTTTTTGAAAGTCGATTGGTATTTTCAAACGCCAAAATGGAAAGTTTCTACGTACAATAACCCAAAACCAATGCATTTTTCGGGAAAAACTAGTTCGACCTTTTTTGAAGTCCTTCGAAAATCCTTTATTTTTGTTATTTATAAAAGTTTCTAGCATCAAAACTGACCGAGGTATGGAGGAAATAATGTTGAATCCTATTTTTTCGTTGAAAAAAAATTGTGAATAACTCATCCTCTCTTCTCCCCCCTTTGAGAAAAATCGTTGTTACTCCATAATTCACTTCATTCATGTTCTCATGATGAGTTCTGAGTTTTTCATCAATTGAAAGTACGTAGTTTCGGAAAAAAATTGAGATTGTAGAGAAAAAATTATATATGTGATTCAGCGAAAAATCACCATTTCTTCGAAATAACTCGAAAAGTATTGACCACATGCAAAATTTCCTTGAGTACAAAATTGAAGGCTATTCTTCTCTGAAAATTTTGGTGTTTCATTTTTTTCTGCAGGATGAAAATAAAGTAAGATATGGCCAGTTAAATATTGTGAGGGTTCGCGCAAAGTACCTTTTTTGAGCCCTTTCAGCATGAACCTTTTAAAAAATATAATCTGAAACGAAAAATAATGTGAATGAGCTTATAGCTCTTGAAAAAATCTACAAAATACTTTTTTGGTGGATTTGATTGCTTGAAGACTAAGCGAGTTATGGGAAAAAACAAAAACAATTTTTGTAGAAATTAGAGTATGTACATTAGTATATTGAAGAATACACATAGTAACTATATTTCAGGCCTAGTGGAACTATATGTATATTATATATGTATATATACAGATAGTTCCACTAGGCAACGATTTTTTCCAAAGGGGGGGGGAAGAGAGGATGAGTTATTCACATTTTTTTTTCATGGAAAAAATAGGATTCAACATTATTTCCTTCATACCTTGGTCAGTTTTGATGCTAGAAATTTTTATAAATAACAGAAATAAAGGATTTTTGAAGGACTTCAAAAAAGGTCTGACTAGTTTTTCCCGAAAAATGCATTGGTTTATGGTTATTGTATGTAGAAACTTTCCATTTTGGCGTTTGAAAATTCCAATCAACTTTCAACAAGCAATTATTCAGTTTGTAGTGGGTTTGCATACATCACAAATAAACAATCGCCTTTGTTTTTTCAAAAGCTATAATTTTGCTCTCCACAGGTTTTTCGATAAGATGCATTATTTTTCAGTTATTCGGGAAAACGTATCGGAAAACGTGTATTTTTTGACTGAAAACGACAAATTCACTCGTGAATAAGTCGAAAAGTATTGCTTTTCAGAAAAAACTTCATTGAACAAAAAGTGCTTAGAATTAGTCAATCTATTGATTTCCGCACTTATTTCCAATGAAAATTTTTTCACCCCCAAGAAGGGGTGGCATCCACCCCCAGGGAGAAAGCAACCCTCGGCACAGAGTAGATTTTGAAAAAGAGTGTATGTAGATCCTGAATCCAAATTTTCATGCGAATCGGTGCTGTATGGGATAAATACACGGGAAAATGGTCATAGACTGGACTAATACGAAAGGTTTAAAAATTCACAAAGTACCGGTGTCAATTCCGGGGCACGCGCTTTAAGAACAATTTCTGGGATTCCATCAGATACGCAAGCCTTGTTTATATTCAGGTTCATCAAAATATTTCTTATAATTTGCTGGTGAAAAACCATTTCAGGCATATGGTTGCTGACAGGCAGTGATATTCGATGATTTCGAATTATCAAATATTGAAAAGAGTAACGAACATATAAAGATACTATGTCGAATGCGAGGCCAAATGCTATCAAATAAAGACAATGTGTGTTCACAATCATCACCGTAGTTAGGATACTGAAGGTTTAGATTCTGTACTTTGGGAATTATTCAACCTTTTATATAACTTGGGGGTTTTTCCTAAGTCATGGAGGACAGCAAGAGTTCAGCCAGTTCCTGAAAAAGGGGAGAAAACTCAACCTTTGCCAATTGCATTGCTTGCTATCATTTACAAATTCATAGAAAAATCAAGGATACTGAAGGTTTAGATTCTGTACTTTGCGAATTATTCAACCTTTTATATAACTTGGGGGGTTTTTCCTAAGTCATGAAGGACAGCAAGAGTTCAGCCAGTTCCTGAAAAAGGGGAGAAAACTTAACCTTTGCCAATTGCATTGCTTGCTATCATTTACAAATTCATAGAAAAATCAATCAATATGAAGCTCATCAAATATCTAGAGAAATCAGGAATGATTAATGATCGACAACGCGGATTTTGCCATCAACGATTAACCATTGACTTATTGTCTTATGTTTCTCATATTCGGCAGCATTCAACGGACAAATTTGGAGAAATGATAGCTGTTGCACTCGATATTTCAAAAGCGTTTGATCGAGTTTATCATCGGGGTCTCCTTTCTAAACTTGCCGTCTTATGGTTTGCCTCCTCAGTTGTGTGCTTTGTTGAAGAGTTTCTTGTTTGATAGGTCTCTGTTTGTGGTTGTTGATGGAGTATCATCTGATATTCTCCCAATAAATGCAGGTATGGGATTCACAAAAAAACCCGTCATTGGTATGTCCCTAATTCATTCCGAAAAGTACGTACCTGAGTTAATGTAAACGTATCAGGGACACTTAATAAAGTACGTACATAGTACTTCCAAGCATGTACGTTTTTATTACATTCCGATTGGAACGGGACCAAGTATGTACCTACATGGGACGTCTAACCAGTACATACATGGTACACCCGGTAATGTACGTTCTTCGAATGTCTCCTATCCGTCCCAGGACGTATCGACGTAACTGGGACATAAATGGTTCGTCTTCAGGACGTCGTGTGCTATTTGGGTATTCCACAGGGTTTAGTTCTGGCGCCCACTTTGTTTTTGCTTCATATCAATGATTTGCTCGAGAAAACATCTTGTTCATTACATAGTTTTGCGGACGACAGTACTCTTCATACCAGTTTCTCTTCCAGAGTCCCCATACCAGCTCGAGAAACAAAAATTCAAAGAAACATTCACGTCAATAAAATTAACGATGTCTTGGTAAAAATAGCAGAAAGGAGGTAGCATGAACTTGGTGGAATTTAATGCTAGGAAAACCCAGACACATCTCTTCTCAAGGAAAGCCGATCTATCATCATCTAGTATTCAGATGTCAGGAGTAACTATTCCTACAAAGTCAAGTATATCGATGCTAGGAATTACGATCAGTGTTAATCTCTTATGGGAAAACCATGTGAGATCGAACGCTAAAGGTGCACTTGGATTCCTATTTCGTGCAAAGAAATACTTCACTTCTCGTCAGCTTCTAATGATCTACAAGGCTCAGATACGACCTGTCTTGGAATATGGTTTTCATGTGTGGAGTTCGGCACCAAAACATTCATTGAGGCTTCTCGATTCTCTTCAGAGAAAGGCAATCCGTCCTGTTGGTGATTCTTCGCTCACAGACTCGCTCACTTCATTGAAACATCGTAGAAGGGTTGGAGACTTGTCTCTCTTCTATAGATACTTTCACGGTCGGTGCTCTTCTGAATTGTTATCAATCGTTCCACCCTTGGCAATATCTACACGGATGACTCGACGAGTACAGAATTCACACCCCTTTGTGGACAATTTGGAGACCGCTCGAACCTCTCTTGCTCAGAGATCTTTTTTCAATGGAACAGCTGAGCTTCGGAACTCCTTGCCGAAAGAGGTTTTTTCTGAGGCTTACAAACTTCAAAAATTCATGTTAATTCGTATCACCTGTCCCTTGATACACGCGGTGTTCTTTGAACGAAAGGGACTACGAAAGGGAAGCCCTGTAGGCTTCCCTTTCGTATGAATCTGCATGTAAAAAAAATCAACGCACCAGAATTGCATTCATCTTGCTGTGTGAAATCAACCTACCTCCAGGAAAAAAAACGACATAATCCAACGTTCAAAACTTGCTACCAATCACTACCCAACGAACACCGATAAAACAAACGAATATCACTCCCGCACGCGAAGCCGATATTAGGAATCGTCGGAAATTGAATTCCATCTAGAAACCAGCCGGGACCATATTTATCGCCTATCACAACAAATCGGAGCTGATATGTGTCGAGCAGTTAACTTCATCGTTACACCACTTGACCTACCTCACTCGTTTATTCCAAGTCTGGCGTCACATGAAAAACAAATGACGAATTCAGAGTACCCGCTGTCGCGATAAATCGATAAAAAAAGCGATATTTGTAAGCAATTCGCCTCGAGATAGATGATTTTGTGCGAAAGGAGCGATTTTGGAAGAATTTAGTGCCTGTCGCATTCGTCGAGCAAAAATTAGTCGTGGACGAATTATAATTATCGAGGCGTATTTTTAGTTGCAGATAAAATTCCACAAGGCCGAATTGATATCAACAAAGGTGTCAGTGTTTACCGACTCAAATATTCACACGACTACTATTTTTTGAGCTCATTATGTTTAACAAATGATGCAGGACGTAAAACCGAATTACTTCAGATGAAATCCGTTGTTTTGAATAGTATTGAAACAATTTTTTTTTTGAAGCAAGTAAAACATGTAAGCCTTATCTCATCGCAAAGCAATGATTCCTTTCATTTTTTCAGAGTTGGACAGAATTGTGAATTGAATTCATTTCAAATGATTTGAATTCATTTTCTGTGAATTCAATTCAATGACTTCAATTCATTAAAAAAAAGTGAGTTGTGGATTGTGAGTTGATATTTTTTTTCCGGTGAATTGTGACTTGTTAATTGATTTTCGTGAATTCAATTCACGGAAATGAATTGAAGCCACAATTCAGATTCACAATTCACAAGCCATTCCCTAAAGCGCATGTGCTTCTTGTTCTTGTATACCCCATCCAAAATTCAAAATTAGATGGATGAATGGTTTGAAGAACGAAACTGGCACAGGCATTGAGAAAAAAGATATTCAAGACTTGGTTCTGGAGGCGTCAGCAGCCGTTAATATGGAGAAGAAGAAAAAAAATAAGTCTCTCATCATTGGGGATGACACCCTCTTTGACTTCAATGAGTCTGAGGAACAAGTCGAATCACCTGACATCCGAAATGATGTTGATTTTGAATTTTTACAATTCTTGCAAGACCCTAGATCTGATATAGATATGTTGAATAATTATCCTTGCGTCAAAGCTCTATTCCAAAGATTCAACACATGTTTACCATCATCCGCGCCAGTAGAACGGCTTTTCTCATATGCAACAATGATAAATACTCCTAAAAAGAGTAACATATCTGACGATAATTTTGAGAAATTGGTAATATTAAAATCAATAAAGGATTTTATCCAGACATTTCAATGTTGAGATTTGTATTCAATTTGACAGTTACCAGAATTTTGTGACGTTATTATAATTATATTTATTTTTTGTATTTTATGTTAACTACTTCTGAATAAATATTTTATTTCCTGTTTCAATAAAAAAAGTATTTTTTTCATTTAGAGTGTAATCGATCAGAAATATTGATAAATATACCCAATAGGCATGATGTTTCTTCAATTATCTCATGATCATCACTCATCCATTCATTCGATTAGTTCTATTAGTAGTAAGTACTGGTTCAGTGGTTGCATACATCTCACCATTAAAAAGTATGAATTCATAATTTTTTCTCATCTGAAATCAGAAGATTTTTTCCAAGTTGTTGGGTACCTACTATTTACCATGCAAGTCATATAAAAAACAATCCTGACCTGTATTAGGACTAAACTTTTCGTTTAATCCAAAAAATCATTTAGCAATATTTTCTATGAATGCGAGTGTAATATCACTGATTTTCTATAGATTTCACCACTAAGAAAAAAAATACAATGAAAAGTTGTAAGCAAAATGAATTGTGAATTGATTAGGGTAACAATTCACAAGCTAGCTTGTGGCTTCAATTCATTTTTTTTCTGATGAATCCCCAATTCATGAATTCAAATCTTTTTTTTTGCGTGAATTGTGACTGTGAATTCAATTCACGAAAGTAGTGAATTTGTCCAACTCTGCATTTTTTAAATAGTATAATGTTGAATGTAACAGCTATTTGTGGAAAAATCTCACTCACTAGGATAAAAACTCATTCAAGCCAACATAAGATTTTGTTCCGTTCAGAAAAAATTATCTCTTGATAAATTATGGAACAGCTTCACTAGTTACACCAAACAATTCCAAAATATTCAACTTGTGACAAGTCTGTAATTGATTTTAATTGACATTCGAATAAAATACAAGTACCTATCAACAGAGAATGTTTGTATTATTTTTTGTTTTACTTCTTCCATAAAATTGTGATTTCTATTCTTTGATTCGGAGAAGAGAGCCAAAAAATTATTACTCGCAGATTGAATACATTTGAAACGAATTTTCTGTGATAGTTGAACACGTATTTTCGATTTCATCGAGAATTATCAACTGCATTTGTGCTTTACAATCATAAATTGCCTTCAGACGAAATTGTGAAAGCATCATCAAACGATTTATCATCTGTAGACATTTTCATGGTGATGGAATTCATAAAGAACGACGATCGTTTCAACACAGCTGAAAATTGAAATGTAAAAGTAACACCGTGAGTACTTGAACACTTCAGATTATATATTGAAATTACTCCGAATATTTCCATCGTATGATAAAAATCCCATATGAAGCGGGACATTTTCGATCAATTACAGCGATAAATTCCCGGCGGGACATTTTCGGGCTGGTAAATACCCGGTAGGTATCGAAAAATACCCGCTCGGTCCGTGTATCTATAGTAACGATTGTTAAAATGTACATTTGTCATCTTGACAGGCATAAATACTGAATTTTAAACGTCGTTGTTTCAACTCCGGAAATATTCTACCGAATTACACTCGTGCATCAAAATAAACCTGATTATTTTTTTCACTTGTCAAAATGTGACGTTTTTGGCATTTCAACCAATAGTAGCGGGTTATTCTATGGTTATTCTAGCCAATCATTGGGTATTATACTGATAAAACTGCCTGGTCCTTTCGATAAAACGTTGTTTACTTTTGAACTGTCAAAAATATAAGGTTTACCGCGTCGATTCTATTGAACTGGCTCATATTTATATAAATTATCATGAATGAAGAGTTACCTTATTATTAATAGTCATTCACTTTTCACTTTTTCAGCATAATGATAACGTAAACAACACATTTCAATGAACACTCAAACACGTAAATAGCTCATAACCCCAACTTTATGACAGATATAGCGAACGACCGATTCAAATATTTAAGGTTTCCTTGACTCAAATGAAGATGGCGTACAATTAGTTTTTATTGAATACAATTCATTTTTTGTGGTATGAGAAGAAACCGTTGTATGAAGATTTTGAAACAACGACGTAACGAATGATTTTATGTTCCTTCTGGCGCGATTTTCATTTCATAAGAAATTTTCAATTATCAACCTTGTACAATGAGAGGTGTAACGCCATCTCTTGGTATCATCGGCAAGCATTATCTTATGCACTGCGTAAGCATCATATCTCTTCTGGATCATAGAGGGCATACATCGTTGTTTGACATTGCAAATTTGTAAAATTTTCACCTATTCTCATTTCCTTCTTATGTAAATGAAATACTGATCAATTAAATTGTTCTTCCTTCTATTTGTTTAAAAAATAATCTCTCCAAATACAACTCGTTCTTCAAATTTAATAAGATAAATTTTCATTTTCGAAACAATCAAACTTTTTTATTTTGAGGCAAAAGTATGAAAACAAACCGAATTAGATAAAATCACTCGTCCTACGGACTCGTGATTTTATCAATCGGTTTGTTTTCATACTTTTGCCAAATAAAAAAGTTTTTGTGGAAAATGAAAATTTATCGATTAAATTTGAAGGACTCGTGGTATTACCTTTGATAATCTTCCATTCAAGCATGTTGTCAGTAAAAAATCTACATTCGGTTATTTTTATATTTTGCTAAAAGAGCCCTCCTCCTTCGGAGTCGGGCTCTTTCGACAAAATATGAAAATAAACTCATGCAGTTTTTAGACAACATGCTTTCATGGAAAATTATCGGTAATTTTGAAGCACTTGTGTAATTACTCCCGAATATTTCTCCAAAATGAAGTAATTGCGCGATGGCTATCGTATCATTCGAAGAACAATTTTTTAAAAGCCATGACTGTACAATTTAGCAAGTATCAAACCATATATCATGTAACTTTCGGTTTGATTGGAAGCGCGTCCAATTTTCATATTTCAAATGGAATGTATAATTTTTTTTTGGAAATTCCGAATCGATATAGCCTTTCCAACGATATATCATAATCATACATCCAATTCACATTCTGCTGGTTTAATTGAGATTTTATAAAAAAGTACTTTTTGTACTTCCCCCGTAACGGAACATTATCGTGAAAGTATGCTATGGAATATTGAACAATATCGTTCAACAACAATTCATGGCCAAACTTTTTACACAATATTTTTATGCAGATCAGCTCTTTTCAACATAGGAATTTTCAGAGTTGGTTATTAACTTCAATACAATCCATGATTTGTATTTCGATATGTATTGGAGTTTCTTACCAAATTTTAAAATTACTTTGTTAGAATTTAAGAAATGATAGACTTGATGTTGGAAAATGAAGAAAAATCAAATTTCAAAAATATCTAATTTGGATAAAAAATATTGTGTGAAAAGTTTGGCCAAGAATTATCGTTACTTACATGATATTTTTCAATAGCATACTTTCATGATGTTGCGTTACGAAAAGAAAATAAAACGTAATATTCATGAAATATCAACTATAACAGCAGATTGTGATTTGAGAGTATGATTGTGATATATCATCGAAAAAGTATTTCTATACTCAATCGTTATTTCCCAAAAATATATATATATACTGTTACGATATTTCCTTAGGTTCGTTTATTAAAACTTCAAACAACACTAAACTACTTTCATTACAACTCAACAATACGATACAATCACTTAAACTGCCCAATTAGACTATCCAATGCTCTTTAATAAAACTCTCCTGATAAAAACTCTACACGCTTCGACTTCTGCACTTAGCAATACCAAAGCTCTCTCTGCCAGAAACTCTGAAAAACTCTCCGCCTAAAACCCCGAACCGTCTCCGTAATTATACTTGCGTATGCCTATGGAAAATTTTCCAGGGAGATCTCGATGATGTGTATCGAATTCTCTACGCCAATCAGGATTTCCTGCAAGATGACGTTCTCTCTTCGACCCCTCATATTATTTTGCGTTTACGAGCGACAGGGCCGGCGCTAGGGGATTTCGTAACAATACTTTCGACTTGAAATATGAAAATTGGATGCACTTCTGGTAACACCGTAAGTGTCTTATATGGTTTGATACTTGCTAAATTATCCATTCATGACATTGCATTGAACTACCGAATTTAAAATATAACATACGAAATAACAACAAAGGTACAGGGGGGTTAAATTGTTTCCGGGTCACCCGGTATACCCAACGTCAAGTAAATCAATTATTAATTGATTGCAACGAGTGCCCTGACTAAGCGTGTCTGGGACAACTCATACTCGCTCCCGTTGTAATATTCTTATTGATTCTTATATTCTATATTGACGACTTCGCCGAATCCGTTGGCATCCGGCCTGGTTACCGGCGTATGATGAGGGGTGAAAAGACGGGCGCCAAATTTGACAAATTCTGCATGGAAATTCTTTCACAGAATTGACGGAAGAATTTTTCCGTGTTTTATTGAAATTAATCGCCTAACGGGGTTGAAAAAGGGATAGAAAGTTATTTTGGGGGTTAATCAACCCACAGCATGAACCGCTGAGCGTAGAGATCAGAAATTAGGAGAGTGTGTTTTTTGTATGACATAAGAATAGATAAGAAACGGTTTCCCGAAATTCCACCCCTAAACTTAGTACTTAGAACTAATATAGTTGCATTACAAAAATAGTTAACGTCCAACGGAGTGGGCACGGGTCAGCTAGTGTTAGATAAAGATATATCAAGGAAAACGAATAATTCGCAAAAAAAGTTATATAGCGACCTGCATGTAAGATCACCCTCTGGATTTTGCACTTATTCACTAACGCCCTGTATAATTAAAAACGGGTATATTTTCCGACAGAGCGTTCGATCCCCTCTGCCCCTCCGCCGCGCCGCCGCTGGCGATCGCGTCTGAGCCCCCATTCAGGTCCCTCGCCCGAGACCTTGGCATTGGTATTGGAATTCACTGAACGCCTACGAGCATCACAAATAAACAAAGCCGCTCGCCAGCGAATGCCTCGTTCGCAGTCCGTCCTTTTCTTTCTCTTCTTTCGCGTCTCTCCTTTCGAAAATAACGCCAAACGATTCCGGAGACGACGCGACGAGCGTATCTGCCGGCGGCGAGGGGAGAAAAAACAAAAAAAAATTTTCCTCGAACATCATCTTTGCCACAAAAATACACAACTTCCTAAATAGGGATTGTTTTTCAATCAAGCATGATGTGCAAGCTTTGCATTTTGACGTTTGTCAAGTCAAAATCAGTAGGTATTGAATTTTTGAAGACTATAGTCAATTTTCGATAATCGTATGAAAATGTCTCATAGCAGTGATATAGAAGAATTACCAGCGACTCCTTCACAGATGTCTTAGACAAGAAAAAAATACAATCGAAAGGATTATATTTTTCATTTGACAAATACAACATC
Source organism: Zygogramma bicolorata (assembly GCA_032362365.1). Classification (NCBI taxonomy): domain Eukaryota; kingdom Metazoa; phylum Arthropoda; class Insecta; order Coleoptera; family Chrysomelidae; genus Zygogramma; species Zygogramma bicolorata. The sequence goes on from JAVJAQ010001768.1 coordinate 198,186, forward strand.
ATATATGTTTTTATTTCCGACTAAACCCTATGAGCGCTCATGACCGAGTGGTCAATGGCGCCGGCAGTGACCAGAAACGTCCGCGTTCAAATCCTGACCTCGGCAGAGATTTTATCCTTTCTTTTTTTCTTCTCTTCATTTCTCATTGTTGTATTTTCCGTGGTTATACCATTAATTAATTATAATTTTGTAGAACTTTTCAAAGAAATACGATTGATTACCTACTATAATTGTGTTCAATATAAATACCTAATGATATAATATATATAGATCCTCATTATTTATCGGGTGTAGATAAAATAGCGTATGCAACTCTCATGTAATGGTTATGAATACACTCGCATAAACCATACGAAACTCACCTTCGGCTCGTTTCGTATCCCGGTTTATGCTCATGTATTAATAACCATCATTACACGATCGTTGCATAATATACTATTTTGGCATTCTTCTCCGAATCAAAAAAAAAGAAAACTTCTAAGTAAGAAAATGAAAAAATACAAACACTCTCTGTTGATGAGTACGTGTATATAACAAAGACGTTGTATTCAATCACAAAAAGGAAGAAAGAGTCCATCTAAAAGAGCTATTCCCCTGCCTACATGGCACTACAGGCACTGGGTTACATAGAAATCACTTTTTCTTGCTCCATTTGTATACCAAACATATAAAAATTGAATCAAATACACAGCATACATGGGAAATATCTTTATTCACAACCATATATGTAACGCTGTCTTTACTAAGGTAATTGAAGGTTGGGAAGTGTCACATTCCACACCTCTACTTCCCGCCCTCACTTCCCGCCATCCTTTCCCGCCCTCACTTCCCGCCCTCATTTCCCGTCCTCATTTCATCGATTCTAGACTTTATCTGTCATTTATTGACTTCATCTGACATTTATTTATATTAGTGACAATTGTATACCCCGTAGTCACGGTAACAATATATCTACTTGATTATTCTGAGAAAACCGCGTTCTTGGTAATTTGTTGTTAAATGAAATATTTCAGATATGTTCAGAACGAAACAGAGATATATTAATTTTAATCGTAATATGATGATTGTAAATGAAATAGTATACAAACCTCGGTAGGAAGTTTCATTCCTATCTCGAGATCATAGCTAACCTCGACGCTTTGCGTCGAGAGCTAGCTGTAGAAAAATCCCACTCGGCAAATAAAAAGTAACCTCTTGGGCATGGCCCAGCTCTCCAGGTTGACTGACAGTCATTCGATATCTGAAGTTAAGCAACGCCGAGCGCGGTTAGTACTTGGATGGTGACCATACAGGAAAATACCGGGTCGAGAGCCCGTACAGCTGCAGCGGAATAGCATATCATAGCTAGCAGACAATATATCAATGAGCACAAGATATATTGAGGATATGCCGTCCTTCGGAGGGGACGTGAAGCCGTCGGTCCCGAGTCCATGGATGTTGGGCCCTACCTCTGGTTGGAATACCAGAGGGTTCGGCAAAATTTCCGGTTGGGGAAAGTGTGCTCACCGTCGTCGGTGATTGGCATTGGTAGCGGGAATAGGCCGACGTTAAATAAAGGAATAGAAGAAGAAGATGTAACCTCTTGAGCTCTTCAGTGGGAAAACGGAAAAATCATGGAACGCTTTCACTAGCTCATCAAAAATGGAGTCTTTCACGGACCGGAAAAAAAGTTCGATAGATTAAAAACTGCAGGTAATAATAACTCGCACTACCTTTGATTAAAAGATATATAGTAAGCCAAATCTCCAGATTTAGTTTCAATGTTCTTCTCCCGAAGATATTAACCATGTTAATAAAACGCGCGTCGAGTGAAAATAATATCAGTTTTGGGTTAGGGTAGTTGATCTCTATAAAAGTTTCAATTTTCATAGACGAATATCGTTGTTCGAACGACGAATTACTCAAATCGGTATTCCTTAAATATATGAGTCGTTACAAATGTCGTTATGTAACGGCTATGAACGACGTCGTTACAGTTACAGAATAGGCTTGTTACACTCACTAGAGATATCGCAAAAAAACTCCTAAAAGTCCTAGGAAAAAAATTCGATTCGAATAAAACCAGGAAAGCAGGACAGAGAATCTTCGACAACTAACTCGCTCACTTACTTTAGGGCGAACATGAAATACCGATTCAGTAACAACGAAGCCCTACCACGATACAATCATTATAACACAAAAACTAACCCATCCACTCAGTATCACAGAGTATCTCTCAAAAAGCAAAGATCTTCAATAAAGACAAACAATTCACATCAGAACTGTTGAAAGGCATCGCAGAAATGGAAAGAAAGATACTTAGTCCTCAAATAGTCTCTGTTTTCTGCTACAAACAAGTTTTTTCTTTCACTCCGTTACTATACATCTGTATAGCTTCAAAGTTATATTCACAATAATGTTCAACCTCACCTCACTATATTTTTATATGAATATAACTGCATTCACTGTTCGTCGGCAAGTATTGAGAAGACTTGTATATTCCATGGGTAATAATTCAAGGCAGAATTTGCATGAATTGCCTATCATATTGTTACGAAATCTCCTAGCGCCGGCCCTGTCGCTCGTAAACGCAGAATGATATGAGGGGTCGAAGAGCGAACGTCATTTTTCCAGGAACTCTTGATTCGCGTCGAGAACTCGATACACATCATCGAGACCTCTCTGAAAGATTCTCCATAGGCGTACGCAGGTATAAAAGGAGACACTTCATTGCGGAGGAGATAGTTATCAGCTTAGTGGAGAGGCGGAGAGATTTACAGAGTTTTGATATGAGAGAGCTTTGGTATTGCTGAGTGCAGAAGTCGATGTAGAGAATTTCTATTGCAGAGAGTTTTTGTACAAGAGCGTTTGGAATTCAAATTCAGTTTTTGTGAATTTAGCCCAAGGGTTCGATGCAAACAAGTCAAGAAACATGGTAAAATTATTCGTTCGTAGTTCGTGTTATGATTGCGTGTCCATTGACTTGCTTGTGTTGAACGCTGTTACTAGTTTAGGGCCAAGTCTTTAGTTATTGGGTAGAATTGCACGAACCAGTTATGAGAATATGAGATATACAAAATTAGTGGGTGCGCATCAAGAAGTACATTGTTCAAAATCGACGGGCTATAGAAACCCGTTTCAAAGAACATAATTGAAATTGATCAGAAGAGTTCTCATTTCGAACACGAAAATAAAAAACTGTACTGTTTACAGATCGATGTCGATCATAGTTCTGACGAACATTTCAAAGTCTTCTGTAACGGCGTCAAAATAAGGTACAGAGCGTCGTTTTTCTTCTATTGCCAACATCTCTTACCAATGCATTACCGAACGTGTATGAACTTGGCATCGCATCGAGAACCTTCATTACGTTATCGTATCAAAATCAATGTTCAACGTTCATCAATAGAAATCGTCCAATCGATCGAACTGTACGACGTCACGGTGCTTGCTTGAATAACGCCAAACTTAGGCGTCGAAATTAGGCAGCATCTGTTGAAAGAATGCAGTATGACGGTACGTTACATCAACACTTTCGAATAGAATTGAAAATAACGTATCTATCGTTCAAGGATCATGAACAGATAATTAGCGAGATGGCTTTTAGGCCAAGAGCCAGAGCAAAAAAAGTAGGTTCATAATGCAATCTTCTACAGAATTGATTTTCTTGTTGGAAAATGTTTGGGGTTGTCCCCTGAATATAAATTCAAGTTGGCGGGACAGGGGGGGTTGAGCTTCAGCCGTCATCTTGGAAAACACGTTTTATCAAATATCTCGTAAACCATGCATCGTACGACAAAAACAGTAGGGATCATTTTCGTTGATAATAAAATTGTCTTCAACTTTTATTCGAAACTTTTTTCCGTATAGTGCATAGGTTTTCATTTATAGCGCGCCAAACTTTTCCCAGCATGGCTATTGCTAAATATATAGTTAACGGTTGATGAAACAGTATAAATGGCAGTATTTTGGCGCGCCATAAATAAAAACCTATGCTTTATACGAAAAAAAGTTTCAAATAAAAGTTGCAGAGAATTTCATTATCTACAAAAACGATCCCTACTGTTTTTATCGTACGATGCACGGTTCACGAGATATTCGATAAAACGTGTTTTCCAAGATGGCGGCTGAACTTGAATTTAGATTCAGGGGACACCCCCGAACATTTTCCAACAAGAATATCAATTCTGTAGAAGATTGCAGGAAAAAAGTACCTGGCTCTTGGCCTATTTGAAATATCCAGATTTTAACCGGGCAGTAGTGACATAATTTTTAGCGGCGTACCTACTCAATATTTTTACGATCTATCCTCCGGTTCCTTCATTAAAACTCCAAACAACACTAAACTACTTTCATTTCAACTCTTTATCACAACACAATACAATACAATCACTTAAGTTGCTCCACCAACTTTCCAACGCTCTGTATTAAAACTATCTGTAATAGAAATTCTCTACTTTGACTTCTGCACTTAGCAATACCAAAGCTCTCTCCGATAAAAACTCTGTAAAACTCTCCGCCTAAGCAAGAAACTCTGATAACTATCTATCTCAATAACTCTGCTCTCTGCGGTAAAGTGTCTCACTTTATACTTGCGTACGCCTATGGAGAATCTTCGAGTCAAATCTCTGTAATAGAATATTCCACGCGTGACGAGAGTTTCAGGAAAAATGACGTTCTCTCTTCGACCTCTCATATTATTTTGCGTTTACGATCGTCAGGGCCGGCGCTAGGAGATTCGTAACAATATAACTGAATCAACTTGTTATATGCAATAAAATGTATGCACTTTGAAAATATTACAGATGATATAAAGTACCTCTATCACTGAGTTCTTGCATTTTGAGGCTGGATTTGTTCCACTAGTTGTGAATTAGCTAGTTATTCAACCAGTAAAAAAAAGTTTAATTTTGTAAATCGAACGCGATTTCTAGGGTACAGCGTAGCGATATCACGTAAAGCAGCGTGATTGAAAAATTTTCTATCGTGATACGTGCAACACTTTTTTCCAATTTTGCTGAAAATATTCGGTCATCATTTTTAAAGAGTAAACCTGTCTACTACAGAAAATTTTCAGTATCAAGTTCGATCATATCGTTTGTCAGTTCGACGTCTTCAACAAGTATATAAAATTCGGCTGGAAATCACTGCTTGCTGAAAAAAAGGAAAATAGGAAGCAGTGATTGAAGATAGTCTAGAAGTCCAGATTTACCAAATGATGGCAGAAAACATTCTACATTATTTATTACTTTGTTGGGCGTTAATTATGTTTGTGATGCAATTATATTCAGGTCTATTCTGGTGCCCTATTGATTCTTGAATATCAGATTACTGAGAAATATTCAAGAATGGGACCAAATACAATAAATGTGGTTTGCCTCCTCAGTTGTGTGTTTTGTTGATGAGTTTTTTGTCTGATAGGCTCTGTATGTGGTTGTTGATGGAGTATTATCTGATATTATCTCAATAAATGCAGGTGTTCCACAGGGTTCAGTTCTGGCGCCCCTTTTGTTTCTGCTTAATATCAATTATTTGATCAGGAAAACATCTTTTTCAGTACATAGTTTGGAGAAAAACAGTACTCTCCATACTAGTTTCTCTTCCAGAGACGCTGAGAAACAAAAATTCAAAGAAACATTCACGTCAATAAAATTAACGATGACTTGGTAAAAATAATAAAGTGGGGCACAAAAGAAGGTTGCTATGCAGTCTTTTATGATAACAAATAGTACATAGGAAGAATCTCAGAAAAGAAAGGAAATACATGTAGAGTTAAATTTTTACAAGAAGACTTAAATGAATTCATTTGGCCAGAAAATTAAATTACAGAGGAAATTGACATGAAACATATATTTTATGGCCCAATTAGTTTCATAAATTCAGAAGGTTTTAGACCATTTGCAATTAAACAATACGATAGAAGTGAAATAAATAGCATCTATAAAGAATGGAAGAAACAATAAAGGTGAAGTATATTTGAAATAGATGATTTCAAATCTATTTAATTTATCTACTTTTCAGAACCTGTACGTTAAGACTGAAACTTTATAACAGTATTATTTTTTATAAAATATATTTAAAAACTTCAATAGTTTTTGTTTTTCATTTGTACCAAAGCATTAGATATATTTTAATGTCTCCAAAAATTAGTCGTAGTATAAATGTTCATAGGCACTCAATTGAATTAAAATTTTATTTCATCACATATTATACTAGTGAACAACTCAAAGCAACCTAAACTGATCAGAAAATGAAGAAATAATTTGGGAAATATAGGAAATGATTAGGAAATATAAAAAATATTTAGGAAATATTTGAGAAATTTAAGAAATGATTCGAGAAATGAGGAAATAAATGAGAAATAAGGATATAATAAAAGAAATACAGGGAAAAAAAAAAAAATTGGTGTACACTTTTTACGTCAGTGAGAGATCCCTCGGATTTTATTGTATTGTGCTGTGATAAAGAGTTGTAACAAAAGTAGTTTAGTGTTGTTTAGAGATTTAATCAACGAACCCAGGGGAATATCGTAACAATATAACATCGTAAAAAAAACACCTAATCAGCGTCCTAGACAGAATTTTAAAATCCTCATCCAGTGCCAATTCAACAAAATTGAAGGTTCATCTTCCATTTCGAAATCAATCACATGTATTATTGATATTAAACCACTCTGATTTCAAAAATCATTGCTTCATGATCGAAAATGAAAAAAGTTATGATTTTACATAACTGCATTACATTCTGGAAAATCGATTTGACCTCGTGAATTCGGTATCTAGTTTTTTTCGGCGAGAATAGATCTAACATAAACAATAATATATTATTTATTGCTCGAGATATCACGCGAATTTATTTTTCCCGGGGCAGTTATCAGTTGCGTAAGCGATAAGAGAAATTGATTTAGGATTGTTTGGGCTGAACGATCCATATGATTTCTCCTTGCTGCTATGCAGAAAGCGAACTTGTTTGCTAGTCATTCAAACTCTTAAATGTTGTTCGAATGTTATTTGAAGAGGTGGATAAGAATTGACATCCATTTTCTGGGTTTTTCCCTCTGGAAATGAAATGGTGTAAATCTTATTTACAACCATATATGTAATGCTGTCATTACTAACGTCATTGAAGGTTGGGAAGTGTCACATTACAACCCTCTACTTCCCGCCCCCATTTCATATATTCTAGACTTTATCTGTCATTTTTTGACTTCATCTGACATTATTTATATTGGCGACAATTGTATGCCCCGTAGTCACGGTAACAATTATCTACTTGATTATTCTGAGAAAACCGCGTTATTGGTAATTTGTCCTTGAATGTAATATTATCTGGCACCTGTCAGAAAACAACTACTCCCCTGGCTAATACCCCGAAGGGCATTGAATTAGGTATTGTTACGTCCTAGCGCCGGCCCTGACCATATCGTAAACGCAAGGCGAGGGATCGCGTCGTAACGAACGTCATTTACCTGGAACCCGGCGTAAGCCGCCTGGAGAATTCGAGACGCGTCATCGGGGCTTCTCTCGACGATTCTTGATTGGCACGCAGATATATATATATACGCGACAGGTTTCGCTGCGGGAAGAATTTGTATTACAGAGAAGTTTTTATTCGGAGCTTAGTGGAGCGAGTTTAGTAGAGCTAAGTGGCGAGAGTTATTGAGATCCAAGTGGAAAGAGCTTTTATTTATTATTGCTAAGTGCAAGAAGTGAAGGGAATTGTTAGTACAGAGAGTTTTAGTAGCGAGCGAGCATTGGAAAGTTATCGGAGCGATTTAAGTGATTGTGTTGTATTGTTTTGTGATAGAGAGTTATAATAAAGGTAGTTTAGTGTTGTTTGGTGTTTTAATCGACGAACCCAGGGATATATCGTAACAGTATATTCGACCGGTGCTAGTGCAGGTCTCTTCACAGAAGAAAATCCTGCATTTGCTTTTGGCGATACAATGCCCTTCGTGGTATTAGCCAAGGGAGTAGTTGTTTTCTGACGGGTGCCAGCCAAAACCTACTGTGTAGGTAGATTTGAGACTGGCCTGAACGGATTGTTCGAAAAATGATTTGATTTAACGCCAGTCTTCAGGTGAGCCCATCGACTATGTCGAATGTTTTTTTTATCTACAAAAATGTTAGGTGTTGTCTTCGATAAAAAACTGCAAACGATAAGTCGACAATTTATGCAAAAAACGAAGAAAAATCCTAGGTGTTCCTGCTAACCCCTGCAAATTTTTATTCTCATCTCAGGAATGGTATTATGAATTGAGGCGCCAGCTCCTCTGTAGGCCGAGTGTTCATGATCCAGAAGTATGCTATAAGGATCAATGGAAGTTGATATTCAGGGATTCTTGTAGGAAATCATTTCGGAATATAAAAATATTAGTTGCAGGTATGTAATTCCCCGAGGCTAGCACATCGCACATATGTACACCGCAATAAAAACAAACTGGCTCGAAATAGATCAGCACATAATTACTGTACAAGTAATGCCCACTTAAGCCTCCCCAGTCAACATCACACTGTACTCTATCAAAAGAGTTTTGAATATCTGGGATGCAAACTCTATAACTGAACTGATGACATTAAAGTCTCAGGAAATGTAAACATTATCAAGAAAAAAGTCGACGAACTGCTATTGTCAAAAAATTGTATGTGATGTGTTCCATTTTTGTATCCAGTTCTATTCATTAATATGTGTCATTATGTCTATATATTATTTTAGTCCTTATGTTGTATGTACAACTATTTATTTTTATTTTACTGACGTTTTACTCTTTTCCATTTGTAGTACCACGTTGTTAGTGTGCAAGCTGATTTGAATGAATAAAAAACTTATTATCATTATTACTAATGAAAGGAGAAGACGAAATGAGAAGTTGACAAAGAAACAAGATAATTAGGTCCTAAGCGGGTATGTCATAAAACGTTAGGATTTGATTGAAAATCATGCGTTTACAAATGAGACAGAATAATTTCATAAATGCACTTTTTGTATTGAGTGCCTCCTTATAGAAGATTCAGTTTGCCCAACATTTCTCCATGAATAATTGCTGCTTCATTTCATTTTGTCATTAGTACATCCGCTATTTGATACGATCAAAAGTTGAAAAAAATCCCCCAAAAAGTCAGTTGCCAAAGTTGGGCACTACCGAGAACACCACCCAAGCCTGTTAACCAGCTGACTTCAAAACGTTTAATATTATTGCAAAGTCACTTTGCGTTTGTGTCTAGCTTCAGCTATTCGACGCTCTTTCATAGATATTTTCAACATCACTGCTTCTCTGAAACATCAATAGTTCCCCTCCGAGCAGCTGCATCGCGATCGACCCGACGAAAGCTGTCCTCCCTCCCTATTGTTATGAGCCTAAAATCCTACTGCTCGTCAACTTTATTAGAAACGGATAAATAAGTGGATCGACCACGTTCCCAACCTCAAAAATAGCACATTTCCCAATGAAACGGAAGTTCTTTCTCAGGCGTCCCAACTTTACAGCCATTTTTTTTTCAAAATGTTTACATAACTCGGAACCGTCTACGCTGCTAGCTCCGTCAAGAGGAAAACAACGCATTTTTCACGAGCTACTCTGAATAGATATTCAAATTTATAATAAAAACTGAGCAACAACCGTATAGCGAGCCTAGCCTGCTCCGATGAAAAATAAACTGACCTTGTATTCGTCGACTACGACTATTATTAGACGTTAGACACTGACCCGCGCAACAGCATCGTTATTCATCTATTCGATAGAGTGGGTCGATTTTTTCGGGTACATAGACGGGCTAATCTCCGCCACATATTATATCATTACGTAGACACTGAATCATGATTTTGGTTCATCGCTTTTATCGATTTCAAGATCGTCGATCGGATTTCGAGATAAGACGTTAATTCGTTTGCTGCAATCGACGTGCCGGTAAAATCTGGTATTCAAATATGGTTACAGGGCGTCACGCTACTAAAAGATTTTCAAGGCGAATTTTGGTGTCGGAAACAGATTCTCCTAAGCACTAGTGGAATTGCTTACTCTTGCCAAGGATATTAACGTGATGTACTTCAAGCACATCTTTCACCAACACCCTTGATTTCTATGTCACCTTCATTTGCACCTATTGATTTCTCTTGCAGCAACCACTTTGAATTTATATGAGTCAAAGTCAGTTTCATTGAATCTGCCGAAATTCACAATATCCACAATTCAATAATATATCTTATACATCTGCTTTCAACCAGCCTCCTACGAAGCCCTTAATGCATATGCTACAAGTAATTTCAAGTACCAAGCCATAACTATTTCGTTCTCACCAGTAGATCGGAGATATTCAAAACTCTCAATCACCCACCTAATTCTTCGGTTTGAGCTCTTGTGGATCTGTTTCAGCCTCTATAACCTCCTTGCAATTATGCTCTTGCCGGTTGTCCTTCAACAACTACGTTAGAGCCAGGAAAGTGTCTTCAGAAGCTCATATAAAGTTTTTCTGTAGCTGCTGGTACATAACCCTCCCAATATTTATTATAAAACCGATACAATTAGAACGTTCTTTCGAATTAACTCCCTGGAGGGGTTGAAAGGGTGCTTATTGGAAAATCCCTCCACAAAATTGTCTCCAAGATCTCTTTTCGGCTCTTGTGAGTTCCTTGTTGAGACAGCTGCTTTGTAGTCTTCCCATTGTTCCAGACTTTCAATTCTATTCAAGTTCCTTCTAATTTTATTTCTAAGTTTATTATAGTTTAGCCAGCTATTCATTCCACCAGGATACGTCTTCGTTAAATCGAATATGCTGATGGTCCAACATCGAGGCAGCATCAAAAACATGCCAGTTATTAATGGAGTTAGTCAAAAATAGTCTGCGACGGTTGATTCTGGTATTTATCTTCGTATCGCATTATAAAGGTGGGTTATTCACCTCTATTTGAATGTCTATATTTGTGGCAAACAATATTCCAAACGGAACTTCCTCCGTTCACTGCTGTCTGTGCCTCCCCACGTGGGAACATTTGCATCGCAGCACAGAATGTAAGCCTTTTAACATTTTCACACCGTCTGCTGAGACTTTCTACTACCTCTGGTGAGGCTACCAGGAAGCCGGTATTTGAACAATGGCGGTTGCCAAATCTCCGGTGATGAACACTGAACGGTAATGAATTTAATAAGTAGTAGTAATTCTGCTCTTGCCTTGTCACACGTATCACACTCTAGTAAATTTATTCATTGTATTGCCAGTCCTCTATTGTTCAAGGGTTTTCGAATCAGTCAGATAGGTATTTCTGTTTCGTGCAAAAAAGCTCATTTTAATACAGCTCGTAGCAGCTTTTGGATTTGAGCTCTTGGCTTACTCATTCTTCTACCCAATTTACCGCTGAAAGAGCTATCACATTTTTCCTCTCAATGCACTTCTATTCTTCGTCAACATATTCACTTCCACTGGTGAAACAGTCTGCTTTCCAATGTATATCTTCTCGGTACTGGTCAGTATTGATCCCTCGAGAGGCTAGGAAATAATACTGACGGCTGTGAGAGAACCAATGCCACAGAAAGACTTATACTCTCGAGTCAAGGTGTACACCACACTTCACCCCGACGCTCCGGAGAGGTCCTTGAAGTCCAGTTACCTCCCCCCAACGCTGTATTTCCAGGTGTCACCTCCGACCTCGTTTGCCTTCTCCTAGGGAGAGTTCACCGGAGCACACCACGTGGGAGTTAGGATAGGAATTAAGTTTGAATAGCTGGTGGTATCGACTAGGGACAAACATGACAATGAATATATTCACAACCCATCCAATCCAACTTGGTAGTATGGTTGTGCATGCGTAGAAACATGTTGTGTATCTGAACTATCATTGAGCAACTGAAGGAGGAACTTAGCTTCTGCCGGTAAGGATTGGATAAGATGAGCTGTACGTTGTGAGGTTAACTACTAATGCCAACGAAATACTGACGAAAACAAGCACTGTTGAAATGCCGATGATACCACATACCCAGTCGAATATTGTCACTAATATTGAGTGCTGCTCATGGCTGATTTCTCAATGTATTGCGACGTGTGCAAACATTTTCGAAAGACGAACTGGTCGAAAAATGGAAGGATCGCAAAAATAGAGCCAAGGAAAACAATATCGAAACTTTCCAAAGGCAACAAAATATTGGAACATTTTGTGATTTGTTTCCTACCAATTGTGTGCCATGTGTATCAAGTTTGATATTTTTCTCAATTTTATTCAATTGAGGTAAGTACTTACTATGTGACATCCTGTATTGTTTGATCAAAGGAAATATTTGTATTTGTTAGTTCGTTTTCTAAGGATATTTTTTGACAATATGTACTAACTATCATCGTTACAGTGATGAGAAGTTTCATATTGAGGAGCAGTCAAATGCATATGCTGAAAAGAAGCAGCATAAAAATTTCATGTATAGCACTGCCCATATCTGGAAAAAATTGTCCATCAAAATGTTCTATAGATACTTTTGGTGGCAGACACATTGTTAATAGTAACACATTAGAATCATTTATGGTGTGGGATGGATTGTAAAAACTAACGATAACTGAAACCACCGAAATAATGATGATATCAAATACTGTCACATATACTGATGACCGACGGTTGCTCAGAGTCAATAATTCAATACATTGGTAAGAAGCGTGGATATTGGGTAACTGTATAAGCTAGTGTTGAGCTTGGTAAAATTCTGTAGCTCAGATTTGGCTAATTATTGAAAATCCAGCTATTGACAGTTGAAGAGTTGACTGAGAACTTTAAAAACTGATCACTGAACATGATCACCGATTCATGATTCGTTTGTTCACTGTAAACGATTGGAAATTGTGTTGTAGAGGGACGATACACAGAAACCTAATTCGTTTAGACAAACATACTTCATGAACAAAACCTGTTATGTTCAGCTGACCAATGATGAACAAAATCGCCTCTTATCGAAATCTAAGCCTGTGCCAAATTTGAACGTTACCGAATTTCGCTTTTCTTCTCAACCAACTCATTTACAAAAACATTATCGACAACGACAAGATAACTTTGCATTTTACTGTAACATTTTCGGTGCCGTAAAATCCGACGACAAACAACGTACCACATTCTGCATCCAAGAATCCATCGCGTAGTTTTCCTCCATAAAACACATAAAATGATATCATCCAAGATTTGCTAGCCGCAAACGCAACACCAAACGTTAACACTCGCAAAAGCCGAACGATCGTCCGAGAAAAACAAAAGAATCGCGAAAACGCAGCCAACGAAAACAATATCAAAACTTTGGGACCACTAGATGATCCCGAGCCGCAAACTTGTTACGGGGACAAAAGCTCGGAACCTAACGAGCGGCGATAGATTACATACTGAAGCAAGAAGGAATCGAACGCGGCATTTGACTACCGCAACGAAAAAGACCACGTGCCTCGTACTACACACTCTCTCGCCATAAGCGCAACAGATAGCTTCGGCAAAAGTCGGTCAACAGATGGGTGCATTTTTTTTTTTCGTTGTTTTCGAATCGCTCCTGCCGCGGACCGAAGTCAGACTCCGAAGCACCGCAGGATTTAGGGATCTTAGCAGATGTCTCGCAATGATTTCTGCTCTTTCTCTAGTCAGTCGCGTACGTGCAACGATATACAGGGTGTTGGTGGTTTATAAAAACCGATACGTTAAAGGAAACCCTGTGCACACGTTCGGAAACGTAACATTTTGAGGAACGAAATCTCATATTTTTTTTGAGAACTCGAATATTTTTCGATATCTAGATCTCCTCCCAAAATCTCTTATTTTTTCTCTAAATGTCGAGTTTATCTCGAGATCTTCATTAATTTTTGAAATCTCATCCATTACCTGGGGAACTGTTTGTTGTCTTTCAATAGAAAATTTGCGACCATTCCCTGTGGATATGCTGTACATTTCTCATTCATAGAAAAAGGAGACGGGACGGAAGTCACTTTTTCTTGTCTCTTTCCTAAGATCTCGACTTATTCTCTGAGATCCAGACTTTTTCATTTTCTTCTGTGGAAATTATGCCTCGCCCTCTTTTCGAGATCTCGCATTTTACCTCAAAATCTAATTTTTCTTAGAGAGAATTCGAAACTTTTCTCGATTTCTCGATCTTTTTCTCCTAGCGCCGGCCCTGTCGCTCTTAAACGCAAATCAATATGAGGGGTCGAAGGCAGATCGTTTTCCTGCGGAATCTCGCCACGCGTGGAATATTCTATGATCGAGATTTGTCTGGAGGATTCTCCATGGCCGTGAGCATATGGGAGCGATTCATCGCTACGAAGATAGTAATTCAGATAGATATCAGAATTCCTATCACAGAAGTATACAGTGTGTTCCATCAAGCACAAATTCTAGGTTTGCTATGAAGTATGACGCAGCGCGTATTTTTTGCAGATTGGAAATTATTTTAGAATCAAGTATTTCCAATTCCAAAGGCAGACTGTATAAAATTGGTCCAAAACAACTGTCCCTGCCGCCCTGTCTATAAGAAAGCTTCTAATCCCATCAGTTACAGATGCAATTTCAGAACAGGGAATCGAGAGTGAAAAAAAAACCTACCGAAGATAAACGTTATCTCCGATATTGAAACGTTGGTTCGGACTAATGAATAACCGCCTTATGTGATAGCTTTAAAATCAACATCGATGTCCCTGAACTATTCGAAAAACTTCACTGTGTCGCAACGAATTCAGATAAAAAAAAAAATGTTAACTGATTATGCGACGGTAGTTTTATTTTAATGCAGTATCGGAGATTCGTCAAAGAAAGTGTGTGTTCGTTTCAACAGTGTCCAGCAGTGGCGGCGATTGGACGTTAGAAGTGAGGGGAGATAAATTAGACGAACAAGTGAAGGGACAAAAGTGAAAAAAAACCTAACATTCGTTCGTGGAAGATTTTTTCGGTGACATTTTTTTCAGTATCTCCTGCATCAAATCCAAAACTGCACACAGCAATGAAAAGAAGGATTGATGACCTTTCCAACGAAGTATAGCTTGACTCCAAATAACGTTGAACATTTGAGGGTTAGATCTCAATCTCATAAAGGGTGCAAGTGAGAAGATTGATAACTATGTTCGAAAGATTTACCTTCCAAAATAAAAATCTACGTGTTTGAATTTTTTTTTTGAAGGTGAACTATGAGGAATATGTTGATGGAAGTTCACCACCACTATGGGTATTTAGAAGCTTCATGGAAGCATTCATCCTTACCAATTTCAATTGTACAGCTCAATGCTTATGCGATGTAAAATTGTTTTTTTTGGTAAATTATTATTATTGTTTTTCTGTAATAAGCTTTCAAACACACACACACACACACAAACAAGCGCACACACACACAAAATTATCAGTGTAGTTTGTTTGTGGTTGTGGCTGACTTCACATCCGTTCGATCCTTTGCTTTTGAAACATAACTGAGCCGATTGCACCGACTTTTTTTTATGTGAGCCTCAAGCTAGGCCATTAAAGGTCATATAACTCACTGCAGCGATTGCACCATAGTTCAAAAGATTATTAAACACCCATTAATAAACCCCCACATATCTCAAAGAGTCCATTTGTTAATGGTCTCATGAGAAAAAGTCGGTGCAATCAATCAATAGAGAGAGAGAGGCAGAGTTTTATCAATTTCATCGCTAGATGACGCCAATGGGGATGACGGCTGCAAAACTCTACCACTAGGAGCGCCACCACTGCATGTACCTTTGACAGCCTCTCAAGTCAAATGACAACAATTCAAAACATTAAACGTCCCTTCTTTGCAATAATCGAGAATATAAAGATTTGAAATCGACCTAAAATGGTCTTATGGAGTGCATTCGGATGTAAAAATGTAGGTACGCAGTTATTTCCAAAAGAAACAAAACTGAAAAAGCAGTGGGAAGTAGCCCTGAAAAGAAAGAGCTTTCTGGCTTCTGAACATTCTAGATTATGCTCCAGTCACTTACAAAAGAACGTAGCTGGGCTAGTAGATGGTTATTATGATGATTTTTAACGAAACACCTCTGTGATCAGTTTGAATTTTTTACCTTTCACTCAGATCTTTCTTTGAGGGATCCACCACGTTCCCTCAACAAACTTTTCAGTTCTGGTACAGACAAACATCCATATCTATCGGTTGGAGAAAACATCCTTATGATTCTTAAGTATCTTTCGAAAATATTCTTTAAAATAAAAATGAAACATAACCTGCAAAATCACTCGCTAGGCACATGCAGTCGTGCTGCCACCTACTAAAAGCTTTGGGTCATCTTCCCCATTGTCAGAAATTGCGAACGTCATATGATATGATGTTATCATGTTACTTCTGAAAGATTGGGTTCCAGCAGAATTTCAGGCGCCTGTTTCAAGAATAAACAAGTCTTGTAGCTACAAGTGAAACACAAAGAAAGACGAAGATAAAAAAGTGTTTTTACTTGTTTTTTACCTGTACCTGCATTGTCTTTCCCTTGTAGCTACAAGACTTGTAATTTTATGAAACAGGCCCCAGTTCTCCTATTGTTCATTTTAGTTTTCAGTAGCTTCATTATTTATAGTGTTACGATATATCCTTGGAGTTCTTTGATTAAAACTCCAAACAACACTAAACTACTTTTATTACAACGTTTTATCGCAATACAATACAAAAACTTAAACTGCTCCGCTAACTATCCAAAGCTCTCTAATACAAACTCTTTCGACTTTCGCACAAAGCTCTCTCCACTTAGCTCTGAATGCCTCTGCTGAATAACTGTCTCTGCTAATACTACCTCTGCTCTGAATAAAAACTGTCCCCGCTGCGATGTCCCGCTGCTTAGATACCTGCGTACACCTATGGAGAATCTTCGAGAGAAGCCTCGATGATGTGTATCGAATTCTCCAAGCGAATTAGCGGTTCCTGGAAGAGTGACGTTCGCTATGACGCGACCCCTCATCTGCGTTTAGGATCGTCAGGGCCGGCGCTAGGAGATTCGTAACAATAGTTTAATTCGTTTTTCATTGAGTGCTGCTAATAGTTGTGTTTCAAATCTTGTGAGATAGTAACACGTACAATTTTATCAATTTTTTTTATTGCGGAGAAGAAATTCTGAAACTATTTTTATTGCAAGTGATATCTGAACTTATTTAATGGTGAACAACATGAAGCCTACTATCATAGTAGGCAAGTGTCGCCAATTTTACCTCAAACTTTCATAGGTGTACGTCACAACAAGAGGGTTTTTAGGCATCTTAAACATAACATAGCAAGTACGTAGCCACTGTTTTGACTGAGATAATAGACAACCATCTCAGTATATGTCATGGAATATTCTTTTATGAGATTCTAGAATGCATACTTTTTTTTATATGCAGATTCACACGAAAGGGGAGTCCCGTAATGTTCGAAGAACACCGTGTGAAACAAGGGACAAGAGATACGAATTAACATTTAATTTGAGTTCTTGAATTTTTTAAGCCTCAGGAAAACCTTTCTCGGCAAGGAGTTTCAAAGTTCAGCTGTTCTATTGAAATAAGATCCCTGAGCAAGAGAGGTTCGACAAATCTCCAAGTTCACAACAAAGGGGTGAGAATTCTGTACTCGTCGAGTTACCGTGTAGATATTTCCAAGGGTGGAACGATTGATAACAATTCAAAAGAGCACAGACCGTAAAAATATCTATAGAAGAGCACCGACCCTTCTACGATCCTCCAATGAAGTGAGCGAGTCTGTGAGCGAAGAATCACCATCAAGACGGATTGCCTTTCTCTGAATAGAATCGAGAAGCCTCAATGAATGTTTTGGTGCCAAGCTCCACACA
The DNA here is from genome assembly GCA_032362365.1 of Zygogramma bicolorata. Taxonomy (NCBI): domain Eukaryota; kingdom Metazoa; phylum Arthropoda; class Insecta; order Coleoptera; family Chrysomelidae; genus Zygogramma; species Zygogramma bicolorata. Next base: position 215,933 of record JAVJAQ010001768.1, read on the forward strand.
TGAGAACTATATTCCAAGACAGGTCGTATCTGAGCCTTGTAGATCATCAGAAGCTGACGAGAAGTGAAGTATTCCTTCGCACGAAATAGAAATCCAAGTTTCTGTGAAGCACCTTTAGCGATTGATCTCACATGGTTTTCCCCATGAGAAATTATTACTGATCGTAACTCCTAGCATCGAGATACTTGACATTGTAGGAATAGTTAGGTACTCCCTTTAATGATAGGAGCACATTAGTTTTTCAACAAAATATCATCTTTACATGTTCCTTTTTGTTCCATCTTTTATAATATTTTATTCAGGTGAATATTTCCATTCCTCATAAAAAAAAAACTCGACTGGTAATAACGTGATGTTTTATCCAAAAAAAATTGGGAACAAGACACCGAGAAGACCATATTTTCGCTTCAGAGTTTCAAGTCGACTTTTTTCATGAAAATGCACATATTTGCTGGAAAATAGTAAGTAGCTAAGTAATAATGAAAACGGTGGAATGAGTTGTGAAAGTGGTAAAATTCCGTTTATCGGGCACACGAAGAAAAAAAACAGTGTGCGGGAACTTACGTATTTTGACCTCCTAAACAAAAAGTTCAGATGAAATTTTCGGCGCTCTCAATTAGTTTCGAAGATACGGGACAATTTCTGAGTGAAAATGGGATTTTCTAATTCACGTTTCTGCGGCAAAATAACACTTGAAATGCCTCCTTCTTTTGTACACACCCTCAGTCATCCATTTCACACATTTCTACAACAACAAAAACATGTAAAATTCGGCATGTGGCAGCTGAGGTGAACAGAGACCGGCACTGGAATATTAGTCAAGTGCCGGGATTTGTTGTTTTTCTTAATGCGTTTTTTTATGAAAAGTAGTACATAGTGCTGATGAAAAAGGAGACATTTCGAGTGTTGTTTTGCCGCAGAAACGTGAAATAGAAAATCCCATGTTCACCCAAAAATTGTCTCGTATCTCCGAAACTAATTGAGAGCGCCAAAACGTTCATCTGAAATTTTTGTTCAGGAGGTCAAAATACATAAGTTCCCGCAAACCGTCTTTCATCTTTGTGACTTTGTGTGCCCGATAAACAGAATTCAACCGTGAAAGGAATCAAATGACTTAAAAAGTGTGCGTTTTATTGCTTTAAAATGTGAAAAATTTAGGAGGAATAAGCTATTTTATGGGTTTTGAAGGGTTCACCTTCCCCACGAAAGGAGAGCCTCTCATTTTGACTTGGGATCTAGTCTAGTGGCACAGAGTACTTAAAACTAGGAACTAGGACATGCTCATCTTGAAGATTATTGTGGATAGAATATGACTTGGTTTTGAAAAGCGCCTAGTACTTAACATAATTTCAATAATGCATGTAAATACTTACCAGCGAGGTTTCATTTTCCATATCGAATGTGTTATAGAAATATTTTCACTTAGCAAGTATCAGTTGGGAAGGTACAGCAAATAGCAGTTCGTCAAAGCTTCGCAAATTCGATAACAAATAAAAAGCCCGCATCTGAAGTAGGCTTCGAGTAAATGCTAAACACTGGACATTTTTCAATCTTGATAGAAAAAATGCTAGCTATTCCTGGTTCAATGCCAAGGCCATACAATTAAAGTAATGATTAGGCATAATTAAAATAAATCGTCATGCACGTGCCTAGGTATATATTACCATATCCAGAATAATAAGTGAATAAACAGTGACAAAAAACTGTGGAAATATGAAATAAATAGCATTACATCACAACATTGACAGATGAGTGAAAACCGTATTTTCGCAAGATACCCTTGATCCGCAGTTTCAACAGGGGCAACCAAAAAACTTCCAAATAATCATGAGAAAACTAGAAGTGACAGCAGAGGCATTAATTAGCCCCAAACGATAAAAAATGTAAATAGGCCATTGGGGAAATGTAACTTACCATTCTCTTGTAAGAAGTCATTTTCGTCAAATAGGTTTTGGTAATTTTGGACAGCACTTACACAAACATATCTAATCAAAAACTAACCTACACAATCACAAAAAAGTCACAAATTAGAAGTATTTTTTTCTAAAATATGAGTATCACAGAACTCAAATTTCACGGAACACAATTTTCGATAAGTCAATTCAAAAGTCAATCGTCACTCAAAATAATAGGCTATGTGCGATAAATTTGAAAAATGGAGCATGAGCATTGGCATATAAGGACTAATTTAGGGCAAGGAAACACAGTGGATGGTCAGTCCCCAATACTGCTATGTAATCCTGTCAATTAACGTAATCGCGATGCGATACCTTATACCTTACGTAGTTTATATTCATTTCGTGATGAAGTTGAATATGATAAAAATTGAACGAATAGGATAGGATTTTCCTTCACTTACCGATTTGTCATTATCTTGAACAGTGACGTCAGTTTCGACTTCACTAGTGACGACACTGATTAAACCGATGACTCAAATCGACGAATAAAGTAACGCGCGAACACACCATGAATCTAGAATGAAACAGTTTCTGCCATCTCATAATCCGAAATTTCATATTTTCACGACTCATTTTTGAAGTTGTTTCTGAACCACCAGAAATGTATTTGCGAAAATCCCTTTCCTTAGTTTTCCCCGCAGCAATACACTGGATCATGTGGAAACCTTTGTTACATATTATAACCTTGGATAGGTAACAATGGCCGCGTCTAACAGCTTACACGACATAAAACCGCTTCACAAAATTGGACATCTCACTATGGAAAACTGTCAAAGTTTATGCAGCGGCTTTAAGCGCTGTAAGATGTTAGACGCAGCCCACGGATAATTACCCGTGGACGCAGCCATTCTCCACAGAATGAAATTCTGTTTCAAAATAGTTCCGTGAATATGTAGGAAAGTGAAAGTACATATTTCTAATCATTGGCAGCACTGCGTCGCGGTAATATCGAACTTCCGCTTAATTTAAAACAATCAAATACATTTTAGAATAAATAAATCGTATATTTACTACCCATTTCCGTTTTCATTAACAGTTGGCCCTGCAGTCAAATATAATCTGATTCTTTTGGAAACCGTTTTGTCAAGTTGGGACAAGAAATGCAGGATTTTTTTAATGACTTCGAAATTTTCTCTCAAAGCTGGTGGCCCTATATTATTTCTCTAGTAATAAGCGTTATCAGTGCTATAAGGTAAGAGAGTTGAATATTTCGAGTTCAATAAGTAAGGTAGTTTTTTTATGCTACTTTACAGAATTTATGTTGGAGGAACATATTGCGAGAGCTCAGCAAGGATAGACGGAAAATATGTGATAATTACGGGAGGTTCCAGTGGAATTGGCCTAGAAACAGCCAAAGAATTGTCTAAGAGAGGTACGGACATCAAATATAAGTAGTTATCTTCCAACTATTTGAATATTTTCTAGGTGCCAATCTTATTCTGGCTATAAGAAACGCAGAAAAGGGGGCAAAAGCACTAGAGGAAATAAAATCGATCAAAAGTGACGCTAACGTTATAATAAAATTATTAGATGTGTCCGACTTTTGCAGCATTCGAAATTTCGTTGACCAAATGAAACAGGAATATGAAAAAATCGACATTCTCATCAACAATGCCGGCACTATTTGCCAACCACCAAGAAAGACTGCTGAAGGGAACGAACTCACCTATGTCACTAATTATTTGGGTGAGTTTGTGTCGTATTTTGGAATAGGATGTTGAACGAGGCGTAATTATGGATGGTAAGTCTGTTATCCGGTCACCCGAGCCTTTTTAAAAAAAAATGTTTTTCAACTTACGTAATTTGAGCCGCTGAACACGAATCTGGAGTCAAAACGTGGCGCTCGCCCTTCGTTTCGGAGTTAGGGCCCAGGGAAACAGGGTTTTCAGGGTTGACATTTATGTTTGTTTATTCAGCCAATTCCGCTCGAAATTCCTCCTTTCTATCAGCGCAATATACACATTCCATACCACCTTCTTCATCACTTTCCAACAGAATTATAAGCATTTTTCCATTTCCCAATACAAAACTCTAAAATGTAAATCGTCAAAAGAATTCAACAATAGAACGCGCATCGCGCGTTCTATTGTTTTGCTAACCTCGAATTTCTATGACGATTTACCTTTTAGAGTTTTGTAGTGGAAAATGGAAAAATGCTTATAATTCTGTTGAAAAGTGATGAAGAAGGTGGTAGAGAAAGTGTATATTGTGCTGATAGAAAGAAGGATGAATTTCGAGCGGAATTGGCTGAATAAACATAAATGTCAACCCTGAAAACCCTGTTTCCCTGGGCCCTAATACCGAAACGAAGGGCGAGCGCCACGTTTTGACTTCAGATTCGTGTTCAGCGGCTCAAATTACGTAAGTTGAAAAAAAAATTAAAAAAAGCTCGGGTGACCGGATAACAGACTTTTACCAAGAACTCTATATATTTGTATTGAACACGATAACAGTAATTACCCGTATTTCTTGAAAAGGTAATACTTCGGTCGCTATATGAGCACCTTTTTTTTCTAATTTTTTTTGTGGAACTTACGTAATTCGGTCTCCTCTACAGAAAACTCTGATGAAAAATCCGGCGGTCTCTTATAGTTTCGGAGATACAGGGCCTTTTAGTTGTAAAACTTAACAATTTTCCACATCAAATTTCTGTTGTTTGAACACACAAAATTTCCCCTTCTTCTGATCAAACGTTAGTCACTCTATTATTTACTCGTTTTAGTTTTCCAAGAAATGCAATTATTTTCAAACCACAACCAATTTGTTGTGATGTCATAGTGCAAGGACAGTCGAAAGTGATGTGTTGCCGCTCTCATTGTTATTGTTGAGAACTAAGATGCCTGAAAACCCAGGTGTCTTTACTTATACCTGTAGAAGTTTGGGATAAAAGTGGCGAAATCTGGATTGCTTGATTTTTGGTGGATAATTGAGCTTCTGGAGGTTTCCGTACAATATGTACAGATGTCGCCAACACGCTCTTGTCAGTCTTGTCTGAAGCTAAATTTGCACTAAGTGAAAATGTGCAGTCGGGTTTTTCCACTTTTATTTGATTGGTTAGTGAGAAGAGATCGCAACCTAAAGGATAATGGGTGGACAATGAGATACCAGTAACAACGTTTCGATTATTTAAAAGCAATGAAATAAACACGATAAAAACATCGTACACATCAAAATTTCAAAGTGACATGACAATATGACAATTAACTTGACACTTGTCAACAAATTTGAAAAATGGGAACATAACGCCCTCTACCGAAAAAATAGGGGAAACCTTCAAAAGCGTCGATTGTTTTTTTCGCCACAAAAATCTAAACAAAATCTAATCAGTTGAATCACCAGGATTTCTAGGCATCTTATTGAGAACTGAATGCATTAATGTTGACTTTTGGCGAAAGTTGGATTTTTTGAAAAAATAATGTTTTTTTCTGCTTAAAAATGTAAAAAACGAGTAAATAAGAGAGTGTGTGGTGTTTGATCAGAAGAAGGAGGAATTTTGTGAGTTCAAACAACAGAAATTTGATGTGGAAAATTGTGAAGTTTTACACCAAAAAGGCCCTGTATCTTCGAAACTATAAGAGACCGCCGGATTTTTCATTAGAGTTTTTTGTAGAGGAGACCAAAATACGTAAGTTCCACAAAAAAAATTTAAAAAAGGTGCTCATAGCGACCGAAGTATTACCCTTGAAAATTCTATAAAATTTTAATTAATGGTATTACTTCGGGTATTACCTTGAATATAGGAAAACTATGAATATTCTATTTATATTGAACATGATTGTAATTAATACAATTTCTTAAAAATATTAATAATTCAATTTGCAGTTTGAAAAGTTCATTCCCGGCCCCACTGATATGGAATATTTACGTTCATTTCATTATTGCTAGTCTCAATAGAGTTCAATATATTGTATTGGAAATGCTGACTTTATTCTAAACCGATATTTCAATGTAGCTTCCGCCGCTGAATTGGATTTCCAATTGATTGAAATCTGTATCGTTATGAGAAATCTGTATCATAATGGATCTCTAATGAAACGGATTATGGGCATATCAGTGTATTAATATAGTATGGGGGTAGAAAAAAGTGTATTTCGGTTGTTTGGCAACAGGATGGGGCAAAATCTGATTTTTATTAAAAAAATCAAAAATCATTGATTTTTTCAAAAAAATCACGATTCATTTGATTTCTTTGATTTTTTAAATTTGAATATAAAGTTTGAACATTTTGTTTCTTTGAAATTATTGTTAATTATTTTAATGTAAATAGTCTAAAAATTTTAATACAATTTGCGGCTCAAAAACTTGTGACAACGCATTTGTCGCGCTCCTTGCAAGAAAATTGTCGCGATTTGTTTTCCTTCTGTCCTATACACTCGCTATACAGTGCCGAGTGAGGCACGAACACGAACGCGTTTGTTGTGCTTTTTGCAAGAATATTCCTGTCGAGGCTTGTTTTCCTTCTCAACCTATAAATTGACGTTGCCCAACAATTTCACGCATTTCGCTAGTTGTACAATCGGATATTAAAAACAGATAAGGCATGGAAAAAGGAGGAGAACTCGTGTTTTTGTTTAAATTGTATAACGAAAATGAATAGACTGAAAATATACAGTAATAAAATTTAGGTGTTACGTTTAGTTTAAGAATTTGGAATTATGTACTTCTTTTTTGTTGTTTTTGCTAAAAGCAGATACTCTTTTTGATCTTTGAGAAAACTTTTATATTATGTTGTTATCTGGTTCTGAATAAAACAAACAAAAATTTATTTGAATTATGATTTTAATCGTGATTTTAATCAGCCCAACCTTTTTTGGCAAACATTAGATCGGATTCAGTGCTCATCTAGAGTTGGATTTATGTAACAGTAATTTTCACTTACACTTTCAGTAGCCGATTTTAAAGCATCCCCTTTTTTCCAAACACATTTAGGGTTTGTTTCTGAAGGAAATGATATATAAAATTTCAATATTTCCCTAGCGAAACTTGCGAAGTTAAAAGGAAAAAGAGAGTGAAAATAAAAGTGAAAAATACTGCTGCATAAAACCCACCTTATAGAACGAGAGCCTGCGACCGCCAGACCTTTGTAATTGTATAAAATCTGAAAGTTTCTCTGTGTATGTCCCCAACACAGGTTTGAACAATCGGTGAATATGAAGTTTGGATGATGGTTGCTTGGGCAGTATATTGCTGTTTTTTTAAATTTTCCATTGCCGGACACTTACTACGTTTACAACTCCCTGCCAGACACCCCTAAATTCTTCTTCAATTATTCTTATGTTTGACAATATTTCATGCGTTCCTGTGACGCCATCTACCCTATAATGAGGATATTTTCCCTTACTTGACAATCTAAGAGCAGGTACTTTACGACCAGATACAGACCTAATTACGTAAGTTCCACAAAAAAATTCAAAAAAGGTGCTCATAGCGACCGAAGTATTACCTTCAACTCTTGCATCTAAATTGATTGGCATCCTTTGGCATTATGTATAAGAAATAAAAAAATACCAATAAAGCTACGACATCCGTAAAAAAATGTTAGAAAGCACATGACTCAGAAAGGAATCTTTACTGCCTATTTTCTGTTCAAGTAACCAAGATCCAAACTCCATAGTAGCTGATCGTTCTGACCTATGTCAGGAACATGCGCAGATGAATGCTTAGCTTTTATAAAATAATGAAGGTCTGGCCGTCGCGGGACCTTGGGCTATAAGGACTTTATGTCGCAGGTCCGTTTTTGTTGACTCATCTACTCCTGCCGCTGCTAAGCAAATCAGATAACGGAAGAGTCATCAACGTATCGGCTTTGGCTCATTACAACGGCAAGCTGAATATGGACAACAACGCCAGTCTCGAGGGATTCAGTGCGAACGACGCCTTCGCCGGTAGCAAGCTAGCGTTGACTCTGTTCACCAAGCATATGTCCAAACTTTATAAAGGTAAGTTACACAACAATATTATCAAGTCACATTATCACCACACCTAGCAACCAAAATTAATATTCGCCTTCAAAGATGCCGGCAATCATGGTCAGATTTTGCCAAGATATAATTCAATACCCGTCGCGGTATATAGCCAGGGTAGTAGTTTATACCACCGATTGTGGTTAACGAATGAGGGGTACGGTGAAACGCTTTTTGGACAAGTCGACTATTTTTCATCTGAATGTTTTTGAGGATTATCAGAAAATTAGCAGTGTTTCCATTTTTCACAATATTCTATCGTTTTATTCCGAATCAGCATTGCATATAGGTAGTGGTTGTTGGACTGTATTTTTCGAAGGTCAAATAAGAAAGTTGAAAAACAAAAAATATGCGATCTTGATAGCAACAATTTTTTAACAATTTACTGAAAAATGAGAAGGACAAGGGAAAAAAAATGTTTAGAACAAAGATTTATACCTAATAAATATTTGCATGGTAAATTTAATGTTAATTAGGTCATATTTCAACAAAAAACGAGTTACAGCAAAAAAATTATCATTGTTATAAACTATATACAGTGGCTTATTTTTTTAATGCCGTCCCCCTTTTATATTTTGAACGGGTCAACTAGAAAAAAAGGAAAGTTGGAATAATGAAATTGATGCATGAATACTATATTTTGAAGTGGAATTGACAGATGAAAAATTCAAGATGGCGACTTTGCGTCATTTTGGGAAAAATTAAATGGAAAGGGGGTCTTGTGACACATCCTTTTGAAGCTGCTGGTTCAATTCTATGAAACGCTATGTAAACATTTTCCTAATTTTTTTCTACAATTTATTTTACTATTGTTATATTTTATATTGCTTCTAATATATCCGTTCAGTTTTTGCTGTTCACATTTTGTTTTCTTTTCTGACTATTTCAATTTTCATAGTTTCAATTTTTGATAAGTGTTCATTTCAATAATAAAAGTTTAAATTTTGATGTCTCTTAATAATTTTTCTGACAGGTTTTCATTCGAGTTCCTGCTCACCACAATTCATTTTTCCAATTTTAATTGAATAAAATATTCAGTTTTCTGTAAAAGAAGTTTACAATACCACAAAACGCGTTTCGCTATACAACAGCTTATTCAAGCAGATTCTTGTTCCAACCTTCAGTCGAAAATCTTTCTCTTACAGATACCAATATAACTTTCAATTCTGTGAGCCCCGGTTTAGTGAGAGACACGGGACACATTGCTAACTACTCTACTTTGGGGACTTCACTACTGACGAAAATATCAGTTTGGCCTTGGGTATGGTTATTTTTGAAAAATCCCAAACAGGGTTGCCAAACGATCGTCTACCTGGCCGTCGAACCCACCCTTCACAAGGTGTCTGGTTGTTATTTCAGGTAACAAATTTGTTACATTGATCATTTTGTCATACCAGTTCATTGATGAGTCATGAGATCAAATTTATCAGGTCAAATGTTACATATCTCATCGTTTTGATTAAACAATTCCTAGTGGGGTAGAAAAAGCATATTACAGTGTAGATGAATTTCTTTGGACACTTTGCATTGATTGGGATCTGGAGTTTTCTTCCATTTTACATAACTGATATTCTTAAGCTGCCATTTTTATATAAATCTTTTTACCTTCTCATATACTTACATTTTTTATTTTACTTATATACACGATTTTCATGGGGATCTTATCGATGTTGTTTTCACTCACCTGTCCTATATATTTTGTTAACGTCTCAAAGGATAAATAAATATTATTCTATTCTATTATTCTCAATGACGTCATTTATTTAAAAAATATTGTATTTTCTTGACTTTTCTAAACAGTTTCAATGCCACCCTCATACATTTTTTCTTGCATCAACTTTTTTTTTTGTATAACTTATCTGTTGTTTATTTTCAGTGATTGCGAAATCAAAGATCCCGCAGACATAGTGAACGACACGAACGTAGCGAAAACTCTTTACGAAAAATCCTGCAAGATCGTCAATATCGATCCGAAGAACATTCAGGTGGCGACAAATGGAAATGCACCCGCAACTGTGGAAACCAAATGATCTGTTGTGAAAATATCCTCTCGTACAAATTATTAAAATCATCATTTCTGGCTCAGTCTGGTCCATTTTTCGCTGGTCGCCCACAACCACTTGGCGTCACTGTCGTTCGAGGCGTTCACACTGACATCCGTCTCTTCGTAATTACTGAAAAAAAAATTAATTGACTACACAGCAACTATAGATTCGTGATCACCACATACATTTGCATCTCTTGGATAGAATAAACACCCCCCTTTACGCTGTCCAATCGAATACAATCGACTGGTGAAATTGGCGCTACAGTGTCGGAGTAGTCAGTTACGTTTTAACGCTTGTGGTGTGTACATATATGTTATTTTGAAGTTTGGAATTTTAAAAATGTCAAGAACTGATACGTCAGAAGAAACTGCTGATATGTATCCCTACAGTTCACCCAAAAAAAGACCAAAAAAAACTGCACCTTAAAATAAACGATTTCGGTCGTGCACAATTACTCCAGTAAAGGAAGTAAAAACTGGTTGGATAATTCGAGACCAATTGCAGATACTTGGAGTAACTTGAATTTTGTTAAGAAAGGTGCCCAGTATCCGAGTAAACAACTTCCGTTACAGGGGAAAAGCGCGGGGGATGTGGGGGGGGTGGAACTCATTGGGGGGGGGGGGTAAAAAAAATAATGAAACCAATCGATAAATTATCATTTTTCAACATAAAAACATTGATTGCAATTTTTCATAAAAATGCACCCCTCTCGAGTAATAGCGCAAGGAAAAGTGTGATTTTTGCAAAAAAAAATTAAAAGTTTTAAAAGTTTTTTGAATTTACTGAAAATCTGTTATTATTACAAAAAAAATTATATATTACTTATATGAAGTATTTTAGTTGAAGTTGAAAAATAAAGTGGTTTTTGTTTTATTTTTGTACGATTAATATTAAAGGAGATATGACATGGCAAAAATGGTTGCTTAACGAAAAATGAAGAAACAGGATCGTTCTGGCGTAAATATCTCGAAAAATATAACTGTTACAAAAAAAATGATTCCTATCATTTTGCAAGTTGACAAAATCGGGAAAATTTTGAGACCAACCAGAACCGTTTAAAATAAGAAAAAAAAAAGTTATGGGCAAAATAATTTCTTTTTCAAAAATTTTTAATTCCAATTTTTAGCGCCATATGGGCTAAGGTGCTTGGAAAAAAAATCCTTGGGTGAAAAGTCAGAACACTTCGTCCTAAATATGTCCAGCCATATTTGGCCCTATCGGGTGATTATTGTTTATGTTTTGGCCTGCTAAAGTTGGGTAGAATCGTGTATTTTTTAAAACATTTTCAAGTTTTGTCCAGCAGCGTGAACATTATTTATTTTAAACAGCCAAATTTTTCAACATTTATTCCAGGATAGTTGTATTTCAATTTTTTGTTATAATTTTTCATCTATAAGCAAATATGTCCGTTTAAAATTGCCTATTTTATGTTTATAACGGTAAATGCTCTTTTTTGTCGGGCGAAATAAAAAAAAAATTGTACCATCCAATTCAAATGTTGCATATGACATGAAATTTTGGCGATAACCTTAGCTTTAAAATGGTTCCTGGTACATCTCGTTATCATTAGCCAAAAAAAAGTTATGGCCAAAAAACCTTTTTTTTTCCATCAATCACATACAATTTCTATAGTTAATCCTTTGGGACCCTCTATTTATGAGTTTTATGAACATTTTGGAGCTTTGCCCAGTAACCAAACTTGTTTACTCAGATACTTGACGCCTTTTTTTGACAAATTCCAAAAAAATTTAAGTTGATCTGAGTGGTCTCGAATTATAATATATGCTGCTATAAAATTTCTGCGATTTCAAGACGCCCACCATAGTGCTGATGGTTACTGCTGATAATAATATTCTATCAAAGAAGCATTATAATTTACAAAAAATAATAGTTCGAAAAATCTAAAATAAATCGCTTTTATGAAAAATTTTACTAAAAAATGAAAAATAAATAATATTTAAAAAAAGTGAATAGTGAAAATAAAAAAAATTCATTGCAATGTAAAAAAACGTGGGGTTCCCATCCCATGCTTTTTTACATTGCGATATTTTACTTTACTTATAATTTTTTCCACAAAATCGTTTTTTTTTTTTTTTTTTTAATACAATTTATTTTTTCTTCTACCGACAGATTTGTTGAAAAATTAATTCGACACTAAAACAGGTAGTGGCTAGTCAACTAGTGAATATTCTGCTACAAGACTTGAAGTAGTGATCAATATTTATTGAACAAATAAAACTGAATTCAAATTTTCATAATGTCAAATTCTATTGAAGAAATGCCGGCGTGGCCAATCTTACGTTAGCGGGATATTAACGTATAAATAAATCAAGTTCAATCCAATAGTAAGAATTTCAAGATAGTGTGGAAGAACTGTTTGTTGATATTTCAAATTAGAATTAATATGACCTTCAGAAAAGAATCATTATATATACCGAAAATTGCCGGTAGGCAGATATTTTTCTGAAGTGGTTGAATAGTCATTTAATATTTTGTACTAGGTCGAGTTTTCTACATTAAGGTACAATAACCATGGCAACCGGGCAATATCCTGAAACAGCCTACATTCATTACGGACTAAATGAATATAAAACCGTTATATGAAAGCCGTTGGAGAAAAAACATTTTTGTATAAAATCATCAAAGAAATGAACTAATTCTTTCTTCATAGTTTTTTTAGTTCTTACCCATAATCTGGAAAAATGAGTATCATTAGAATCTATACAAAAAAAAAATAAGTATTTTGTGAAATATTAGTTATTGTATTTTATTGATATTCTTTTTTTCCAGATGGTGGTATGTTAAGAACCCAAAAAAACTATGAAGAAAGAATCCATCCACCACAATATATAATGACATGCCAACAGTAAATGAACCAAATAACAGCTGAATAGTACTCCGACCTGTTTAGTGCCATCTACTTTGATCTTTCCAAAATATACTTGATAACTGCTACGTTGCCGACTAATGCTTTCTTGACGGTGATTGGTCAGTACAAAATCATAAATTTGTAGAATAAGTCCTTCAGTAAAAACAGGTGTTCCTCAGGTCACACTTTCTAGCTCACTGATTTATTTTTTGCAGTTGTCTTTACTGACCTGAAATATTTCCCGCTAACTTTCTCAACGTTTTTATCGATTGCCAAATATATCATGGTTTGCGCTCCTTGCTTGGGACTCTTCACGAAAGGCCATGCAATTGGTTTGATGAATATTGCGGCTAACCAACTGTTATAAAAGCTCATGTGCCTTGTTATGTCAGTGTCCACTATGCCGGGATGCAGACAGTTGGCAGTGACCCCTGTGCCTGTATGAAAAAAAAGTAATTTCGAGTGATTTTTGGTGGTGAGTTGTTTTGCAGGTTCGTAGGGTAGATGAAAAATACTTATAAATTCTTTTGTCATACTGGTTCATTGTCGTTTTTATTGCTCAGTAACCAAATACAAAACAGTGTACTTTATGCACGTCTGGGCATAAAGTTCACTTTATGGCCCTAGCAGGTCATAAAGATTTCCTTAACAACCATAGTATAGAGCAAAAATCTAATGGAATTTTAGATTTCTGTAAATATATACTCATATGGTTGATGCAATGATGCACCACAGGTAAAAATAGATGTATATATGCTCTCGGGCAACTTACAAACCCTCAGGCAAGAGGCCCTCAGTTTTGTTAGATCGTCACCACCAGGGCATAAAATCCACTTTATTCCCTAGTTATATGAATAGATATTATGTCATACTAGTTTTCTTTTGTTTTTATTGCTTAGTTACACTATAGGGTTCATCGAATAAGCGCGGGCATAAAGTTCACTTTATGACACCCAGGCCATAAACAGAAATTTTCTGAATTCCAACTTTCTGAGTATTACAGCAACGGCAGTAAGTAGGTACTTCCAAAAGTAAAAATTATATGAAAATCAAATCTGCTGTTTTTTTTTCAGCTACTTATACCTATTTGTTTGTACCACGAATGTCAATAATAGATCATTACAAACTCTTGGGCCAGAGGCTCTCGGCTTTGGAAGTCCGTTGCCCTCAACAGGGCATAATTACCTACTTCACACCTTTTTAATCTGCTTTGTTTTCAAATTTTCTAAAACTCTGCAAAGCTAATAATAAATGAAGGGTTATACATCATATTTTTCAGGTATAAAAATGCTCATACCTCAACCAAAAATTCAAGAAAAAAATCATTAAATTGTTCATGGAAAATACCAGGCTGAGCATTGGCCAATATTGTTGCCTATCCAACAAAAGTGGATCTCAGAAAATACATAATGGACATTTTCCATTGAAAATGAATTGATTAATTTTGACTGTTTTTCACAATGTTGCCTGCAACAAATTCACATACAAAATTGTTATCTTCAATAAACTTCATCTTTTAATTCTGCTTTGTTTTCAAACAATTTCATAAACTCTTCAAAGCTAATACAGGAAGAGTTATACATCATATTTTTCAGGCATAAAAAATTATCATGCCTCAACCAAATTTCATTGTGTCGAGTCATTAATTGTAGTTAATTTTGGTATTTGAATTTAATTTCATACATTTTATATGTTTACCTGTAGATATATTGTATAGATATAGTTATCATTTATTGACACCCCCATGAAGGACAAAGTTGTTATTCCCAGTTATAGAGGTGCCCCTCTGTAACACTCTGTGTATTCTCTGGGATAAAATAAAAATTTTAAACTCATATTTAATTTCATTCAATTTTCTATGAACAGGCTGTGCTGTAACACTTCCCATTGGTCAATTAAAAACATTCACCAAAAGTGAAGTTGTTCAGAAAATACGTAATGGATATTTTCCATTGAAACTGAATTGATCAATTTTGACTGTTTTCAAAAAGTTGTCTGCAAAAAATTCACATACGAAATATTTCATCTTCAATAAACATAGTACAGTTAGTGAGCCTTATGTCTGCTGAAAACGACTATTTCCCTTTTAATAACCATGACAGATATTGAATGACAGATATGCTATAAAAATTATAATGGAATTGATTTAGCAAAATTACCTTCAAGTCTCCTGGCAAGTTCTCTTGTGAAGAGAATGTTGGCCAATTTACTCTGAGCATATGCTCCATAGGCATCATAACTTTTATCGCTATTTAAGTCTTCTTTGTTCAATTTCCCAGTTTTATGTGCTACACTAGATACATTTATGATTCTACTTGGCGCAGATTCCTGAAATAGGTGATTTTGTTAAAGCTAAGAACTGAGAGAATGCAAATAGTTCAATTAAAAAAAAATGCTGGACTCAAAAATATCTTTAGAAAAAGTTGATTATTTGATTACTCTCACCTTCAGCCTATCTAACAATAAATTGGTTAGCAAAAAGTGGCCCATGTGATTCACACCCAACTGCATCTCAAAGCCTTCCTTTGTTTTAGAATTTGGGGTTTTCATGACTCCAGCATTATTAATCAGTACATCTAGTTTTTTCTCTTGTGCCTTGAATTTCTCTGCAAATTCCCTGATGGATTCCAGTGATGCTAGGTCACACTTTCTGCAGTAAACATACTTATTTTTGGTGTCTAGCACGATTTCCTCCCTAGCCTGAAATCTAAATATGTTTGTAATGTCTGCTGAGAGACTAACAATTGAAATCAACCCTTGCTATGCAACTTGTCATTTTATAGTCTGGTGCTCAACACTGGATACTCACGGTTTCACATCGTTTCATATCTCTACATGCCATGTAAACTTTTGCTCCTCTCCTAGCTAATTCCCAAGCAGCTTCTTTTCCAATACCTGTATTGGCTCCTGTAATTATGATAACTTTTCCTTCAGCTTCAGAAGTATCAAAGCCTTGGTATCGAGCACCTCCCAAAATTTCCCTGCAGATGAAGACACATCAATAAGAGTTGCTTGTGTGATTGCAACAACTTTGCATACTTTGTTAAACAGGCGAAACCAAACCCTCCTGCAATTGCAGACCCGATAACGAGGAATTTCGGCATTTTGAAGGTGAAATATTTCAAGACCATTTTGGAAGCTCTCTTTAACAAACAGTAGAAATAACGAGTAATAGTAGTAGAGTAGTAACCTACTCTTTCGAAATATTTCTTGTCCAACTTTGAAATTGGATAATTTCCATGAAATAGTTTCTAGGTTAACATTTCTACAAGTTCTCTCTCTCGCTCCTTTGACTGAAAAACTCGTGCAAGCTTTGACCACAGGTCAATTTTTCGTAACCTTGATTTAAAGCTTGGCTTGTATAATGTCATTTCTTGGCGGTAAATTCAAACTGTCGATTGATATACAGTTCAAGTGATACACCTTTCTAAACTTTCTAGACTGAGCATTTCCGCTTCTGAACTGAAATTGGGGCAGTTTCAATTCCATTTGAAGATACGACCCTAGGAAGGTCTTAATAATTCAGAACTTACATTTCCCCTATCAAATTCGTCTAAATGCTTCGTTGATCAGCAATCTATATTCCCTTATTCTCAACAAATATAAACGGAGAATTTGGATAATTACCAAAATAATTTCAGTGAATAGGCTTACTGTTTTTTGCACCTTCAAAAAAGAAGTAGATATAAAAGTGGTGTAGACAGCTATTTGATGTTCAAATAGTTTTAGAGTAATCAACTGAATTTTGCAGGAACGAACGTTTAAAACTACTCTGATCTTGCTTTCATCCGATATTAATAAAATTTATCAGTAGTAATAACCCAAGGACATTGATAATTGTTCGAAAATTTTATAACACCTTAACAACACAAATGTGAGGTTGACAATATACAAGCCAAGCTTTCGATTCGGTCGGAACGCTTCAGTTGCGCTTCTGTGTAGATAGGGTGTTCTGTGCTTTGACAAAACTCGTGTATTTCAAAGGGTGTTGAAAAAGAAAAGTACACTGACTCACTGACTCTGCACCGGTTCAGCCAGAAGCCACTGCATTTTTTAAAGTTAGGTGAGCATTTTATATACTTTTGCGAATCACTTGTGTGCTTTTGTTATTTGTTAGTTTTCATTAAGATGCCTTGAAGTTTTTATTCTTTCGGATATTTTTCTTCAACCTGAGCCCAGATTCTATTTCACGAATTTGATTATCGAATTGTTTAGAATACGCGTATATTTTCGGTACAGCGCATGCTACAGCCACAGTCTGAGTTACTCGACATTCTCGACAATCGAATTCGTGAAATAGAATCTGGGGGCTGCATTCATAATTTTCTAGGAAGTTTAGAAAATTTAAGTTGGCGACCATGGATGAAAGCGGATTGTTGTTGTTGAGAAGCCTGCAAGTGATTCAAACTTTGACGAAAATTTGGAAAAAACCCAGAATTTTTCAGGAACAAAAATCGCAAGAAGTAGTTGTTTCATAGCAATAATACCTAGTATTAAAAAAATAATCTCGCAATGATCAGCAATATCCCAAACGAAGACATTATTAAAATATGTGAGGTTCTTTCAGAGCTTGAACATTTGAAAGTCACTCTGCGAGAAACGGGCAAAGGTGCAATGATAACAGGCTTTGGTGCTCTTTTAGGAGGATTAATTGCAGGCCCTATAGGATTAGCCATTGGTAGGTGAAATTTTAGCTTATTAAAAAAAATCCGTTTATCCTTTCGTTTACAGGAGGCAGTGCTTCAGCTATAACTGCAGCATGGTGTTCAAGAGGAAAATATAGACCAGTTATTGATATATTGAAAAACGATTTGAATCCCCAACAACGTGAAAAACTGGCTAGTTCCGTCAGAAACGTTCTGCAAGGAGTCAAACCTGAGGACTGCGTCAAACTCCTTTCACTCGTTATATCCAGCGCCTCACTGAAGGAAGCTGTCCTCATAGAAATAGCAAGTTTTCTCATGAAAGAAATGAGCTTGGAGGTTATCAGATAAGTAGGAATTCATACCTATTTATAAGTATGTTAGCTTAGCGGAATGACTTTCTCAAGGGTCAAAGTTCTTCTGACCTATATTTATATCAATTTCTCGATTATTAGTATATCTGGAGTTTTGGAATCAAGGTGCTGACCATTATTAAAGGTCACAGTGCTGTATACAAATGCTACTTCGAAACAGAATTTGTGGTGGTTGTGTGAACCACTTTCTAGTCTCAATATCAGATTTTCATCAAAAGTCCTGGTCACATATCGAAACAAATTTGTTTTTTATTCCAAGTGCTTTTTTGTATCTGCCTCTGAGTATTCCACTGATTGTAGAAAATATGTGCAAATTTGAATTGAACTTGGACTGATTGAAAAGAGATGACACCCATATTCTTTGGTTATCATATCCTTTATTTATACATATGTTTCTGTAAATATACTCTATACACTGTTCTCCCAATTCTTATTTTAATTTTGTTGACTTATAGAACAAACAAAATATCTTTTTGAAAATAACCCTCATTTTAGAAACCCCCTAAAATGATAATGGGAGCAAATATTTCATTGAAATATTTGTTCTTGACAGATGACGGTCATAACTGTCATGTCATGTGCTAAATAAAACATTGGGTACATTCAGGAGGTCCCAGCGGCTAAGTTCAGCCACTCAGCATGCTGTGGCCGCTGTTGCTCAGCGGCTTCGTTCGCCTGAATGCGTATTACAACATTCAATGGCGCTTCTGGTATGATGCTGCATTATATAGGGCATCCGGAGAGTTGGGCATGGGATTTGAGAAATGAGCCTGCGAATATGTCCTCAATGAGTGTCCTGAATCTCCTAAAGTAAAAGAAAACCATAATTTTTTAGAAATGTAGGTAACTCATATCTCAACAATCAACACAAACATACATAACCCCATTTCAAAATGACATGTCAAAATCGCGATCCGCTTTTTCGAAAGCGACAAATTTCTACGCTGAGCAAAACACTCAGCCGCTGTCGAACAGCTTTTAAGCAGCGCTGCATTCAGATAGACCGCTTACTAAGCAGTCTCAGCCGCTGGGATCTCCTGAATGTACCCATTGTATGCCTGAGTGTATGCCACCTGTGTTGTTTCTTAAGTCACTTGAGAATTTATATTATAAATCTTTCTCGCGTGACTTATTTTCAACATATCCATAGTACCATAAATAACTATTATTCATTCTTAAAGTGAGCATTCTTAAAATATTATTCATGCTTCTCAAATGATAACTCTCACGTATCTACCAATTTTTAGTCAATTTGGGTCTATGACAGAAATTAACCTTTCTTTCACTGATTTTGTTTTTTTTACTTAAGTCCAGCATATTTTCAAACAACTATATTGTATCTATAATTTTTGACCAATAATTTGAAGTGTGTTGTCTTGAAACTTGAAATCCCCCCATAAGTAAATCAATTGAGCCCGACGGTACGAACCAAAAGTTTTTCAACAATTTTGAAACCGCCATATTGGATTTATAGATGTTTAGTAGAAAACCCTCATTCATCGATTTTAAATTGATTCGGTCCATAAACTTTAATAATTTTGGAGTGAAAGCACTTACATCTGCCATTTTGAAACCGCCATATTGGTTTTACATATTTCGCTTCATATTTATTTTGTGATTTTGTAAAATCTCCCCTATATATAAGGACAGGTCCGGGTATGTGGATTTTCTTATCACACATACGTGTTATTTTTCAACAAACTTTTCTCCTTACCTCTCTGCTTACTTAACTTATCATACTTTACCTTCCATTTGTTTCTCAACAGTACAGAAATAATGCTTTGAGGTACTGTTTTCTGCCTTTATCTTTTCCAAATTCATTTTGAATAACACAAAACTCTATAAAAAAACTCCAAAAAATCAAACTCTCTGCTGTTATATGTACCTATATCATTCATAAAGATCTTTGATTCACTCACGAAAAGCAAGAGTTTCTAAAAGCTTTAGACTCGAACATCTATACACAGCCGTTTTAGACTCACTCCTTTGGACCATACATGTCTTTTCTTTATTATCATTTTTTCCCCACTTTGAGGAAGATAAGTCAGCAGATGACAAACAATTGAGACAATAGACAAAATGGTTAAGGCTTTCGCGGCCGAGGTTATTAGTATAACTACTTCTCTTCGGGCTTGAAGGCCGTCGTTCTTTGGAATTTCTTCCTGACGTTTCGCTAGCGCGAGTGGCCAGCTTCTTCAGAGGCTTACTCATCTCCGATGAATTCATAGCATCAAAGCCGGGCTTAGATAAAGTACAGCTTAAGAAAAGCGGTGCAACTGGCCCTAATTGGACTTGTTCTATCCAGAAAGAACTGTTTTTCAATAGACGCAGCAACTCTCCGATGACTAAACGTTTCGATTTCTCAAGGCGTATTTATATCATTATGCAGGTAGTCTGGAGTGTTGATTACTTCTGTCGGGTTCGAGGAATAATCATCATTATTAGTTGCCGCACTACCTGCCGTGACTCTATTAGTTATTTTTGATTTCCTCAGAATGGGATTCCAAATTCTGTTTAGACTCGACGCTTCTTCCTTTCTGTTAAAATTGTCCGCATGTTTTTAGATCTCTATTGTCTCCCGTACCAGTCGGCTATGAAAACCCTGGTTGGGGGCAATCAGTTTTGCATTTTCGAACAGAATCCTGTGGTCACCCTCACTCAGTGCGTGTTCCGCCACCGCCGATTTGTTGGTTTGCCCCAGCCTGCAGTTCCTTTGATGCTCTTTGCGGACACATGCGGACAATTTTAACAGAAAGGAAGAAGCGTTGAGTCTAAACAGAATTTGAAATCCCATTCTGAGGAAATCAAGAATAACTAATAGAATCACGGCAGGTAGTGCGGCAACTAATAATGATGATTGTTCCCCGAACCCGACAGAAGTAATTAACACTCCAGACTAAAAATTGTTCTAAAATTGTTCGTTTTCGTTAACCAGCTGACGAACGTCAACCCTCAAAAGTCGAAACTTGTGCGAGCAATGGATCAACGAGGCCTTACCTTTTAACGTGCGATTACCCAGCACGGGTAAATACGCCTTGAGAAATCGAAACGTTTAGTCATCGGAGAGTTGCTGCGTCTATTGAGAAACAGTTCTTTCTGGATAGAACAAGTCCAATTAGGGCCAGTTGCACCGCTTTTCTTAAGCTGTACTTTATTTAAGCCCGGCTTTGATGCTATGAATTCATCGGAGATAAGTAAGCCTCTGAAGAAGCTGGCCACTCGCGCTAGCGAAACGTTAGGAAGAAATTCCAAAGAACGACGGCCTTCAAGCCCGAAGATAAGTAGTTATACTAATAAACAATATGGCGTTGGCTCTTTTTACCTGACATTTGTCAATTTCAAACCTGTTTATCTTGTAATTTCACTTCAATTCTGTTGAATTGACTTGAGTGGTTCAATACAATCTCAAAATTTTAAAATTGTTCGTTTTCGTTAACCAGCTGACGAACGTCAACCCTCAGAAGTCGAAACTTGTGCGAGCAATGGATCAACGAGGCCTTACCTTTTAACGTGCGATTACTCAGCACGGTGGCCCGGCGAGGATTCGAACCCTTCTGCTTCACAGGCAGATATGCTAACCACTACACTACCATCGTTCGAATCCCGTCAAGTCAAACCCATTTTGAACGGATCCAGAGTTGTGAGATAAATTATGAATCAAACATTCCCTAATAGTGAGTTATAATTGCTTGGCAACCACTAGATTCCACTACATTCGTGGATATAATGACCTTTTCTTTCAAAAATATTGTCGGAAATAATTGCGAATGATTCGCGAAAGAGTACTCAGAAACACTAACAATTCCGTACTTACTTGGATGAGGTAGAAATAATAACTAAAACAGGTATGATTTCAGTAACATTTATTCAAAAACAAAAAAAAAAACAACCAAAATACAATTTGGATATATATGGGCGAAAACGCCATAAATAAAATTCGAAATAACTTTCTCTAAATGTACATCTCCATAAACTGTATATTTTCGAATTTATATCCATTAATGTTCGAACTAAAATCACAAAATGGAATCTCAATGGTCTAATATACGCATGTTTCCGGAAACGATTTTATTCTCTAAAATGGCACCTGATGGAATATCTATCCTATCCCCGTGATTGGCTATTATAATGACTGTACCCTGAAAATCGTAAAACACATGTTAATTTTTTCAAAAGGTTCCATGGACAACAGAACAAAATAAATGCACCAACAGAATTCCTTCCAGGAAGAATATCTTCATGGTTTTTTTAGTAGTCGTTCTTCAATATAGTTAATGGTTCCATAAACTTCTTGACAAACCTCTTGCTCAATAATAGTATATTACACACCGAGGTGGGAAGTGATTCATTCCTGTCGTGAGATCAGTTAGTTAACCGAGACGCAAAGCTTCGAGGTTACCAATGATCTAGAGACAGGAATGAAACTTCCTACCAAGGTTTGTATACTACTTTATTTACAATCATCAAATAATTTAGATTAAAATTAATAAATTTCTGTTTCGTTCTGAACATATCTAAAATAACACATTTAACGACAAATTACCAAGAACGCGGTTTTCTCATAATAATCAAAGGTAATACCACGAGTCCTTCAAATTTAATCAATAAATTTTCATTTTCCACAAAAACTTTTTTATTTGCCTCAAAATAAAAAAGTTCGATGAAAATTTATCTTATTAAATTTGAAGAACGAGTTGTATTTGAAGAGATTATTTTTTGAACAAATAGAAGGAAGAACAATTTTATTGATCAGTATTTCATTTACATAAGAAGGGGGGAATAGGTGAAAATTTTACAAATTTGAAATGTCAAACAACGATGTATATCCCCCATGATCCAGAAGAGATATTATGCTTACGCAGTGAATATGATAATGCTTGCCGACGATACCAAGAGATGGCGTCACACCTCTCATTGTACAAGGTTGATAATTGAAAATTTTTTTTGAAATGAAAATCGCGCCAGAAGGAACATAAAATCATTCGTTATGTCGTTGTATCAAAATCTTTATACAACGGTTTCTTCTCATACAACAAAAAATGAGTTGTATTTAATAAAAACTAATTGTACGCCATCTTCATTTGATTTAAGGAAACCTTATATATTTGAATCGGTCGTTCGCTATATCTGTCATAAAGTTGGGGTTATTAGCTATTTACGTGTTTGAGTGTTCATTGAAATGTGTTGTATATGTTATTATTATGCTGAAAAAGTGAAAAGTGAATGACTATTTATAATAGGGTAACTCTTCATTCATGATAATTTATATAAATATGAGCCAGTTCAATAGAATCGACGCGGTAAACCGTATAGTTTTGACAGTTCAAAGGTAAACAACGTTTTATCGAAAGGACCAGGCAGTTTTATCAGTATAATACCCAATGATTGGCTAGAATAACCATAGAATAAGCTACTATTGGTTGAAATGCCAAAAACGTCACATTTTGACAAGTGAAAAAAATAATCAAGTAGATATATTGTTACCGTGACCACGGGGTATACAATTGTCACCAATATAAATTATTGTCAGGTAAAGTGAATAAATGACAGATAAAGTCTAGAATAGGGCGGGAAGCAGAGGTGTGTAATGTGACACTACCCAACCTACAATGACGTTTATAATGACAGCACAAAATTCTCCACTATATAATTCGGTCACACTTTATAATAAACTGCCTAAATCAATTAAGGAGTCTAAATCTCATGTAATATTTGAGAATTGCACCAAAAGATTCTTAATTGAAAATTGTTTTTATAGCTCCAGGATTATTTAGGATAAAAATCCTAATTTTAAGATACTAATTAAATATCTGTGCCTTATCTAACTGTGATGTGCTTTCATGTGCTGTTATGGTTTTATTTATATATGACAAATTATGATCTCAATTTCCTTTATATTGTGTAGTACCTGTATTGACGTACTATATGTACATAAGTACCGAAATGGTGAATGAATATTATTATTATTATGTATTTGTCGTCTAAACACGCCTAGTCGGGTCCGTACTCCCCACTGCTCCGACCCAGTGGGCGGACGCGCTAGTATGATAAACCAATGACCACCCCCCACACCGCGGGGTAAGTGGTCATTGGCTCCGAGAATCATTATTATTATTATTATTATGATTACATAATATATGGTTGTAAATAAACAGTTTTTGTCCCCGACTATTGTATAAAATATTAGTAATGCATGTGTTTCTTCAAGATTTACGATATCTATTAATCACTAGTTGATAATGATTTCATTAAAAAACAACTCACCCTAAGCGAAACCCCCCTCCCGAACGTGACGTCACCCGAAACCGTCAGATGATCGAGCTCGAGTATGTCCGGTATGTTGGCGAACCTGCCGAGGAACTCCTTCACCTTGGAAAAGTGGTTGTCGCCCAATTTAACCAGCGGCGTAGTCGGGAACATCCTCTGCGGGGACATTCTCAACGAGCCGTTTTTCATGCTGTACAAGTTGCTCATGACGAGGAAGAGGTCCGACGTTTTTTTGACGGGCAAGAACCTGCTCCGAGGCACGTTGATGCCGATGCCGCCCTCGAAGGTTTTCATGGCCGCCCCCACCGCCGTCTCCAGTTGGATTACGTTCTGTCCGTTCGATAGCGTTTTGTTGTTGATGATGATCTCGAGGTCGAGGAGGTCGTTGCATAGCACCCTTTCGATTGCTGAAAAAAAATGTATTCGTAATTCAACTAAATGCTGCATGTATATTAACCGTTTTTTCAATGACTAATTTTTAGGTAATGATGTGACAATTTATTTTTCAATAACAATTATGAAATTATAACGGTATGTTTAAATGATTATATTGTTTCTATAACGTAATATCATGAACAGTCAAACAGTTTCAAACTGGTATTAGACTGATCATGATTATTTTGATTAAATATTTCATTGAACAAATTTTTTTCCAGAATTACAAAGAAACCACAAAAAAACGAAACAAAGAAAGAATCCATTGAATTATGATTTCTCATTTGGATAAATTTTTTTATTTATTTTGATTTTGAATTCATTGACATTTCTACAATTTTTTATATCTTCGGGTCGGGTATTTCATTAAATTTTGAAAGTGCTTCATAAGCGAACCTTTTCTGGCAAATTACAGAGTTTGCAGAATGTGGAACAAGTTATGTTGTCTTGTAAGGTAATCATGAATTCCTGACTTTCTGAATAATATAAAATTAGATTTCATCGTATTATCTAAAATATTAATTTCTATTGCATAATGCTCCTCCGAAGAAAATGTGTTTGTGATCGAATGAAGTTGATGTTAGAGTGTCAAGTGGTAGACTATACAGTACTTTCAAAGCTTTCTTGTAAAAACGTATATTTTACTAAAATTATTTTTAGAACAAGATCCCCATATAATAATCAAATATTTGACTCTACTGAGAATATGTGAATGTAAAAGTATAATATAAAATAAACTGTCGTTGACGTAAAGCGAAAATTGAGAAAGGGTCTAGGATGTGTCCTTGGGGCACACCTTATATTCCCATTAGGCAAGCCGCATCACGTGACAAAAAATGGCTGTTATTGGCACACAAAGTAGTATTTGCCGTACGAATATCATTGGGTTGCTAGCAGAGGGCGCTAGTTAGGCTGGAGGTAACAGAGTTGATATACAGGTATAGTAGACGGTATATTTGCTGTTTACATAGTACAGTAAGGAGTTATCAATTAGTGGCTATTCGGAACTGAAACCCAACGTCTGCATTGAAATTCCAAAATTCAATTGCTTCATTGGATAATTACGGTGGCATTCGTGATCTTCTAAACGACCAATACAATAAATAGGCTGATTACATTTGGCGCCCAATGTGGGACTGGAATTAAAAATTATAGGTTTCTCTCATTTCAGCATTTTGACATCGATTATTTAAAATTATATATTATGAAAAAGCTTTTTGGGGTTTTCTCAGTACAAACGCAAGGAGTATCACATTTTGAAAATGCTAAAATACCACTTCCAATAATATTTTACTCTGAAATTATATGGGAAACGCAGCAAAGTGCCTATATTTCTGTTGGAAGGAATCCTTTTTGTGTTGAGAAGAATTGTATATTCTCAAATCGTTTCTTGTAGTAACCATTTATTCATTATTATGAAACGAGACAAAAAAAATATTTAAGAATATATGCTTCTATTAGTGAAGGTACGATAAACTTTCCACAAATCAATTTATCGATAGAAACAAGTAGCTTCTAACAGATGTGTCCAATCATCAGGAAATATCACTTATGCAATATTGAAAAATATTTTTGTTATATACAAAAGGAAAGCCCTGTAATGTTCATAGAACACCGCGTGACGCAAGGGACAGGAGATGCGAGTTCATAACAACTTAAAATTTTTGAAGTTTGTAAGCCTCGGGAAAATCCTCTCTCGGCATGGAGTTTCAAAGCTCAGTTGTTCGATTGAAAAAAGATCCCTGAGCAAGAGAGGTTCGACAGGACAGCAAAGGGGTAGGAATACTGCACTCGTCGTGTCATCCGTGTTGAGACTGCCAGGGATGGAACGATTGTTCAGAAGAACATCGACCATGAAAATATCTATAGAAAAGAGTCAAGTCTTCAATCCTTCTGCGACGCTCCAACGAAGTGAGCGGGTCCGTGAGCGAGGAATCACCAACAAGACGGATTGCTTTTCTCTGAATAGAATCTAGAAATGGACCGAGCCCCACAAGTGAGATCTATATTCCAAGACAGGCCGGCCGTATCTGTGCCTTGTAGATAATTATAAGCTGAGGAGAAGTGAAGTATTTATTCACACGAAATAGAAATCCAACATTCTTTATTTTTCATTAATACAGTCCCAATTGAATTATGGGATACTGGCATGGGGGAGGGGTCATGAAATCCCACATTAGAAATCTTGAAGTTCTTCAGAAACGGTTTTTGAAAATAATATATAATAAGTCTTATTTGTATCCAAGTGAAAATCTGTACATAGAAACACATAAAATGGACATACTTAAGACAATTATTCGGATATAATTTATTTATTTATAGATATTCTTCCACACTGTAAAGTATTATGGAATAAAGTGATTATTATTATTATTATTATAACATCATGATTTATATCCATAAACACAAATCAAATATAAATTTCAATAATCATATTTATAATACAAGGAATAAAAATAATATCACATTGAAAAATAGAATTGAAACAACAATGTCTCAGAAAAGTTTTAAATATTTATTTCCATTCTACTATGATTTGAATCCAAATCATATAAAAATGATCAAGTCATTAGTATCTTTCAAACTATAGATTAAAAAATGGAATAAGAATCACGTCGAAATTTATTTCATGAAATCTCTCACTTCAGTTAAGAAAATAAGTTAATTTTTCAATATTATTTTGTTCTACATATTATTCTACAAATTTATCAAATATATTATACATAAATATAATTCGTATCTCACGCAACAAGTTTTCAACTTCGCGGTTATAATTGAACTGTTTATTCACCTTTTTACAAATTGAAGTATATGCTCTTATGAATTTTGAATAAACATTATTATTATTATTATCTTCAGGAGAAGAAAATTGAGAGTGAGTATCAATTTTTTTGTCTCCTGAAGATGCTAATTGATCTCTTTGAAAATTTTCAATTTTTACAACACAGGTTCCAAACTCATCGTTTATTATTAATGTGTTCCAAAAAACTAATTTTTCTCTTGATGAATACCTACCTGAATTTTCGATTGTTACTCACCATCTAATTTGGCCCATAAATTATTGGTGTTGAAAAACTTGAAAGTTTTAACGGATTTGAATTCGTCCACGTGTTCCTTTGGCACTTGGGCTATTTCAAGCAGTCTTAATTTCCCTTCGTATTGGATCAAGGTACCTCCCTGAAAAAAAAAAGAACATTTAGATTTATAGCTATTGCTTTCTTGTATCAAAACCGTATTAGTTCAGAAAATGAAGCTAAAAAAATGGTAAAACCTCGCAATTTTTTCGTCCAGCACCGATTTGTGAAGAAATATGGGATTAGGCTTATTACACCTTCTAGTTCATTTTCTATATTGTGCCGTTGTACGCTTTTCGTTTTTTAGGGGTGAAAACTACCGCTAATCGTCAAAAATTATAAAATAACATTAAAAACCTAAATATGGGTAAAAATAGATGAATAATGATTGTTTCATGCTTTCGGATACAATTTCATAATGTTTCAATCTACCCTCAACGAAATATACACTCACGCATACACGTGAGCAGATGTTTCTTCTCCTCTGTCTACCAATATGAATGGAAAAAGTGGAACATATAACGTAAAATGGCCGAATATACCGGTTATGTAGATTACTACGCTCCGAAGAGGGTAATTAAAAAAAAATATATTGATCGATTTTTTGAGGAGAGCTCCTTCATTTCAAGTGATAGAAAATTTTTTTCGGGAACGATTTTGTAGAGCTTTTCAAGAGCTATAAGACTATATGAATAAAATTACTAAAGATCCCTCAATTTTCAAATGGGGAGAGTTCAAAGCTCTTGACTGAGGTGATGTTCGATCGTAAATGTAGGTGTTAAACGGCTATATCTCGCGGAATATTCACTTTACAAAAAAAATACACAGGAAAATTTTTGTCATTGAAAAAGCTTCAATTTAGTACTGTATCGTTTTTTCCGTATCTTTAGTATTTTGAGAGATATTTATAAGAAAAGGGTTAAAAACACGAAATTGGAAAAAAATCGTTTTCTCTTTTAACTCCAATTTTTCTAAAATTGGGCATTTTAAATTGGTTAAACTTCGTGGATGTATCGATAGTACATATATAAAGAGAATCACAAAAGGGTGGCGATCAATATGAGTTAGGGGGTACTTTGGAGGTTGTTTTCACATATTTTTTTCGTAGAAAAAAGCGGGTACCGATCTTATTCTGATCATAAGTCGGTCAATTTTCATGCTAGGAAATCATTTTTTCATTTGTTTGAAAGCTCTAATTGAATACTTCAAAAATGATTCCATGAGCTTTCTTCGAAAAATGCAAATTTTTCTCGTTATTTTGTTTAAATCTTCCAATTTATACATTTGACGAAAAAAGCTAAGCAATAATTTGCTGTATCTCAGGTCGCATGTGTCGAAAGAAAACTATGAAGGAGGCATTGTTTTTGTTTTTTCAAAAGCTACAATTTGCCTCTCAACACTTTTTTTATGAAATGAATAGTTTCTGAGTTATTTGCAAAAAACCATTTGAAAAAGTCTATTTTTCGTCAAAAAACTGTTACTTTCAACTTCGAATAACTCAAAAAATATTACTTTTACGAAAAAAACGTATAGAACATTTTTTTCTTAGAATTACTTCTTCCGTCGATTCCACCAGTTAAGATGTAATGAAAAAATTCCACCCCCGTGGTGGGGTGGCAACCACCCCCAAGGCTCTAGCGTACAGCGTCATGATATAGAAAATGATCCTTGAGCTACTCCCTATCTTCTGTGACAATTTCAAGTAAATCCATGCTGGACGAAAAAATTGCGAGCCAAAATGCTTCATTTCCTGAACTAACATGATATATCACTTGACCCCACTTTCCATTTGAAATTTTAGGGTTGCAACACCCCCTCGCTAGGGGTTTGAAGACATAGTTTAAACGATATATGTAAAATGTGTCCCCTTCGAGAAAAAACTTCACGCATCCAAAACTTTTTGCTTCAAGCTCCAAATGAAAATAAAGCTAGGTGCATACTTTTCATTGGATCACTCCGTATAGTATCATCACAAACTAACCTTGACGTCGGCCCTAGTTTTGTCCGTGACCTCCATCACGAATTCGTGTTTGGCGCCCTCGTTGTTGGGATTCAGCAGCAAATTGAGGATGTTCAGGTCGACGGTGGCGCCCAAGTTGTCGATGTTCGACACGAAGCAGTACTCCCTGCCGCCTTTGAGGAACTTGCTCAGCAGGCCGGAATTTTTGAAGCTCTCGTAGAAGTCGCCGTGCCCGGGCGGGTACCAGGCGTCCAAGTTGTCGTGCACCCGGCCGTTTTTCGCTATCGGCATCAGCGAGTCCCTGTTGATTCTCGGGTAGCACGACTGATTGAACGTGTGGATTTCCACTTGGAGATTCTTGTATTTGCGGATGATCTTCTCTGTGTCTTCGTCCGTGTTGAAGGAGTTCATGAGGACGAGGGGCACGTTCACTTTGTACGTCTTGTTCATGTGCTGGAACACGGGAGATTTTTTTGAAGGAATTTTCAATTTTACGATATTGATCGTAGAAAATAATTTCTGGCGGTGAATCAAGTTCTGCCAAAACGAAAATCGACGTTTCGACCATTTGGTTGGTCATCCTCAGGTCACTGAAAACAACATATAGAGAACAAAAACTTGTGTAACATGACGTATATCCAAATTACTACGAGTACACCTGAAACTAAAAAATTACGCCTACAAATATTTATATTTTGCAGACACATATCAGCAAACTATGGACTTTTCTGCTTGGACAGAAGAAGTAATACTTTGCTGATTGATATGTGTCTGGAGGAGTAAGTACTTCTTAGGCTGGGTTCAGACAAATCCGAAATCCGATCTTACGACGATCCGTCAGCTTTCTGATTGGTCTAAATTTGAATTTTCATTCGGCGGGAAGAATTCATCCGAAAGTTTTGACTTTTTCCGATGTCGGATGAAGAAAATGCATTCTGTCAAATGCAATGCCCAATACTAACGATGTTCTGATTGGTGCGTTATTTTTAACGGGAATCATCTGATTTAAATGTTGTTCTGCTATCCGATGTCGGATAGAGATGGAATAAATTTAACTTTGTCCGATAAATTTACCCATGGAACTCAAAGGACACATATATATTCTGACAGGAACTTGACGTTGTGGCGGTTTGTAGTGAACGTTGGTCTGGGAGTACAAGACTCTACAAAGTGGTGAAAAGCAAGAGAATTTTATAAAAATTTAGATACATCGCAGATTTTAAACTGTCTTGAATATAATTTTTCAAAATGAGGAAGAAGGATATAGAAATGGGATATTTTCACAATTCATTACAGAATATACAACTACCATCATAATGAAAAATATATCTGTTTGAGAAGTATGCGGAAACTTTCCTCAAATATTGCTAAAGATTTTCTCATTTTGAAATCACTAAAGAACTATGTGATCTCAAATAAGAACATATTTAAAAAAAGACTGCATCTCTTCATTATTAATATTTGTTGTTTTCGTGCCAATTGATGTTAGATAAATTTTATAGTGTCACTATAGATCATCAAATATTATTATCTAGTTATATAAAGTGTTTAGGTAGGTATCTTCCTTGATGAAACATTGAACTGCCGCTACCCGATGAAATTCATTCTTACATAGACTGATCGAACATGATCGATTTCTCTAGGCATTCCATTCATGCCTGGAACATCCTAAATTCAACGTCTGGTCTCATCTAGATCCGCCGGTCGGTCCAGGTAAAGATCCTTTCGTGGAATTATGTTCATGAATGTGAGCCCGCGACCGCCAGATCTTCATTATTTTATAAAAGCTGAAAATTTCTCTGCACATGTCCCCAACATAGGCAAGTACACTCAGCGATTATGGAGTTTGGATCTTGGTTCCTCGGGCAGGAAACAGGCAGCAAAGATTCTTTTCCAAGTCATGTGTTTTCTCATATATTTCTTACGGATGTCCTAGCTTCAACTGCACATTTTCTTGATTACTTTCACATAATGCCAAAAGATGGCAATCAATTCAGAAACAGACGTGGAATATTTCATCAATATTGTGGATCAATAATATTATCATGAGTATATTTAAGCTTAAACTATTATTTACCGTATAAACTTGTATTGTCACACTGCTTTGAAGCTTCATCAGCTTTCTGTCAGTATTTCAGTCAACCAATTGTATCAAACTGACAAATAGATATTGTTACGAAATCTCCTAGCGCCGACCCTGTCGCTCATAAACGCAGAATAATATGAGTGGTCGAAGAGCGAACGTCATTTTTCCAGGAACTCTTGATTCGCGTGGAGAATCCGATACACATCATCGAGGCCTCCCTCGAAGATTTTCCATAGGCGTACGCAAGTATATAAG
This sequence comes from Zygogramma bicolorata, assembly GCA_032362365.1. NCBI lineage: Eukaryota > Metazoa > Arthropoda > Insecta > Coleoptera > Chrysomelidae > Zygogramma > Zygogramma bicolorata. The sequence goes on from JAVJAQ010001768.1 coordinate 247,865, forward strand.
GAGACACTTCGTCGCGGAGGAGACAGTTATTCAACAGAGAACAGAGTTGTTCAGAGAGAGAGAGAGTTCAGCAGAGTTATTCGGATAGTATCAGAGTTTCGAGCTTAGTGAAGAGGCGGAAAGTTTTACAGAATTTTATCGGAGAGAGCTTTGGTATTGCTATTGCAGAGAGTTTCAGCACCGATCGTTGGAAAGTTAGCGGAGCAATTTAAGTGATTGTATTGTATTGTGTTGTTATAGTTGTGATAAAAGTAGTTCAGTGTTGTTTGGAGTTTTAATAAAAGAACCCAAAGATATAACGTAACAATATCTGCGCCTACTTTACCCTTCAGAGAAGTTAACTTTGTCTTACATTGTCAAGTAAACGGAAGGTGGGGCGGTGGCAGGCTCTTGCTCTAGTATATGAACAAACGTATTGTCACTTATCTCCTAGCGCCGGCCCTGTCACTTGTAAACGCAGAATAATATGAGGGGTCGAAGAGCAAACGTAATTTTACCTGAAACTGTTGATTCGCGTGGAGAATTCCATACATATCTTCGAGGCCTTTTTCGAAGATTCTCCATAGGTGAACGCAGGTATATAAGCAGACACTCATCGCGGCGGAGTTAGTTAGAGAGAGAGAGAGAGAGTTTAGCAGAGTTATTCAGAGCTAAGTGGATCGAGTTTAGTGGAGAGAGCTTTGTTATTGCTTAGTGCAGATGTCGAAGTGCAGAATTTCTATTATAGAGAGTTTATCAGAGTGTTTAGTATAGAGCGTTGGAAAGTTAGCGGAGCAGTTTAAGTGATTGTATTGTGTTGTGACAAAGAGTTGTAATAAAAGTAGTTTAGTGTTGTTTGGAGTTTCAATCAACGAACCCAACGAAAAATCGTAACAGTATTCCACACACTTACCTCGATTTGCTGCACGGTCAGATCCAAAAACGTCAAATCGCTCCTGACCGTGATGACGGATTTGGGTCCGTGGCAACCCATCGACGTGCCCAGTCCTCCGTTCAGCTTCACCACCACCAACTTGTCGAGCATCTTGTGCACCAGGTCCGCCGTAGGCGTCTCCAGAGTGGAATAGTCCCTCACGGCGTGTTCGGGCAGCTTTTCGATGCGCTCCCACTCGACCGAAGGGCCGGTCTCGTTCAGGAACCTGGTGAAGAGTTTCGTGAAGCCGTCATACTGAGCCCGCGTTTCTTCCGTTTTGTGCGGCTCGCACGAGTCCAGGAGTCTGTCGAGTTCTCGTCGCAGCAGGTTGAGGGCATCTTTTTTCGTCGCCTCGATGAATTGGGAGGAGTCGCTCACCGCTCGGTTGTGGGATTTGACCTGGAAAAGATGCACGCGTGAGGATAAAAAAAATTGCTGTTCGGGGTCTCGGAGTACGAAAGCGTATTAGTGTCACTGTATATAAAAATATCACCATTGATAGATTCAAATCTGTCAATGGCAGATTATAATCTGTCGATACGCCGTTGATAGATTATATATAATCTGTCATTGACAGATGTTAATCTGGCCTTGACAGATTTTAATCTGGATTTGAATGAAGATATTTTTTATTTTTACAGTGGCATTAATACGCCGTCGTATCGGAGATATTGGCTGATCTATATCATATGCAGGGCTCACCATTTGAAACGAAACACACGATGATTCATTATAAAACCGTTCGTACACGCGATTACATTGCTGAAGGAGTTTTTTTTTTATACGATTTTCAACACTGAAACTTTAACCCTCTTGGCAGGGAAACCTTTACTATTTCGAATGAAACAAGGGGTCAAGTGATACCTTCTTTGACATGTAATTATCTTTCAAATGACATCTCATTCGTAAAATCGTTTGACTAACTGCCTGTAACATATTGTTACGAAATGTCCTAGCGCCGGCTCTGTCGGTCATAAACGCAGATGCGCGGAAAAGTAATCTTTTTTTCCAGGAATATCCAAGAGATTTTTCATACTTGGATCGGGTGAATGAAAAAAAAAATATTGAGGTGTCATTTGATTTGAAATGGCATGTAGATAGCTTTTTCTAAAATGCTGAGGCCGCTCGCAAAAATTGTAATAGTTATTCTTACGAAATCTCCTAGCGCCGGCCCTGTCGCTCGTAAACGCAAAATAATATGAGGGGTCGAAGAGAGAACGTCATTTTTCCAGGAACTCTTGATTCGCGCGGATAATTCGATACACATCATCGAGGCCTCTCTGGAAGATTCTCCATAGGCGTACGCAAGTATAAAAGGAAGACACTTCATCGCAGAGGAGAGTTAATTAGAGTTTCTTTCAGAGACAGCTTAGTGGAGAGTAATTCAGAGTTATTCTGAGTTTTTATCAAAGTTATCAGAGATTCTATCAGAGTTATCAGAGATTCTAGCTTAGTGGAGAGGCGGAAAGTTTTACAGAGTTTTCATCGGAGAGAGCTTTGGTAATGCTAAGTGCAGAAGTCAAAGTGCAGAATTTCTATTACAGAGAGGTTTAGTACTGAGCGCTGGAAAGTTAACGGAGCAATTTAAGTGATTGTTTTGTATTGTGACGAATAGAATAGAATAGAATAGAATAGAATATCGTTTATTTCCTTAAGACAGTACAAACTGTATGGAAAAAGTCAAAAGTGTAGAGGTGAATTATCTCTAGTTAAAAAACAACATAATATAGCACAATTTACATGTAACAAAACAAAATTAAAATAAAACAAAATAAAACACAATTGGTACCTACAGGGAGAACCCAGTACAAATATGAGTAAATATAAAAATATAAATAATCTATGTTGAGTTTTATCAAAATCGCCGTTTTAAAAACTCTTCTTCCGAATAGAAACTATTCTCTATCAAAAACTCCTTCAGTCTCGTTTTGAAAATATATATTGAATTGCTTATTTCTTTGATGTCATTAGGAAGTTAATTGAATATAATTGGTGCCATGGAATTTGGAGCATTATGAGTTATTCTTATTCTCGAAAACGGTACAATGAAGTTGTCTTTAATTCGGGTATTGTACATATGCTTGATGTCATTCCGGAGAAATTCATTCTTGTTTTTAAACAGATACAAACATAATTCTAAAATGAAAATTGACGGCAGGGTTAGAATTTTAAGATCTTTAAAAACATTTTTACATGAAGTCCGATTGGTTAGTCCCAACATTGACCGAATAATACGCTTTTGAGCAATGAAGACATTCGGTGCTGAAGTAGATGTTCCCCAGAAGGTAACACCATACCGAAGCCTACTTTCGACTTGCGCATAATAGAGCTGCAACAACTGATCCAGGTTTAAAATTCCTCTAATATTTCTATATTGATAAGCAATTGTGTTGAGTTTGGAAATGAGGTCTTGACATTGCGATTTCCAGTTGAGGTGTGTATCAACATTCAGTCCCAGGAATTTTGCCCTTGTAGCAAGTGTAGAAATTTCAGGGCATCCAAATGAGATTTTTTTACAGGTTTTCTGAGGGTTGTGAAATCTTAGGCACTGCGTTTTGTCGATGTTGAGAAAGAGGAAGTTAGCCGAAAACCAGTTATTTATTTCGTTCAGGGTAGTTTCACATTTTTCATTTAATGATTTTTCTTTAGGATCAGAAATGATGAGGGAGGTATCATCTGCATAGATTGTGAAGGAGGCTGGCACTTGGAGCTTATCAATATCGTTTATATAGATGATAAAGAGGATGGGGCCCAAGATTGATCCTTGGGGGACTCCCATATCGTTTTCCATATACTTGGATGATCTATTTTGTATTGAGACATATTGCTTCCTATTGCACAGATATGACTGTATCCATTCAAAAGGAGTGCCTCTAATACCGTATCGATACAGCTTGTCTAATAAAATGCCACGATTTACACAGTCGAATGCCCTGCTTAGATCACAAAAAATTCCAACAGGGCATTCGCCGGCCTCAATGGAATCAATAATTTTGTGGTAGTACGAATGAAGAGCTGTGGTCGTCGACTTATTATTAATGAAACCGTGTTGGTTGTTCGACATTATTTTTTCTTTGTCAATAAAAGATAAAAGTCGATATAAATAACTGTATTCGAACACTTTCGAAAAACTGCAGGGTACCGTTATAGGGCGATAGTTTTCAAGTTGTTGACGACTATTTTTTTTATGAATTGGAGTTATTTTGCCATTTTTCAATAGGTTCGGGAAGACTCCCGTAGTGAAAGATAGATTGACTAGAAATGCCAGTGGTTTTAGGATCACAGATAGACTTTTTTTAACTAAATACGAAGAGTTGTAATAAAAGTAGTTCAGTGTTGTTTGGAGTTTTATTCAACGACCCAAAGAAAGATCGTAACAATATGCAGTGTTATCAGCCGGCGATATTGTACAATTCGTTCCCTTAGGCCATTTTAAAGATTTGTATGAATACTTACGTACGTTTTGTGGCACATTTTATTAATAGTATTTTGTTAGTCAAATGATCAGATTAGAAAATTAGATACTTATCTCGGAAACTATCTGACAGAATTTCACAAATGAGATGTCATTTGGAAAAGAATCAAATGTCTTTTCGATTTCATGTGAAAAAGTAAGGGTTGGTCCAACCCTTCCTAGAGGGTAAAGTTGAAGTGGTATCAGGTATTTCGTCTGTTTCGTTTTGAATGGTGACGCCTGTATAGATGTGTAAATGAAATGCTCCCTAGGAAGGAAAAGTAAAAGTGGCGTTTGATACATCATCAATGAGATACGGCGTTGACGACCTGAACTATATTCTTTACATAAGAACACCCTGTATTTTGCAAAATGGTAGAAATCAGTAAAGAAGGTAAAATATTTTCAAGAAGTGAATATATTGAGAAAATAAAAGTTAAATGTCAAATATTATGATAGAGCTACAGCAATACGCTATATTCATGATTCCGCAGAAATTTCCTGAAAGTCTTCATAGCACAGTTTTGATGGAACAGACATTGTTCATTATAGGTAATAGACCATGCGGCAGTTACAGATTTTGACCAATTTTTTAACAGTCTGCCTTTGGAATGGAAAGTAATTGAAGATGAAAAAAAAATCGTAATCTGCAAAAAAAATCACGCGCTCGATAAGTACAACAGGAATTTGGATGGAAGCCTTTTTACAGAATGCTTTACATTTGTTACATATAAATACATCGATCAAAGTGAAAAAAACGAAGGTATACTGTTTCAAATGATACATTCCTCGAATGTATTGCCAAAAAAAATTATGAGGACTGAAATTAGTCTCATCGTGAGAATAAGAAAAATTTATGAGGCATACTCTTTGGAAGTATACAGTGTGTTCCACCAAGAACAAATTCTGGGTTAGCCATGAAGTACCACTCAGCGCGTAATTTGTTGAGCAGATTATGAATTGTTTCAGATTCAAGTATTTCCTATTCCAAAGGCAGACTGTAAAAAATTGGGCCAAAAAATATGTCTTTGTTTTGTAGGTTCTCCTAATTTTGGGAATTCCGGGAGCATGCTATATTGTTTCTACTTCTAAGTTTTGGTTCTTTACTGATTTTATATGTTAGTTTCATAACTAATTTTTTTAATGACTTGTTATCCGAGGCTCCTATGCTACTTGAATTATCAAAATTTCAGTAAAATGCTTAAGACGGTAGATGGCAGTGCTTTTTCAATGGAAATGAAAATTGGATTAATGAAAGATGTTGATATTTCAGTGTTGGTAGTCAGGATATAAAAGTACTACATAACAACACACTTCTCACTAAGTGTATATACCTAGGATTGTACGTCACTATCGATAATTATCGTTCCACTGAGCATTATTAACCTTGAGAGACAAAGTTAATTGGCCGAGCTGTACTATAGGCTCATACCATATCTATTAGACAAGTTTTAACTTCTAGAATATCAGGTGTATCAATTTAAAATTTGCTAGGGAAAAGTGGTTTGTGAAGAGAAGAGATTTTTCATATTTTTCACTTCCCAGTCACTTCCGGTTTCACCAGAAATGGCTCCTGTTTGCAATTATTGAATAGAACACCCTGTTTGTAACATTTGTGGGTATCGTGGGACAATTCTGGATCAGAATGTGGTTTCCAAGAGTTTTGAAGCCTATTTGATATTTTCATATTGCTTTTAGGTGGCCATGATAGGAAGTTGACCAATCTAAGGACCTCAGTGTCAGAACATTACAATAGTTAAAAATCAGTGACTAGTATAATAGATAGGTCGAAGACAAGTTTGCAAAATCACATTTTCGTATGTCAATATTTTGTACAAAACACACACTCATTTGATGGCAGTGACATGAGCTTTATGAGCAGATAGTATAAATGTTTATTAAATTTCCTTGAATTTCATTTCATTTTTTTCGGTGAAAATAAAGGCAGGTTCATAAAAAAATATGATAAAATAAGAAACAAAATAAGAATGTTGGATATACAAATTTGGAGAAGTCGGTGATGGATGATATTAAGAGAATTCCATGGAAAGTCAAGAATGCTGCTGAATTTTGTGCTCAATGGCTATCCATGGCACACTTGACGAAAGTAATTGAATTATCAGCCAGTACTTTCCTCAATAATAATTATTTATTTATTTTCTTGTCAACTTGTGCATTCTAAGTCACTCACACTCAGCTATTGTAATGATCTGACATCACCTCAGGTCCTTAGATTATTTTATGTTTTTTCTATACATATACAGATTCACACACTTTGATTCTTTGAAGTTTGTAAGCCTCAGGCAAGGAACTCAGCTGTTCTACTGAATAAACATCCCTGAGCAATAAAAATTTGACAGATCTTCAAGCTCACAACAAAGAGCTGGGAATTCTGTACTCGTCGGGTCATCCGTGTAGATACTGCCAAGAGTGGAACGATAGACGACAATCCAGAAGAGCACCGACCGTAAAAATATCTACAGAAGAGAGACAAGTCTCCGACCCTTCTACGATGTTCAAATGAAGTGAGCGAGTCTGTGAGCGAAGAATCACCAACAAGACGAATTGCCTTTATCTGAATAGAATCAAGAAGCTTCAATGAACATTTTTGTGCTGACCCCCATACATTAGTACTATCAGTGGTGGATCCACGGGGGGGTTTCCGGGTCCGGACCCCCTCACCCCCCCATTGGGAAAATAAGAGATTTTTTTTTCAATTTTTATCGGCTCCTAATTTCCAAATTTTGTTAGGGAACGAAAAAATGTCACATGAGCAAGACAAAAAAATAAAATAGAATATTTTTTTTTGCTTTAAAATTGAAGAGCCTGCGTACCATTGAATTGGCCACTCATTGCCGGAGCTCCGTCGTATCCTTGACCATACATTTATGAGCAATCGACGCCAACATCATGCAAATAATTCCTGATTGAATCTGCTGAGCCTCGTCCAGACACGTTGGTAACTGGCACAAATCCAAGAAAATCTTCACAGATATTCGATTTTGAGTCCAAGTATCGAATGCAAATGGAAAATTGTTCTATGCTTGATATATCAGTCGATTCATCTGCTAAAACCGAGGATCCTTTGGATCTATTAACTTTATCAACAATTTTTCCTGTTATCAATTTGTGACATATTTCAATTATTTCGTTTTCAGTAGTTTTGCTCAAATATGTTGCATTTTTTGGCATCGACAAAAGATTTTCCTTCAAAATTTCATCACTCTCAGCTCGATATCTCAGAACAGCCCGAAAATTTCCTTCGTGAAAATTTTCTCTTTCTTGACTAGTTGTTGCTATACGGTAGCTCATAATTTTCTGTTATATATATATATATATATATATATATATATATATATATATATATATATATATATATATAAATTTTGAGTTATAGACCCCCCCTTGACCTAATTAATCCTGGATCCGCCACTGAGTACCCTATTCCACTAGAGGTTGTATGTGTCGAAAATGACCACCTAGATGCAACAGAAAAATTACTGGAAAAAATGAGGGAGAAATAAATATTATGCAAATGTCACATTTCGACCCACAATTGACTCAGATATCTAAAAAAAATTGGGATATACAGGGTGTTCCATTTCAAAAATTACAAATTGGAGCTATGATACAAAAGGAAGTGTGTAGAATTTGTAGATATACAAAAAGTGACCAAGAATATGAATTAGGAGACATCAATCAACTCTGTCATCACATCAATTCACATTAACTTTGATTCTTTGCTGTATAAAGTCAATCATGGCATTTGGATGTGGTTGAAGAAATCTCCCATCTTTCTTGGTGAGACATGTGCTCAAGTTTTTGTCTGCAGCTTTAGCATACATATGACTAACATATTTGGACACTCCACGATTTTCTAATCAAATCTTGGTATTATGCGCTTGTTCAATCACAAAGAAGTTGAACTTGTTTGAAGTTGATTGAATATAGGCATGCCTAGCAAAAAAACTTATTATAGCTAAACTATATCTAAAGAAATGCTTTCAACTCGGCTTAACTGGATTAAGATGAATTCGTAGAATTGGTTATCATCATTTTTTCAATACTTCAGCTCGGTTAGTGAAATATGTGGTTCCAAGCAATGTTTTTGATTTCAATGTTTGAAAAATCGATATCGTAACGAAACTATTAAACAGAACATAGGCCATAACAAATCTATTGGGATACTTCGAAACGTGCTTTTAATAGCATTCTATAATCAATCTAGGTTAAAGTACTAAACGAATAGGATTAGTTTGCATAATAAATTCCTCTTCATTTGCGTTATCATCAACAGGACGACAATAAATTTCAACGTATTTATTTACCCTGTCTAACAAACTGCTTATGCTCATGTTGTCACTCACTCAAAGCACCGGGAAGCTGTAAGATACATTCAACCGAAATCACAAAAGACGCAGTGACACTCCGAGTCCAATATCTTATCACTACAAATTTGATAAGTGTAATTATTTTGTTTACAGAGTGTTTCGTTAAATTTCCACCGATTCCACATTTTTCTATAACCCAGTCATGTTGTACCTTTTAAAAAAATACTGTTTATATTTTTAGGCCAACGCTAACTTCATGTTTGTTGCGAAGTTATTCATTGACAGAATTCAAAAATTCTACGAATATTTTACCAAGAGGCATTTATAGCTTCTTACAGCGATTCTTCATTTTTTCAAAGATTATATTTTCAATAGTTCTAGTAGGCATGTTTCAATGTAATACTTCTATTATTTGTTGAATAATAAAATTTTATTTACGACTGAATGTAAGTATTATACTTACGCTTTCTGCAGTATAATGCCATATATCATTCCCTTAGGGAAAAATGGCGACGGATTAATAGTCCCTGTCTTTATTCCCTCTTGTAGTCGATAAACGATATAATCAAACTCCAAAGTTGATTTGAATTTGAATTGAGATGAATGAAACCGAAGAATCATTTATTTATGATAAATAAATTAGTAGTAAATGAAGTAGAGTATATTACTCACAATAATCATTATTATTATTGACTCGTGGTATAATCTACTATTATTTACGACTTATACATAATGTAAGTATTATGCTTATGGTTTCTGCAGTATAATGCCATATATCATTCCCTTGGACATTAAAATAGTCTTTATCCCCTTTTGTAGTCCTATAACAAAATTTCTCAAATTGAATATTGATATTTTGTAGAATAACTCATATCCTTACATGAATTAATTTTATTATTATCATTATAGTATCTATATTCCAATCTGAGTTCACATTAATATTTCGGAACAATTAAGTTTTTTCATGTGCTCATTATTATAAGTGTGGTATTTGCTGAGAAAAATGTTTCAAACATTTAGGATACTGTTAAATAACACTGCAATGCACATGAAGTTTTCTGTTTCCTGAAAAATTATAGATTCGAGTAATATTTTCAATTCTTAATCCTTTCCACTTGACATTTTGTTGTACCCATATTCTCGGTTTGGAAATACTTTATTCTTGAACGAATTCAATATTCTTTGACCTGTTTGACTTGAAGCCATTCTTGTTCATCCAATTGGGGTTTCAAATTGAGATCGCAGCGCCACATTCAAGAAACTCCATTAAATCTGTACCACTTTGACAAGCATTGTTAATTGAGGTTAGGACTTCAACGTTGTTTGAAAATTTCAAAGCTTAATATTTTGTGGGCGACTATTACAGTTTTTAGTGCTTTTTCACTTCTTATGTGAACGTTAACCATGTATTGTGCTTGATAAACATTAGCTATAATTTTAAGCATATTCCAAAATTACAAAATGATATCGCAGCGCAACTTCGACCAAGACTTTAACTAATGAGCACCACTTTGACAATACTTTGATATTGTTTGAAACTTTCCACCAGAGGGCGTATCTCTTATTTTGAAATCCCAATAAGGTTATCGAACATGCACTATCTTTTCTATTAACGGATCACACTGTATATTGTACGATAGTAGCATACCACTAGTCACTAGTGAACGCTTTTCAGTCAAATCATTATTCGTTCAAGATGGCACAAAAGCTCTCATTTTACAGGCTATACAAAATTGACCGCTGGAGGAACCTAACCAACGAGAACACCGAGATAGCATACGTAGGGGATATCAAATATTTCGAAGCTTTTTTTTTGTAAAAGTTACTCTGGCGAGGGCACACGTAGAAAAATGTAAGAAGGCCATGTCTACGTTCTGGTAAGGTGAGAACTTCACCCTCAGCAGATGAAGTGGATCTCGTTTGATATTATTTTGCCATGAATCTCCACTCCATCACTTCTATCATCTGCAGTTGAAGGCTGTAGGATTCTGGACCAGGTACCAGGTTATGGGCGCGAAAATTCTCTAAAACTGCCTGTCGAAATAGAAGCTATGAAAAACGGCTTACCGTGAGCTAGGACTAAATATGAAGAAGGGGTGGCAATGTGGCAAAAAGCATCTGAAGAGGCGTTGGAAATAACCCCAGGATAGAATGGATCAGTAGAAGGAACTTTAAAATTCCCATTTCGGACAAGAGGGATGACTAGAAGACAAACCCAGACATGGGCGATATTTGGTTCACCGACTGTTCCAAGACAACGGAAAAGGTTGGACCTGGTTTTTCCGGTTTAGGTAACAAGAAAGCTTCTGATTTCGGTTGAGAGACTGTTAATAGGGTTTCAACGAATGGTTAGCAATATGTGCACGCGCTAAAAATATATTTAGAAAGAGCAGACATGGTATGACCACTTATCTGGATCCGTCCGACAGCCAGGCAGCGCTGAAACCCTTGGAAAATACATACACGAGTTATCTGTCCTGGTTCTTTATTCCTGTGACGTCTTACATAGTTGATCAAATTCTCAATGCACGGAGCTTCTCTATCATGTGGCTTTTTGAGAAACCACAACAGGGTTCTGGCCCAGGAAAGAGAATATCGCTTATTCATTTGCAAGTTAATCTTCGTCATTACCTTCGATTTTCTCATCTCAACATCGAGGTCACGTATAATTTTTTGGTCAATTTTTCTCTGGGATTGTTTGCAGCTCTAGATCAGGTTACACATTACAGGAAACGGAAGTCTGAAGAGGTTTCAGCACAACTCAGAGACGATTATATTCCCTGATTGTACTATAATATGTAAAGAAGACCAAGTGCTCGATTTTAGAGTCATGGGAATATTTCTATAGGTTGTAGCAAAATGATTCGATTTGACATTTTCAGACCGTCAGCAAATGTCATATTAGATAATGTTGACGTTACAAACGAGAGGAAAAACTCCTATTAGCCCAAGAGCCCGCGACTGCCAGACCTTGTTTTATAAAAGCTGTCTTTGGGGGGCCGTATCTCCGAGACTAGTTGCGAGCCCCAAAAACTTTATTAGACTTTTTTGTTCAGGAGGCCGAAATACGTAAGTTCCACCAAATTTTTTTTAATTTCACGATGGAGCCCGCTTAACGGATAATTACCACCTCTTCAAATATTGTCAAACGTAAGTATAATTATAAATTTAATGAAGTTTAGAGGTGTCTGGCAGGGAGTTGTAACCGTGGTAAATGTCCGGCAATGGTTGATGTGATTTCTAATATCATTCCGCAGATATATTTTTTTTAATCTAATCTAGGTAATTTAACCTAAAATGTTTCCTGGGTCCTGATGAAAAAAGAAATCAGGATACCAGAGCTTCTGAAAAATATGAATGTTTTTCAAATGCACTGCAAACCCTTCAACGAAATTGGGGTATTATTTCATACAGCTTTGTTACCTGATACCTGCCCAAGTAACCATCATCAGAAAGGTAATAAAAAAATATTCATCTTATTTACATCTTTTTTTATGTCTTGTTTGTTTTAATTATCATGTGTCGCCTTTTATGGACCTTTTTCAGACGCTTTTAACTACCCAATCTTTTTTTTCATTCTGAAGTATACATTTAAAAGTTATATTCAATCAGTCAGACAAATTAGAGTGACCAAACATCCCCTAAGACAAAAATTATTCAGCAAGAAGTATGAGGGCGAGAGAACTATGCATGCGCTTCAGAGTGAGTGCGACGTCCATAATAACTCGGTTCCCCTTCTTAAACTCACCATCTGTTTCAATCTACTGTGTATGTGCTGTTTACGTGTAATATAACTTATAGTATACAGTATAGACTCAGTGTTGTTTTTTAGGGCACAATTGTACCAAAAGGGGCACTTTTTCACTGTGTGGGCACTATGGCACGCACTTTGAGAAATTGATCGAAAACGGGCACAATTTCATTTTGACCCATGACATTTTATGATTCCGTATTTTCGTGGTTCCGTGGTCATTTTCACTTGTCAAAATTCTCAATTTTCATTTCATTTTCCTCAACAATCCTGTTTCCTGTTAGAATGAAATTTAAAAATTATGATTTCTATGCAGTATATTCATGATTTTTCAACGTTCAGATTGGTAAACATTAAAAAATGAAGCTCCATGTAGTATTTGAAATGCAATTGATGGAATTCTGCAGGTTTCTGGGGCCAAAAATATAATTTCATTGCCTCCTTCTGGGCTTTGGACAAACCGTCTACTCTTTGCGAGGACAAACGGTAACTCGAATGTGAATCAAGTGGCAATTTTTCGTATTTATAATATATTATTGAATATATTTATATTTTGTTTGTAATTCAATTTGAAATTTTGCGCTAAGAGAAATAATCTAGAAAGTGAAAACTCTGAGAACTAACTCAAATCCACTTCGCCATCTTCCTCATAAAGTGTAAACAAATTTAGAATGTATGCGCATGCGCAAATCTAATGAATGTATAAATGAGAAGAAGAAATTGACAGAGAGCACCATTGGGCACTATTTGTCTCCTATTTCAGGCACAATTGTGCCCGTTTTCGATCAATTTCTCAAAGTGCGTGCCATAGTGCCCACACAGTGAAAAAGTGCCCCTTTTGGCACAATCGTGCCCTAAACAACAACACTGACTATACTGTATACTATAAGTTATATTACACGCAAACAGCACATGCACAGTAGATTAAAACAGATGGTGAGTTTAAGAAGGGGAACTGAGTTATTATGGACGTCTCACTCACTCTGAAGCGCATGCATAGTGCTCTCGCCCTCATACTTCTGGCTGAATAATTTTTGTCTTAGGGGATGTTTGGTCACTCTAATTTGTCTGACTGATTGAATATAACTTTTAAATGTATACTTCAATAACATAATAAAAAATCAGACATGTATAAATAAGTAAAGTTCATTTATTTTTTGGGTAGCTTAAAAGCGTCTGACAAAAGCTCTGGTCCATTAAAAGTGTCTGAAACTTATATTACTTTAAAACAATATTCTAATTGACATATATAAAAATCAGCCATGTGAATTTAAGATGAATAATTCTTATTTTTAGTTACCTATCTTACTCTAAAATCACATAATCTCAGAGTATCGGCTTCTTTGGACTAATTATTCAGTCTGACTCTGAAAGCGGAAGAAATACTGGAACCTGAAACTTATTTCAATCTGCAAAAATATTACTCGCTGAGGAATACTTTTTCTTGAACCCAAAATCTGTTTATTCACAACAAAGATTATGCGAATTTTCGCCATTTTAACGATTAAAAAGGCCGAATCGGAAGATTGGTTGAACAATCTCCCAAGAATGAAGCTGGCAAAAAAGTTCCTAAAGATAAAGGAACAATCGCCCAGGCCCAGATCCACGGAAGACCTGCTAAAACACAACCGTAAGTTTGTAAGGGGTGGGTCCACTGATGGGGCATAGCCGGCCCAAAAGACTTATAAGCAACATGAGTCTGGCAAAAGAAACCCAATGCAGGTACTATTAAGAAGAGGAATAAACTTCACTACATGTGCCCTGTGAATGTGAAGCGATAGCAAGGTTGAGACACTCAAGATGCGGGAAAGAGAAACTAAAGGCTACTAGCTATATGAAGGTGTCAGTGTCAAGGTTATGGTGTCAATCAAAGAGATCAAGCTGGACAATGAGCTCTAATATCCAAGGGTGCATCACAATAGATCTGAAAAAGTCGCAGTAAACCAGGCCATGGGCTAGCTCCCCGACAATCTGAGCCCAGATTCTATTTCACGAATTCGATTATCGAATTGTTTAGAATATGCGTATATTTTTGGTACAGCGCGTTCTACAGTCACAGTCTGAGCTACTCGACAATCGAATTCGTGAAATAGAATCTGGGGGCTGATCTAATATAGGTAATTTAACCTTAAAATATTTGTAGGGTCATGGGGAAAAAATAAATTTGGATCCCAGAGCTTTCGAAAAATGTGAATGTTTTTCGAATATACTGCACATGATAGATCAACAGCTTTGTTTGTAGCAAGTCTTTTTGATCACTGGAATAGAAATCATCCAAAAACGGTAAGAAATAGAATCCACGTTATTACAACTTTTCTTATCAGAAATTACCCCCACTATCAAAATCATTTTGCACTACGACTTATGAGACACCCTATAGGTACATCTAATCTGACGATAATATTAATTTAATAGCTAAATTCGTAAAATTGTTCCGAGTTTTCGAGGAACAATAAACGAACGAAAATGGAAGTATATTTTTGTCAACAAAATACACTGAAGTTTGAGTTATTGAATTTGTTTCTGTGAAACTGAATAGAGTTACGCCCGTATGCACCGCTTCTACTTGATGAAGGTTTAACTAAGCTTGGCCTAATCGCTGAGGAACAAGGAATCTGATTGGCAAATCCATAGCAACAAAACCTAGCTTAGTTAAAACAATAATATAAAGGAGCGGTGCATACAGGCCTTAATGTCCGAACTTAGCTAGGAGAGGACTTCGGTCCAAGTGAAAATTTGTACCATCAGGGAAATTAAATTTTCTACTAACTCAAAAATTCTAGTCACTCCTTGGAACCAGTGTTTCCAGAAAAATAACGGCCTCTGGTTGTTGTTGATCCCGCCTAAAAGAAGGATGAATTTGGCAACAGTGCATCATTCGGGTATGTTCGGAGAGTGTGGATGTTACGAAATGTGGGCATAACGAAATGTGGGTGTTACGAAATGTAGGTGCAACGCAGCGCACCCTCTTTGTGAAGTACAGAAAGATAAAAAACCACTCGAAATAAGTGTTCACTGTATTGAAATTTATTCCTAGCAGGTGTTTTTTTCATTCGTCGTGGTCTCCAATCAGATATCAGCTGCAAGAAATATACAGCTTATCCAATCCATCTTGGCACAGAACTAATGACGTCCATGCCCATCAATCTTTGTGAAGTACAGAAAGATAAAAAACCACTCGAAATAAGTGTTCACTTTGTTGAAATTTATTCCTAGTAGGTGTTTTTCTTTTGTTGTGGTCTGCACTACCAGTGTGCAACTGAAAATGTAGGTGAGTTTGTGACAGGATGGATTGGACAAGCTGTAGGTATTTTCCTGGAAATACTTGTTTTTTGAGATGCGAGGAGAATTTTTGAGCCATGCTAGTCTGAAACGAATCCAGCCAAACACAATTTACAGCAAAATTTCATTTTCCTGATGGTAGACATTTTCACGAATATTTCTAGTTGTCAACTTAGAACGAAGTCCTGTATTGGACACTAGGCAATTAATTGTTGGGACAATATAAATGACTGATGTCCAGAAAAGCAAGTAAATAGTCAATGATAGTATAAATATCGAAGCCGGTTCGACCATGTTAATTATTTCTCATTTCCCTGCTACGTAACATTAGCCACATTCTGTATCGAGTAACACGAAAACCAGTCTTGCGTATATATCATATTTCGTTACGAAATATATACATATTTATCTTCGATTGTGCTAGCGAATGATAGTGATTGTAATGCCAGTAAAAACGATAACTCCGACAGCAACAGTGCAACAATCCGTAAACCAGTGAGCCGATGACGGCGAAAGGTCGTACCGAGGACACCGATTATTATTACGAGACAGCGGCGATAACTCTTCACCAAAATAACTGTAAGATTACTTACTTTTCTCTCAGAGGCATCTTTCACTTCGAGCATAATCAGGCCTTATCTCTCTGAACTTTTATTAATAGATTTCGGCGATTTCAAAACAAAACTAACGATCGTTTTCGTTTCGTGACAGAGCCGGCACCGGTGGCGGAGTGACGAACTGTTTTGTCAAACGATAGTCCAGTGGCGTGTCGGGTGATTGGTTTCCTGGGGACCGGTTCCCGCAAATTCGTTACGAGAATGGGCCTGCCGCATTTTGCCAAAGGGGAGGTGGTCAAGGGCTTCGGAAGAGGCTCCAAAGACTTGGGATGTCCGACGGCTAATTTTCCCGAAGACGTTGTCAAAAACTTACCCGAAGACTTGGACACTGGCGTCTATTTTGGTTTCGCCTCCGTAGCTGGGGGGGACGTTCACAAGATGGTCATGAGTATCGGATGGAACCCTTTTTATAAGAACGAAATGAAGTCCATGGAGACGCATATATTGCACGAGTTCGAGGCGGATTTTTACGGGAAGGAGTTGAAGGTTGTTATGCTGGGGTATCTCAGGCCCGAAAGAAATTTCGGGTCGTTGGACGAGCTTATTGCCGCTATACGGCAGGATATCCAGCAGGCCAGAGATAAATTGGATGAATCACAGTATGACAGCTACAAGAGTCATTCCTTTTTTACCGAGTGAATATGTTTTTTATGTGTTGAGTATATTGTTTTAATATATTTTATGCAAGCGCGACTTGTATAGGACTTGTTGACGTTTCGTTTTATTTGGGTGTCCCGCAAGGTGGTCTACTGGGGCCCTTGCTTCTGAAGGCATTTGATAATTTTCGTCTAACACGCCTACTAGTGCGCCAAGAAGGCAGAGCCTGGTGCGGTCAGAGGAAGGCTGATGTTTTCGAGTACCGTAGTACTCTGTGATTGGAAGCTAGGCAACCAACAAATGCCTATCGGGCAGAGCCAGTCAGAAAAAATGTAATATGTTCGTATTTCATTCATAACTTCAGCAGAAAGATGTGTGTATTATACTTACGATTTCTGCAGTGTAATGCCATTTATTATTCCCTTAGGGAATAATGGCGAAGGATTAATAATAATCTTCTTTATTCCCTCTTGTGGTCCTATCACAAAATTTCCGAATTAAATATTCCAATGGAAACGACATAACCAAACCCTAAAGTGTCACTGTCAATCGCGTATGTAGTGATTATTGAGTATTGAGATGAATGAAACTGAAAAATCATTTATGATAAAGTAGAGTATACTACTCGCAATAATGACTATTATTGTTATCGACTCGTGGTATAATCTACTAAAAAACGATGATTGTTTACTAATATACTAGATTATCATTGGTGAAAAAAGACTACTGACGAAAAAATATGCCCATATTAGAAAAGTGTGATCCTGTCAGAGAAAAATACTTTGAAGTGCGATGCTTGTAGATTATCAGAATATCAAGTGGAAATTAATTATACAAAAACGCCATTTCAGTAGCCACGCACGTTATTTCAAATTTGTAAAATCCAGTATCGTGTTTCCCTCTTTGATATATGAGATTACCTATTTCCACAAGCTGTGCCATAATGAACTGAAACCTGAGATATAGGAAAGTCAATCATCAATATATATATATATATATATATATATATATATATATACATATATATTATTACATTTTTCCTACGGGCTTCGTATCTTGAATCACACATTTTCATGAAAAATTATGAATAATGCCAAAAGATGGCACTCAATTCAGAAAGAGATTAGATATGGAGTTTTTTGTCATTGTCGTAGATGATTCATGTTTTGAAGATTATTTCAATTCCTAAACTTTCATTGCCTGTATGAACTTCTATTGTCAATTTTGAAGCTCCATTTGGTTTCTACAAATATTTCAGTCGAAACTGAGAAGCCAGAAATCTGCACTTTTTATGTTTTTTACCCTTCATCGAAGGAGACGAGACTTTTTCATGCATCGTCAAGTGAAATATCGATATTATAATGTAGATGGCGTAACAAAACCGCCTCTTTCCTTTTTACACGGGCATTGGCGCAATATCATATTTATAAACAATGGTATTCTTGAGTAACGGCTGATTTCATTTGAAAAAATGGTAGTTTTTTAGAGTTTGATTCATCTTGACAGTAACTCAAATTTCCACATGACAGATGAATTATAAATAAATGGCAGTCATTCATAATTATAACTCCTCAGAATCATTTTGAAATCTCCTCGTCTTTAGCCTGCGTCGGAAAATGAAAGTAAATTTATCAAGCACTCTTTCTTTATTTTCTGAATATTCGGTTTCCTGGTTGAAACGCCACTGTAGTACATAAAAACAATTGTAAGTATGAGAATAAAGAACTTATCTGATAAAATATCCATTAGAACCTATTCATACCTAATCAAAGATAGATAGCATTGAATTCAAGTTGGAAATGTTGGCATGTACTCAAGCTTTTATCAAGGACTATATTAACTTACGAGAGCCAGTCATGATTAGGAACTTTTAGAATTGTTTTATTCGGATGAGAAATCATAAAAATAATTCAGTCATTTTCAACATTATAAGATTTTTGTACGATGCAAATTTGAAAATATAGGCCAGGGATGTCTTGCACTTGCATGTCTCTTACTAATAGGGGAGCCTAAGCGGGGATTTTGGGATTTACTAAAGCGAGGCAGATCAATACACAGGGGGATACCTTGTACCCGGTTAAATAATTCCACCATATATGAGCCCTATATACCGTGTGACACAGACTCATGATACGCCCCCGTTTTCTCCTTTGTTTTTATAGCTATATTTTTGAAATTCTGAACATTGAATATGCTCACTGAACAGCATTTCTCGACATATCTGAAAGAAAAAAACAACTTCCAAGTTTTCCAAAAATGACATCAACTTTCGATTCTTGAATGGGACACCCTGTATATTGTTACATGATTGGTTAGGGATGATCATGAGGAATCCAACGATACCAGGTTTGATGATGTTATTTCCGATGACTACGGAGATATCGCCATTTATATTATCCATAAGCTCGACGAGTAGGAGAGAGAAACTTTTTCTGGCGGGTCAATCCAATTCTCTCTCCCTCTCATTGAGCTTATGAATAACATAAATGGCGATATCTCCATAGTCATCGGAGATAACACCATAAAACCTGGTATCGTTGGATTCCTCATGATCATCCCTAACCGATCATGTAAGAATCGAAAGTTGATGTCATTTCCGGAAAAATTGGAAGTTGTTTTTGTCTTTCAGATATGTCGAGAAATGCTGTTCAGTGAGCATATTCAATGTTCCAAATTTCAAAAATATAGCTAGAAAAACAAAGGAGAAAACGGGGGTGTACCATGAGTCTGTGTCACACGGTATATGGCCGCCCTTCAAGGATAAAGGATAAGATTAGTAAAACAAATTGATCATCTAAAATTTTCGAGCGCGTCAAATTGAGGTAGGGTGAGTTAGTTACAACTTGAAACGTGTATATTCCACTAATCTGACAATTCGAGAGTGACCAAAAGAAGGAGGAGGGCTACAAAGTTGTAAAAAAAACGTCATCTCGACATTCTCGAGCGTGGCTAATTCTATTTTTATTTCGAAGAGAATAATTCAAGGTTTGCAAAAAATATATAATCTGACGATTTCCACAAGCCGAAATAATAAAAATTCATCGATGAAGTTTTATGCATGCAGCTATGTGATGCCTGTATTCCCCTCTCCACGTTTCTATTTTTCTCGCTCTTTCTTCATCTATTGCTCTCTCACTCCGTCCCTACTCTGGTTTCTGTTGCCATGACAGTTGATCACACAGACTTGTTGGTGGCATGATATTGTTTACAACGAATATCCAACGTTTTAAAAATGTAATTTCTTATAATAATTCTCCTGTAAATACAAGTGTTCTACTAAAAAAAGCATACACTTTTTTCATTTGCATGCTTTTTCCTGAGATTTTCAATTAAGTTCAATGATTAACAAAAATTTAAAAAAATCAAATTGGCAGAATAGGCGAATCCCTCCAGATAATCGTCAGAATATGAGACTGCAACGTCTAGGGCGTAAAGATGAACAATATATATCTCAATTTGACGCGCTTGTGTTCAAAATGACGATTTTTTTTTCACATTGTAATAACGGCCGCGAGTCTGCGTCACATCCAAACCCTCAGATTATTATATAAGACCTTTTTTTAGGTTCACCTAACATCCCCTCAGAAAATCTGACGCGCTCGAGAATTTTTTTTTCTTTTTCAACCCTCACGTACGACCACCCCCATCATGGAAACAATCAGATTAACATACGTACATTTTAAAAAGTATGTAGGACATAGATGATATCAATATCTGACGCGCTCGAGTAAGTCCATGCAACAGTTTTTTCTTACATTTTTGAAAGTCGCTTTTCCCACCAATGAAAAAGGTATACATTATATAACATTTTTTTTCTTTTTATCATCTAAGCTTCGCAACCCAATAGGTCTCTATACTCGAATAAATCCCGATTTAGCATCGTGGGCTCTCCTACTCGTGGGCTCGTTTTTTTTACGTTTTTCCAATTTTTCACGGTTTTTTAGTTACTATTGCTACTGTAAAGTGAATTTTTCACTAGTTACATTATCAATAAGGCATTTTCATTATGTGTTGTTAATAGTGCCGAATCTTAAATCCATCTCCATAATATATCAAGTAGTTACCGCAGGTAAATCATATCTCAGTGTTAGAAAATGTATGATAGTTCAAAGAAATATTTCGAAAATATATAGTTTTGAAAATCCCAAAATTCAAAAATTATTGTCAATTAATAATAGAACGCGAGATTTCTCTGACGATGAAGAAAACAAACTTCACCTTGAATGACCTTTCTCTTACTTGGGTAGTTATATTCATTTACAGATTATTTGCCTAGGAAAAAAGGGTTCATAAGCGATAATTTGAAATAATGGGATAAAAGTTTTTTCAGGCGAGTTCCTAAATGCCTATTACCTACAAAACTGGGCGTGCAGGAAATGTGACGTTACATTATCAGATTCATAAAGCGCGCCTCTATTGGCAATCTCTTAAAGGAATTTCTTTAGTTGAAATTGTTTGAAATCAAGAATGCGAGATATCGAGAATTTGATCTTACGATTTTTCAGTTATAAATCTATGCAACAGGTTTTTTATGAATCTCAATTCAATACCAGAGATTATAAAATAAATAATATTTTAGTGTTAATATTGGTTAATGAATTGCTCCATCTTTTATAAGTTTTTGTGGGGTAGCGTAGAATTATAATCCACTAATTATTTTTTTGACATTCAAACACAAATCAAAAGTAAACATTTTTATTACTAAAAACTATATTTCTCACAGACGCGTAATCTCTTTCAAGCCGTGATTTCTCTGCTACCTTCCTTACTCTGTACCCCCGCATCTTTGGCAACAGATTCTGCAACAGCTTTCTCAGTTTCTTCCGTTTTCACCACAGCTTCTTCAGCTTCCTTTTCTTTAGGTTTTATGAAGGTCATTGCGGATGGTTCTCTGGGAGGCAACCAATCAGGAATGATCTTGGCGTGTATCCTCCACGTGCCGTATTCGTTAGATAAATGTTTTTCGAAGACGACGTATTCCAGGACGTCCTTTGCGATGATTTCGCTACCGTGTAGCAATCTTCCGAAGCGATCGTAGATCGCCAGAGTCTGAAAATAAAAGTGTCGTTAGAGAAACCTGCCAAACTAGCTAGGAATTATAATAAACTCGGGCCTAAGATGTCTGAAGACCCTGGTGTTGTGGTTAATGCGATCAACACTTTCACAGATCTTTTTGTTTTCCAATCTCATCGCTAGATGACGCCAATTGTCAGACGTTACAAACGTCATATGGTTTGATGTTAATTTATTTTCTATTTGAAAGATATGGGTTCCACTTCCAGCTGAATACAGGGGGATACCTTGTACCCGGTTTAGTACTTCCACCATATATGAGCCCAATACAATATGGTCGCCCTTCAAGGATAAAGGATCAGATTAGTAAAAAAAATTGATCATCTGAAAAAAAACGTCATCTCGACATTCTCGAGCGTGGCTAATTTTATTTTCATTTTGGGGGGAATAATTCAAGAATTGCAAAAAATATATAATCTGACGATTTCCACGAGCCGAAATAATAAAAATTCATCAATAAAGTTTAATCCGTGCAGCTACGTGATGCCTGTATTCCCCTCTCCACGTTTCTATTTCTATGTCACTCTCTATCTATTGCTCTCTCACTCCGTCCCCACTCTGGTTTCTGTTGCCATGACAGTTGATCACACAGACTCGTTGTGCATGGTGTTATTTACAACGAATATCCAACGTTAAATTTTAAAAATTCACTGGCATATAATTGTTCTCTTATAAATACAAGTATTCTACTAAAAAAAAGCATATACTTTTCTTATTTGCATGCTTTTTCCTGAGATTTTCAATCAATTTAGTTCAATGATTTAAAAAATTTTTAAAAAAATTCAAATTGCCAGAATAGGCGAATCCCGCCAGATAATCGTCAGATTATGAGACTGCAACGTCTAGGGCGTGAAGATGAACAATACATATCTTAATCTGACGTGCTTGTGTCCAAAATGACGTTTTTTTTTTTCACATTCTGATAACGGCCGCGAGTCTGCATCACATCCAAACCGTCAGATTATTATATAAGAGCTTTATCGAGGTTCACTTAACATCCCCTCAGAAAATGTGGCGCGCTCGACGACCACCACCCCCATCATGGAAACAATCAGATTAACATACGTACATTTTCAAAAATACGTAGGACATAGATGATATCAATATCTGACGCGCTCGAGTATGTTCATGCAACAGTTTTTTTTTACATTTATGAAAGTCTATAGCCGCTTTCCCCACCGATGAAAAGGTATACATTATTAAAATTATTAAATTAAATATTAGGTATCAAATTTAAATAAATAAATATTAAATAATATTAAATAAATTTAATAAGTATTAAAATTTAATAAAATTTTTTCTTTTTATTATCTAAGCTTCGCAACCCAATAGGTCTCTATGACGCTCGAGTAAATCAAGATTTAGAATCGTGGGCTCTCCTACTATTATAGAAAGCTAACCCCTTACGCAGACAAGTTTACAGTTGAAAGTATCTGAAATCTGAATGCGTTTGGAAGTTCCGATAAACTCAATATTCAATTTTAATCCTATTAGTTTTGTTCGTTTTTTTTCACGTTTTTTCAATTTTCCACGGTTTTATAGTTACTATTGCTACTGTTGGGAGAATTTTTCACCCGTAGTTACATTATCAATAAGGCAGGACGTCCTTTGCGATGATTTCGCTACCGTGTAGCAATCTTCCGAAGCGATCGTAGATCGCCAGAGTCTGAAAATAAAAGTGTCGTTAGAGAAACCTGCCAAACTAGCTAGGAATTATAATAAACTCGGGCCTAAGATGTCTGAAGACCCTGGTGTTGTGGTTGATGCGATCAACACTTTCACAGATCTTTTTGTTTTCCAATCTCATCGCTAGATGACGCCAATTGTCAGACGTTACAAACGTCATATGGTTTGATGTTAATTTATTTTCTATTTGAAAGATATGGGTTCCACTTCCAGCTGAATTTGAGTTCTATTGTTCATCATATAGTTTCAAGTAGTTCCGTTATTCATAGTTTATTTCGTTCAAATGTACACGTTTCGTCCTCTGTAACTCGCCACCCGTTACACTCATGAAAAAAAGTGTGGTTACAGAAATTGTAGAAAATTTTGTTTCCTTCAAATTCGAATCGGAAATTTTTGTTGTGGGGTCAACCATTGAGGAGTAAAATCGGAAAAAACAATTTTTCGTACCTTGATTTCAAGATGGCGGATCGCGCGCACCATCCCCAAGTTCGAAAAATTATCAGGGTCCGTAACCTGATTACATATCCCAAAATCAGAGTCACTCCACCTTTTGGAATGTCATACTGATTTCTCTATAGCGCATTTGCCATTTCAACTGTGGAGAAACTTCGGAAAATCCTACAGTGCTACCAGGTCAGATCGTATATACGATCAACAGCCCTCTACTACCTGGAACGGTATCTAGGCAGCCAACTTATAACAATCGGCAAGCGTCAATGTCACTAGTCCACGAAATATTATATTATTCAAAAGAACTTGTGACAAAAATTCCAAAGGTTTCTATTAACTTTGATTGCAATTTGATGCAGTGTTAAGAATTTACACTTGATCGCATAATGAGGTACTGGAACACCTGGCAACGGTGCAATGTCCGCATTACCTCTTTATCAATTGAGTTCACCTCATGAAATCGATAAGGGATTCTAGAAAAGGGTTAGCTGGAATATCAAGTCATTGGCTTAGTGATAAGGATTGAAAAATATGTTTTTACTCTTCCGGAATAACACTGGTAGAAAACTAAACTAAAACCCACCTATAAAGTTTCACTCAGAAAATTGCCATTTTCGGGAAAAAAAGATATTTTAATTTGCAGGGAAGAGAACCTATATTCGAAATGGCTCATTTTGAAACATCCTGTATATAGTATGCCCTACTATTAATGGAACAGCTCTAATATCTGACGACCAAAGACTATTGGGATTTGGTGAGCTGAATACAAAATAAGTAGTTGTATTTCCATTGGTCAACTATTCTATAGAATAAATTGTGGCAAAATTATCATTATTTTATGGAAATGATTTATGGCTTCTTCTATAAGTCATTGCAAAAGAAATAGAAAACTTCCATAAAAGAAGTAACATCAAATATTCAGCAAAAACTCTGTTGATATGTGTAAATATACATAGAAATTTGAGTTCATTCATAAAACAGCTACTTCCCTGCCTATATGGCGCGACAAGCGCTGAATAACATATGCCCACTTATGAGCTTGTCTGAGTTCAAGAATGAAAAGTTTTCCCAATGAATGAATTTTTTGCAAAATATCCCCTTTATCTTCCAAATGTTATCTATTTGATTTAAGTTTCTAGTGGTTGGTATACAAATTGAGCTGTTTGAATAGACTCCTTTTTTGTGAATGACTTGAAGGTCTATGAATGATTTACACAAATAAGCAGACGGTTTTTACAAAATATTTGAAAATGAATATCACTATATATATCATATGAAATCACAATTAAAAATAAAAATTATAATTAGAAATAAAACAGGTAAATGAATAAAAATGAAAATAAATAAAATAGAACAAATTATAATGAAAATGATAGATGTTTTGAGCTAAAAATTCAATTCAAAAACGAAAAATATACTATAGTTTTATTAATAATGTACTGGGCAGCTGTCTGAAGGCTGAATCTTAATATGGAATCTAATGATATAAATGAAACCCTCTAAAATAAATTTGGCATAAAATGGACCCTATTACCTATTGTAAAACTATACACCAACGTATACCAAATTTTTTCTAGAAAATTCTTTGTTTTTGTTTCAATTTCTGGCGACTCTTAAAAGTCCAGTGAAAATGGAACACACTGTATATAAAACTCAGGCAGGTGGGTTACAACCTTGCACTTACTTGCTGAGTATGGAACCTAACAGTGATCTGAGCGAATATATTATCTTTGGTTATGACATCAGTGCACCTAGCTTGAACAATCCTAGGAAGCTCAATTTCCTTGATGTATTTCCAACGAATTGTTTTTTTATCAACATTGTGCAAGACCTCAGGGTAAGCTCTCTCTGTCACGACCTCTATAATATTATCTTTGTCCTTATCAGCCAACATTTGGTGCATTTTTATGTACAATTCCAAGGCCTCCTTGCAGAAATTAGGGGTGTCGAACTCCTCTTCGTATTGACGCACCTTACGAATAGCCATCATTGTTCTCGACTTTTTCCCCAAGAATTCTATGCTTTGCATAGCGCCCTGAAAACATTGAGATAGATTATGGGGGTAAACATGATGTATCGTTTATCACTTGTTTAGACACTGGGGAAATCTTCCCATCACCCTCTGGAGGGACATAAGGCTCAAAGACGCCTCCGGTAGAGTGAATGAAGAACTGCCGTTCAACCCAGGGTCTCGGAGGTAGTAGCCCCTGTTCTTTCAACCTTTGACGAATTTCCTCGTCCGTTAAGTCTTCCACTTTTTCATTAAATTTTGGCAGATCAACTTTCATCACTTTCAATCGTCGGAACAGTTTCCATTTTGGGTTCCAGTGCTTGGTTCGTCGGTGTCTCACAGATTGAGAGTTTGCAGTGTTAGCTGCAGGAGCCAGGAACCCGTACGAAACTTCCTGAAAATGCATTCATGAAACTAAGGAAAAAGTGATCTTCTGTTTGGGTACCTGTAGTAGGCGGAGGCCTAGTTTGTTGGACAGCCGCAAAGCCATATGAATAAATAATCAAAAGTTTATCTTGTACTGATTCTAACCTATAAAATTTTTTGGCCTTGTCACTCGGGGGTTGTCCGTGTCCGGCCACATTATTATTCTTTTATTTGATTGCCTCAGCATTCAGAACAGTTTAGCCAATGCAAAGTATGGGAAACTTGGAAATGGGTCGCGAGCTTTTGACGAATAAACAATTGTTTATTATTTGTAAACTGATCTCGGATCGATTGAGATACGTTTTTCACAACGGCCTTCATGCCCAAATTCACCAAAACTGCAAGGGGCTTTGACTACTGTAAGCTCTCAAGAAGAGTTCCAGTGCCGCTTTTTGACAAGTTTTCTGATTCAACTCCAGCAAGATATGATCAATTCTTCAATCGGGATTGATTGTGAACAGTGCTTTATGAAGTTTCTTCAATTAATTTGCTTCGTGTACGAATTACGTCATAATCAATAAATTACAGTTGAGTAATAAGGGCCTCAATTCACCAAAGACGAAAACCGAGTTTAAAATGTCAAATTGCCATCAATCTCTCAGAATTTGCATGTATTTTGTCAGATTATTTGTGCACCACTTGGAATTTAAAATTCATTTTCTTTGTTTAGTTAGACAAATAAGTTTATATCAATGAATTTGCTTTGATTTTTGTTAACATCTTCATTGACTTCTATATGACGGTTGGCTCTTGTTGGAGCTCAATAATCATATTTATAACGAGTATTCCTGTTTCAGTTTTTCCCGGTGAATTATCATTGAATGTTATAACAGAATGCATATTCATGGATCAGAATTCCCACCCCATTGTTGTGAGCCTGGAGACCTGTCGAACCTCTCTGGCTCAGGGATCTTTTTTCAATAGAATAGCTGAACTTTGGAACTCCTTGCCGAGACAGGTTTTTCCTGAAACTCACAAAGTTCAAAAATTTAAAGTGAACAGGGTTTCGCTTTCGTGTGAATATGTTTAATATTAAGAAATCAACCTTAATAAATAAAACAACCACTGTAACATAAAAATATATATTTAAATATTAAATATAATACTTCTTTAATACAAAACGTACCGATAATATACTCATAATAAATAATACCATTTAAAGCTAGAACAAGAGCATATAGAACCGAACAACCTCTTCTCCTCAAACACCTTACGCACTCCCACTACACAAAGCTGCTGGACGTCTGCTCCAAGAACATGGCTTGGCCCCAATTTTTCGGCTTGATCGGCACGATCTTCGGCTTGGGGGGCAGAGGGGGCGGATCCCCGTGCCGGCTGTTCTCGATCACCGTGTTGTTGAGGGAAGATTTCGCGGGGGTCGACTGGCTGGAAGAAGAAGAATTTTCCTCCGAACTGGAGGCGAACGGCGCCGAAGACTTGAAGCCCCCGTTGCTCCGCAGCAGGACGTGCCTGTTCTCGTAGTTCGGCTGGCGCTCCGCCTTCTGTACGGACTCCGACTCGGGCTTGTTTTGCGATTTGCCCGCCGTTTCGTTCTCGTTGTTTTTGAGAAAGTCCGGCAGCTCGAAGTTGATTTCCGTGCCTCTCTGATCCTCGAGTCTTCGCTGGGCTCGCGACAGGCCTTCCACCAGTTCTGAAACGAAAACGAATACTCAACAACTCGAATCGATGAAAAAAGTCGTAATGAAAACGCAATCCGAACAGCACCACGTTGATGCAATCCCGTGGTAGTCAACTGTTATATTTCAATTTTTCTTAGAGATTTTTCATCACCAGCGTTTATGGACAACATTGAATATTGCAATCAAGTATGTCGACCGTATTTAAAAGTTGTAAAAATAAAAAATAAAAATAGGGTCACATCAACATGGCACTAAACTAATAAGAGATATACATTTAACGCACAACTACCTGCAGGCAATCGCAAAAATTTACAAACACTCTCTTTGTATATTATTCAAAGACGTTTGATTCGTTAACAAAAAAAAGAAATGGCCCATCTAAAACAGCTACTCCCCCTTTCTATATGGCGATATCGAACACTGGGTCACATATAAATCACTTTTTCTTGCTCAATTTCTTACCAATCAAATGAAAATCGAATCAAATAAATATACATAGGAAATATCTACACAATGAAGCGAAAATAGAGAGCTGTTTGTAGAAAAATCTCACTCACCAAAATAATATTTCTTTCAAGCCCAGACAAGATCTTGATTTGTTCAGAGAAAATTATCTCTTGAGCTCCCCGGTGGGGAGCAAACAGATTAATTATGGAACAATTTCACTATATATAAACGTCTCAGAATGATATTCACGAAACTATCAAATGAATGATTTTTTTTATTTTACTTTCATGAAAGTAATGATTTTAATTTTTTTGAAATGAAAAAAATCGGAAGATAATTCCTCAGACTTCATTCTCTCCACAAAAATACCCGAGTTCTTAAATATCACTATAACGATGGTTGCTTTGGTTTTCACAAAGATGAATGGCATAGAAATGCCAATTAAAATTGATGACAGACTTGTCACAAATCGATTTTTTTCAGAAATGTTTGGTGTACCTAGAGAAAGTGTTCCATAATTTATAAATTTTCTCTCTGAGAAATTCAAGAGATGATTTTCTCTGTGCCTAATGAATGAAATACTATCTTGGTGACCGAGATTCGTCTACAAACAGCTTTGGTTTGCTTGTGTTGATGTCATAGATGCTATCTATTTTACTCAATTTTTATGCTTGGTATACAAATTGTGCAAGAAAAAGTGATTTATATGTGACTCAGTGCCTGTCGTGCCACATAGGCAGAGGAGTAGTAACTTTAGATGGACTCTCTCTTCATTTTTGTGAATCAAACGTCTTTGAATGATATACACGTACCCATAAACATAGATTGTTTGTTGAATTTTTTTTAATTGTGCTATTTTTCATAAAAGAGAAATTTCCATTTTTGGTTCAAAGAAAAAAAAAGCCAAAAATTAGTTCTTCGGAATATATAGAATGAAACGGACATTAAACTAAGATCTGATCAGTCAACATTTTCTATTTTATTTTTCGATTTTGGAAAATTTAGGATGAGCTGAGGTCCAATGATTCAGTCGAAATATTCGAATTTCTAGCAAATACACTCACGTCGAACTTCGCAGATAAGATTACAGTCCACGAGATTCAAGATGAACTCATTAAATGTGAGTCAAAATTTACAAGATGCTGTCAGAATTCAAACAAAGAAGTTCAAACGCATTCAAAGAAAGTGAGTCAAAATTTACAAAATGCTGTCAGAACTCAAACAAAGAAATTTAAAATTTACCAATTTCAGTGTGCAGAAAAAAACGATGCAATTGCAATTTCTCGCGGCGACTTGTCGCTGCGAGATATGTCATCTAGCTGTCAGTTTGCATTGCCAATATTAAAAAAAAAACACTGAATGTTACCAAGATGAACTTCTACATTATCACAACTGATATATAATTTCATTCATTTCTGATAATTGATATTGTGATTACATCACCTTATTACTCAACTTGATTCCTCAAATCTCGAAAATAATTGAAATGTTCAAAATCAATATTCTTCATAATGATGCCACCACATATTTGTGATTTGCAGCAACAAAATCACCATTGAAAAAAACTAAGTCGCTGCAACTTATCGCACCAAAAAAGATTCATGCAACTCGAAAAACTTGCATGAACACATGCAATTTTCTGGAGTTGCAGCGACAAACTTGCATCGTTCTTAGCAGGCTATTAGTGAGTCAGTATTTGCTGTTTCAGAGACATTAGGAAGACATGTCAATTTCACACTAACCCTCAATTCGCAAAATTAACTAAGATTTCATAAAATGTTAGGTGGAATGTGGAAATCTGATCGTGATATAATATCAGAAACTAGGATGAAAAACCAAATTCTAAATTTTTATCTTAGTAGGAAATCAGACTCAAATATCAGCTGTATTTCAACTGAAAATGAAGACATACAACGTAGCTCATTGTTCTATCAAAAACAGTTAAGATAGAGCAATGTCGTGTTATAGCCGTTAAAAACGACCATGACATTTTTTATAATTGTTGTCATTTATTCGTGAATGTCATTCGCCTACAAAGAGTTTAGAAATGATAATAATATTACACACCGAGGTGAGAAGTGATTCATTCCTGTCGTGAGATCAGTTAGTTAACCGAGACGCAAAGCGTCGACGTTAACTATGTTCTTGAGACAGGAATGAAACTTCCTACTGAAGTTTGTATACTATTCTATTTATAACCATCATATTTCAATTAAAATCACAAACGACAAATTCCCAAGAACGCGGTTTTCTCAGAATGTTGCCGTGACTACGGGGTATACAATTGTCGGTTATAATTGCACGAGTGCATAAAAATTATCGATAATTTTGCAAGAAAGCGTGATCTAAAAATTGTAAGTTTATTTTCATATTTTGGCGAAAGAGCCCTCGTCCTTCGGACTCGGGCACTTTCGCCAAAATATGAAAATAACCGAATGCAATTTGTATAAGATATCACGCTTGAATGCAAAATTATCTGTTCATTTTTATGCACGAATGTAATTCATTGGAATATTTCACGAATAAAGAAATTCTCAAGGAAATGTTATTTTTTGTTCATTTATACTTTCCTCTATAGATTGTATGAAGCACTCACCAAAACGCGAAATGTTTTTCTATTTTTGAAGTCTATCTGACATTTATTTGTGTTGTTTACTGACGTCTAGCGATACGGTTTCAAATGTGTTGTTATGGTGACTTGATACAATGCAATAACCCTTCTAAGTTTTCGATAATTGCATTGCTCTAATGGGACATTTTATATATGAGGGAAAAATTTCCCAATATAAATAAATGACAGATAAAGTCTAGAATAGATGAAACGAGGGCGGGAAGCAGAGGTGTGTAATGCGACACTTCCCAACCTTCAATGACGTTAGTAATGACAGCATTACATATATGGTCGTAAATAAATCGGTTTTCATGGAGTACTCAATTGCATTACGGAATTAGATAGTGCCATTACACGACTCAAAAAGATAGATAGTTTAGAAAAACCGCTAGACGTGTTCAACTATGGAATGGTGAAAATCACGCCATGTTTTTTTATTACATTATATGTATAATTTGTTCAGTGGAAACAGTTTTACCACTCCTGGTGTCTGTTTGCTTCATCTTGAAGCTTATACTACCAAATAAATCTAAACTGTGAACATCTCTGTGATTTATATAGGAAAGCTCTGAAAGTACTGTATCGTCTACCATTTGACACTCCAACACATCAACTTTATTCGATTACAAACACATTTTCTTTGAATGAGCATTATGAAATGGATACTCTGAAAGTATCTTATCTTATTATTAATAATATGATGAAATCTAATTTTATATTAATCAGAAATTCAGAAATTCATAATCACCTTACGAGACAACATTCCACCATGATTCCGCAAATTCTGTAATTGGACGGAAAAGGTTCACTCATGAAGCACTTTCAGAATTCAATGAAATTCCCGAAGATATAAAAGATTGTAGAAATATCAATGAATTTAAAATCAAAATAATAAAATATTTTCTTCAAATGAGAAAATAAAATTCGATGGATTCTTTCTTTGTTTCTATATTTTGTTTTATTTTTCTGTTTGTTGTTTCTTTGTAATTCTGAAAAAAATTATTCAATGAAATATGTAATATAAAGTTCATGATCAGTCTCATACCAGTTTGAAACTGTTTGACTGTTAATGATATTCCTTTATAGAAACTTAGTTATAATTTGAACATACCCTATTATGATTTCATAATTGTTATTGGAAAAAAATTGTAACATTATTACCTTAAAATAATATTTAAGAAAAGGGTATATATACATTTTGTACTCATGTAGCATTGAATGAATTACGAATAAATTACGAAAAAAAAAAAAGAAAAAAAAAATTAATTTCGCAACGGTCGATTTTCAACCGAAGTTAACCGAAGATTGTGTATCGCAAGAAGTCTCTTCACAAAACCGCCGAAAAAATTCCTGTCTACTCACCGTCGCTTTCGCTGCGAGTAACGTGCAACTTGTTCGCTCCCGCCTTCAAAATGGCGACCAACGGTTTCTTGTTCGGACACTGATCGGAAGAAGCGGCAGCGTCGTCGCAGCCGGAAGTCACCTTGCATCTCACGAGACTCTTCTTCTTTCGGTCGTGCATGCCGGAATCTCTCCGCAAAAACTTGCCGATGAACGTCGAAGAGTGTTCGGAGCCCCAGTCTTCGCTCTAGAACAAAACAATAGGCTCAGATATGGAGCGAAATATTCCCGAGGAGGCGTTTATAGACGGCAACAATGCCTACATATAGCTGATACAATTTAAAGTGTTGCACGTCACCATGGGCGTGGTTTAATTTTGACGTACAGTGTAGTCAGTTTGTTATAGAACAATGGAATTTAAGTTGTAAATCAAAGTGTCGTGTTGAATATGAAAGAAGGAAAAACGAAAATTTTCACAAAGATTATTTGTTGAAAGGTACGTGTATATATATCATTCATTGAAATATGGAAGCTTATCTATAAAAAAGTTCTTTCCTTTGTAGTTTTATACAAAAGAACTTAAGAATTGTATGTCCTTCCGGAGGTTTGAATCATATATTTTGAATAGTTACATCCAAACTATTTTGAAAAAGCGAGATCTTCCCATATTCATAAACTGCAAATACTTACTGCGCTCCTACATAGTATAAATATTCTTAAGCATAACACCTTTACACAGTACTGCAGCATTTGTAAGCATTTTGATGGTTTGTGAGCTTTGTTATCTTTAATATTTTGAGAAATCGCAGACAGTATTCATATTTGACTTCAAATCTGCTGCAACACGATAAGAATGAATATCTTACTGTAGATTATAAATATAATTTACTACGTTGTATTCAATTTAGCTCTCTAACAGCCCTCTTTCAAAATAACTAATCGAAGGTATCACCAACTCTTGAAGGTACCAAAAAGACCTCAACACATAACTGTCTATTTCGAAAGGCAATTGTCAATTAGTAAATGACAAACTTCATACAAATTGCGGAAACATCGAGATTGCTGCCAACCAAAATCCAAAGAACAACAGGCGCCAAATTGAAATATAAAAGTTCCAATACATTTCCACAATGGATTGGTACCAGTGTGTCAATTTCATATCGTCATCGATGACAGTGCAACAGTTTTTAAATTGTATTCACTACAGATGAGATCCACTGTCGTCTAGTTTTGGAACTATCAGTAATATTTTGTCAAAGACCGGTAAAAAATGACCCGAGAACTCACCTTCACGGACCCTTTCTCGGATCTGCTCATTTTGAAAACGGCCGTGTCTGATTTTTCTTGGAGGATGCTCTCGAATACTTTATTGGTTATTTCTTCTAGTTTGTTAACTTTGTTGCTGTTTAACCTGAGGGTCGAATTCACATTATCCGACTTGGGTCCTGTAAAGAAAATACTCACTGAAATGCACGGTGTTATATATATTTTTTTATTCTATATGAAATAGAAACTTCTTCCCCGAAACATTCGAGTGCGTTTATTATCAATGGGTCCTTGACAATCTGGTACATATATATTATTCTTCTACAAACCTTCCAAAGATAACAATATCAAATTGCGATCTCAATCAGTTTTTTTTTATGAACTCGGATGAATTATTCACCAACATATATATCATTGCTGTGATGGGATTCAACTTTTTTTTGGCCCCTCGTTGGGCGCCACTTCAATATCATTATGGTATACTAACGACACCTTCATCTTTTACATTTCAACGTACACTCACCTTCACACTGTATCACTTTCAGGCGCATCCCGTCGATGGACGTCACCGGAAGGAGGAGATCGATCGGCGATTTTCCGTCCATCACGACCACCTGATCCAAATTGTACTGGTACTTGTGCAGGCTCGGTCTCAGCACGTCTATGATGATTTTGGTGTACTTCGACCGGATGTTGATGGTTTTGCGGTTGGGCAAGTCCAGCTTGAATACCACCCGCTGTTCGACGGTTACTTCGCAGTCCGCCAGTTTCGAAGAAGGTTCGTTCACGTCCAAACACTGAAAACAAAGTCAGGATTGGAACATCGGAACATTGATTCACCGAGCAGAAAATATTTCGAACGACTTCGAAATACCTTGTTTCCGCAAGTTAAATATTATCAACTGCTTCCCAGGCTAATACAGCGCCGGACATTGTCTAGTTTCTGAACTTTTTTTTATACCTTCACTCAAATAACAAGGACAAGACACAACAGAATCACTTGACACTGAATTATAATGTTTCCTTACCTTTTCGTGTTTGTCGGTATGGACTTCGAAGGAAGAGTAAACCAGCCCCTTCCTTTCCAAAACCTTGGTCACTAGTTCTTGAATCGTTTCGGATTCTCTGATTTTGACAACGGTCGTAGTTCCATTGCTCAAAATCACCCGGCACAAAGCCGTTTTACCGCCGTTGGACGATAGTTCCTCTAGGGTAGCCTGCCCCGGTTTATCGGAATCCTGAAATACGAATAGTTCCATTATTACTATTATTATTACATCATTATAGTTGTTGAACTAATATCAACGTATTTTAAGAGATTGGAGAAGTAAGATTATGTAAGTAGGGGCGGCTACTATAATTGCCCGTGGCGCTCAACAATATCCTACAAGAAGTCCTTTCTGATCTGCACATTTTCGAAATCTCACCTGATTTATGATAGCTAGATCCAACGAAGTCAAAGAAGACCCACTCGAATGGACGTCACTTCGGCCATTTATACCGATAAAGTTTTCCGATCTCTCGTGAATCGCGCCTTCGTTTTCCCTCAGCTCGCATTCGGACTCCGCCCTGTCCCGCGATTTCGATCTGTTCTTTCTATGCCACGGCAGTAGGGACTTTCTTCTTCTATCTTCGGCGTTGCTAACGGATTTCGTCAGCTTCGCCGGCGTCTTTTTCTGCTGATGCAAAAGTAATCTGAAAAAGATATACCAGTGACGAGAAACGTTTTCCAAGAGTTTTTTAATGTAATATAAAATATACTTAATCTGATGGTG
This sequence comes from Zygogramma bicolorata, assembly GCA_032362365.1. NCBI lineage: Eukaryota > Metazoa > Arthropoda > Insecta > Coleoptera > Chrysomelidae > Zygogramma > Zygogramma bicolorata. The sequence continues at coordinate 283,536 of JAVJAQ010001768.1, forward strand.
TCAGAAGTGGGATTTAAATAAGTTCATCGAAATGGTGTCAGGTATGGGATACAATTAAATGTATCGAATTAGTGTCAGGAGTGGGATAAAAACTGCTGTATCGAAATAGTACTTGTAACGGTTGAAATATTAACATACCTAGTATCTAAGGGGGTCTTGTCCACCTCTCCCGACAGGCACTGCCTGTAGATATCGGATTTCAGAAACCTTGGGTAGCTATCGAACTTCATCAAATTGAAGATTTGCTTCTGGGCTTGATCGAACAAATTGTTGTTCGGCTCTTGGAGGATCTGCTCGGTGAACTGCCTGCCTTGAGAGTCCACGTTCACGGCTTCCGTAGAACCGACGCTCAAGTGTTGCTGGTAGATTCTACGAGCTTCCGCTTGTTTCTCAGCGCCAGGCGGTAGCTTCTTGAACCTCTCGCACGCCGTCCAGAAGTAGATATTTTCCGCGCTGAATTCTTTCTTGAGAAACTCCTGGAGGAAATTAAAAAGTTATATATAATCGAGCACGATGAAAAGAGCTCTAGAGTTTGATCACAGTGTCGAAAAACAAGATATGGTCTCAGAGCTCAATGCGAAATATACTGAAACGATTGAGAATTGTTTTACAGATTCGGAAGAGGAAAAAATGGATGTTCAGACTGGGCTGCGGCCACATCGATTAATAAAGAGTATGGTCCAGGGGAACATGTGAAAGCTATTCGCTATTTCTTGAAAGTAGAGAGAGACAAATAAACAAATTCAATGTTTAAACGAGAGATAGATTTTCAAATTTTGATGTTTTGAGTCTTGCATATTATGATCTGGTCTCACACCCTTGCTCATGATTTTAGAAACATGTGATCGGTTTTTCCTTCATTTCATAGACATATATTGAATACATCAACAAATTCTACATATTTAAAACTCGATTCAAGTTTTATATTTTTTGTTTTGGGGTATTTTTGGAGATGTCTTTGGAATATCTTTTTGGATAATGAAAACCACAAGACAATGTTTTTGACAAATGTGATAAAAGCATAAACGAAGTTGCCAGTGATACTAGCAAACATTTGTGGATTCTTTGCGCATGGTTGAAAAATCGTCAAAATGATCATAATTTCATGTTGCATTCCATTCGTACAATTTACAATCTCCAGAGAATAAAAACAATAGATAGCCGTTCATGAATTATTGATAGATAATAATTTCATGCTTAGCTTCGACAGAGGAGTTATTTGGGATGTTTCCTCCACGATTTTAGGCTATTCAATAACTACCAGATATTTGTAAAAAAAGATTTCATGCTGGTAGATTGAAGTTTCATTCTCCTCAGGTGTCGTTTTTCAATGTAGCGGAGACTTTCCATACTTGGATCGAGTGAATTGAACTAGTCAACTATAGAAATCTCTGTCGGGACCAAATTCCCAAGCCACATTTGGGTGTGAAGTACAATTTACGGTGCTACGTACTGAAAAAGGAATTTGCTCAAAATTCCAAACTATAGAAAATGACTCAGGAAATGATGAATGAAATGATGAAATCAGATTGTGTTGGGACAAATTCTGAGAAGTTTCTCTAGGATTTACTATTAGCATTGTTTATAGAGATATAGTTAGTCAATGCCTGTTTCAAAAGGATTTGAAGCGTTTTTGTTACGCCATCTACAGTATAATGTCGATATTTCCGTTAACTTGACAATGCACGACAAAGTATTCTACTCTGAAGGGAGAAATAGGTGCAGAGTTCTGTCTGTCAGTTTGACTGAAATGTTGAAAGAAGATAATGAAGCTTCATAATAGAGTGGACGATAGAAGTTTATAAAGGAAATAAAGTTTAGGCATAAAATAATCTTCGGAACATGAATGATATACGACAATGATGAAAAATTCCACTTCTGTTTCTGAATTGATTGCTATCTTCTGGTATTATGATATTCAGGCTACGACGTCTCCGTAAGAACGAAAAAAAAAGGACGCGACTCGAAAACGAAATCGCTAGTGCCATCTACCCATAGAATGGTAACAATGTATTAGATAAAAATTCGGTGTGATTGTAGTTAAGTTCTCGGAACCAGAAACGTCAATTATTAATTCTGGAATTTTAGCCAGAGTTGCAGACCCTAAATCAACCATGACGATAGCTTCCTGTCGCCACTCTACGACGTTTCTGATGTGTATTTTTTCATACAAGGTGTTAGAAAGTTTACGTAACCAAAATTCCTGTCTCATATATACAGGGTCTCAAAAAAAAAAAAAAAAACGGCGTAAAATTCATCATAACTCACCGCGAACATGTGAAGCCCCAACGAGTCCTCTAGCAGCTTTTCGAACGCCTGCGCCCAAACGGCCGGTCCTTCAGGACTGCAGCACTTCGCGAACACATTCTGGTGGTCGAACTGCAAAACGAAAGAGAGACCGTCTACGTAAACCAACATTTCAATCGAATCGAATGATTTGCGTCGGAAGAGGCTCGTTCGCGTTAACTACAAAAACAACTGCACTTCAATGAGCGCGACATCAAAAAAACCGTACGAATTAAACGAGCAGCTTTCTGAATGAGCCCATATAATGCGTTAGGTGGCGGCGGCCAATTCATTCAATTGTTCGTCGCTTAATTGAGTCGAATCGAGTGTCGCGGACTGACATCATTCATGAATTATTTCACAGTCTATTATTGACTACAATTGATGTTGTTTGTGTTACGTAGGCACAAATATGTACCGACGTTTTCGGACGACGAATGTTATTTCGAGTCACAATTAACGGAAAAGTGATGAACAACACTTTTTCCGACGTCAGAGTACGTTGTGCTGTTTGTTGAAAATTTATAGTCCAGTGAAATTAGAAATTTCTTATAGTCCGGTTAATTTTGGATGCATATTGGCCAAATAGTAGATCAATGAATTATATCAAACTGTTTCAGAATTCCTAGCGGCATATCGGCAAATAATTAATCAGAAAAATTGAAATCTTTAATGTGAAAGTAAAAACTTAGGTAGGTATCCATTAATCATTATTGCAACGCCAAATTGAATTTGGTGTTGAGGTAATTGAATTCTGATTTCTGTTAAAAAGTTTCATTATATTTACTGAGCGATTTTGAGAGAGAAGTATCGTTGTAATATAATGATTAATATTCCAATATTCGCCGAGGGCAACTTGTTATAAATATTTAAAAGCAGAAATTAACGGTTTTTGAGTTTTATTTATACCTTTACCCGTAATCAACCGTGATGTCAACACAGAACCCGTAGATGATTGAATTAAATGGATGCGAGGAGTAAATTAACAGAACCCGTGATGATTGAAATAAATGGATGCGAGGAGTAAATGAAAATTATTTCTGAACATTACTGAAATTTCAATCGTTGCACACTTAGTGGCAGTGGTCTCGGTAGTGTAGTGGTTGGCATATCTGCCTATCAAGCGGAAGGCCGGGGTTCGAATCCTCGCCGGGCCACCGTGCTGGGTAATCGCACGTTAAAAGGTAAGGCCTCGTTGATCCATTGCTCGCATAAGTTTCGACTTCTGAGGGTTGACGTTCGTCAGCTGGTTAACGAAAACGAACAATTGCAGAACAATTTTTTTTTATTTAGAAGCGCACCGTATCTTGAAAGAATTCAGAACATAACTTCAATGAATGAATTTTTAAGCAAATGCTTGTGATAATTTTTTCTGAATAAAAACATTCTTCAAACAGGCTTGAAGGGTGGATCTTATCTTCACTATCTGTAGTGAAAACATGCTGATTTCATTTATGTGGCCCAACAGAGAAATTTCAGTAACGTGCAAAAACGGCGGCAAAGAAAAGAAATTGGTGATGAGATTGGTACAAATTAACAGCTTCACAATAATTGCTCTCAACAGACACACTGACATCGTATAATTAAAAGGGCTCCAAAAACAAAACAGTCGTTTATCGAAGGTTGAACAACTAGGTCTGATTGAAATCTACATATCTTTTTGGGTGGCGGTGAAAAATTCAAAACTATTTTGTTACCTAACTTGTGAGATTCTCAAATATCACAATGGTGTCAACAAACTTAAAATTATTGTCATTTTCAGTCTTTCTTATGTTTCTCGAGATAATTTCCTGTTTCACTGACAAATCTCAAACAAAATTATCTCCATTCAAATACTGATGATATATCTTGGACACGCCCTTGCTGACACTAGATCTCAACTGATTAGAAAACATGAATATTTCCAGAAAGATAACTTGCAACTACTCGACATCTTTCATCACTTTCCAGATAATCTACGGGCAGAAACAACTGCGTTACGTTAGACCGTTGCACTTTTTGGCATCGAGTTACCTTAGCCAAGTAATTTTTCGCGGCTTGCAACATCAACAAAATCCACGGGACTGCTCAGCTGGAATAGCACTTGTTTCGTTTTTTCTCAAACATCGTTTAGATAAGAAGGCGCTGTGTTTTAGAGAGATAAGATAACCCGCAGACTGGTGCGGTGGAGGTAGTGTGTCAATATTTGTGAAACTGATGGTGATGTAAGAAAGATGATTTATGCGAGAAAAACGTTTTCAGTTTTTTTCTTTTTGTTTTTTCGATGGTTATCATTAAAAAACAGTCGAGAATTTGGTCGATCACCGTCTTATTCATGATGAAATTGGTTACGCTGTTTCAACAGTTACGGACTAATTCAATAAAGTTTTTGTTAATTTTAACCCTGTAATTAAGGTACGAGAGCCCCAGAAGTACTTGCCCTGACGTACAGATGATGGTTCTTTGAAAGGAACGGTTATGGTTGACTAAGCTGCGATGTTCATTCAGTATTTATTTGGGAGCTCTCGTTGCATAGCTACGTTGTCTTCTGAGGATTCTGCTTCTTCGTTTACGATTTTAGTTGTCATTAAGGAAATGAGATTTCAAATCGAAACAATCTTCGAAAAATACATTATTTCTGTGAGGAAAAACATTCGACATTTCATCTTCGTCGACAGGTCAGAGAAAAAATGAAAGTATAAGAATTTTAGCACTTGTTCAATAAATTACTATTTTGATTAATTCTTGGAAGTCCGTAGTATCTTGATGATTATATTATTCCTGAAAATTTTCAATCAAAGTAAGCACAAAATCTAAGGACTATATTACCGTTAGGTTTGGTTTGAACATTTTTATCAAGGTGGACGTTCGATCGTACTTTTCGTCAACCTTACTTTTCTGCTACCAGATGGGAGCAAACCACAAGTAATGCTAGATATTAGGTTTGCTAAGAAACGTGAGCAAATGTTTCTCCTTCACTTTTTCTGAAATGGTTTATATACTCAACGGAAAGAAATGAATTTTTTCATGCTCATGTGAATAAAAAATTTTAACATCGACATGGATTTTTTCATGCTCATCTAAATAAAAAATAAAAGACTAGTCTTCCAAAAATATCAGTCGAGTACAAGGTTAGTAAGCGTTCAAATGGTTAGTAAAAAGCTATAGCACAGCAGGATAGGCAGTTGTGGGCAATGAAAGTGTTCTATTAATTTGTCATAGAAATGTTCATGAATTAAAACTAAAAAACCTTTATAAAATAGTCACGAAATTATCACAGAAACATTTTTACAACAAACTTATAAAACGTATTTTCACTCAAAAGTAAATTGTTTAGTAGCAGTTTTAAAGCACTCTTCTGTGAGTTTTTTTATATTTATAAAACTATTTTGAACTCATTTCATAACTGCTTCCTTTAGCTTTTATGAAATTATTTCATTGGAATGCTTTAAGACACAATTTTGTTTCAATCACCATTTTGTCACCTAAATGTCTTAACTATTTTATAGAATGGTATATTTACTACAACTCCTAAACAATACAATAACTATTATAAATCGAGTCGAATTGATTCCGCGAATATATATTTGCTGTCTTCAAGAATAAAATGCGGCATTTGAGAGGAACCAGTTGACATTGAATTTTAGAGGTCGTGTAATAGTATATACCCTCAAACCACCAGTTCAAAACTTTCTCGAAATTTACCCTTTATAATCGATGGAAGAAGTTCCATAGCCAAAACATACCGATATATAGTAGTGTTTATAACAGCTTTATAGGGGTAATATAATAGCTGAAATACGTTAAAATGCTTGCTATTGATACCAAATTATTTTATAGAACGACGCCATTTTGAAATAATAGCGATCCGGAATACTGACATTAGATGAGTTGAAAATATAAAATACCGCACCTATAGTGATATTTACAGCTGAAAAGTACATAGATATTACAAGATTATATTATTTAGAACACATTGCGTTGAGTTTGATATTAGAAAATCAAAAGGTTAACACAGTGATTTTTTTTAATTGTTTTTTTTTTCAAAAACATTAATAAATGAGTGGCGTGCTTAAATATTGCAAATAATATATTATATATTGGTCAATAAAATTTCATTCGAAGTAAAAATATAAATCTTTGAAGCACAAGTAATGTCATCAACAGTTTTATAAGTACAAAAGAAGAATTATTGAAATGGCTTCAACCTTTCTATTCGTTGATGTTCAAAGATTATTATATTTTCCTAGGGTCCAATACAAAATTACTTCTTGCGCCTCCAATAGAATATTTTCAACACTTCTTTGTGTTTTAAATATTTTATAAGTATCGCTTGAATATGTTGCAAAAGTGCAGACTGCCGAAATGTTTATGAAACTGTTTCGTAGTGTTTGTAAAAGGCCTTATGAAATATTAATAAAGACTAAAATGGTTCATAAAACGGTGCCAATTTCCTACTAATAGCTGTTTTATAAACACATTGGAAACATTTCTGAGAATGGTGCAGTTTCATAATTTGTTTCTACGAAACGTTATTTTAAATATAAAATAATAAATAATTCAGAAACCTTAAACGAGCTGAATTCGATCGGGACTACCAGTTGATTTCAAATAATCTGTGCTCGCGCTGCCCTCTATCCCAAAAACGATTCAACGTATGAAAAAATGTTTAAGACAAAAGTTGTAGAGAATCCAATTCTCTAATATATTGATGATAATATCAAAAAACGCGCAAAAAGTCTTTTTTTACTTTTGATCCCCAATTTTTGAGAATAGTTTTATGATGCCATAATACAAGTTTATACAAATTCTCAGCTGGGTATCTCAATTTTCGTAAGTGAACCCCCTTAAATGACTGGACTGAATATAAAATTGCTGGTTGAGTTCTAAGGCATACCGTATACTCCAGATGATGTGCAATAACTCTCTATTCAGTCACTATCGCGGTCTATGCGCGTAAACACCCCTGCGTACGCAAACACAACAATAACGAAAAACACATACGAAAACAATTGAAAATATACCTGCGGGACGACATCTGGCGGAGCGTTGATGGAGGCTGGCCTCCTCGGCAGCCGCTGTGAGCCCGATCTCCGGAACGAATTGATTCGCTTGAAGGACGGTCGCATAGCCACCACCAGCCCGGCACCCATATGGTTTCCATCTCTATACACACACCACATGCAACCCAATTAGACTAATACGTTCTACGCTATCTCTATGATATTATTCATGGTCGATACAATTATCGGGGTTCCCCAGGGATCGGTTCTTGGGCCACTGTTTTTTCTTGTATCTCTCCGAAACTACCACATTGGAGTACTCGACATGTATTTCCTCACTATGCATATCATACATAGATATGCAAATGTCGAAAGAAGTTTGGGGAATAGTTCAAATTAGTGAGGTTCCTTAGGTCCACTTATTCAATTCTCCAAGAAAGACATGAATAAAATTCAGCATGAATATCACTTAGGTCCAGCCCTTCAACTTCATTCACTAACCCCTCTATGTTATTTTTTTAATATACAATATAGACTGTTATTGTCAAGAACTTTGGGAAATTTTAGATCAAACCATTTACAGTTCCTCAAGGTTCAAGTTTCAGACCAGTCTTTTTCATTATTCACCAATAATTTATCATCGAATTCGATTACTCAACATATCATTCTCTAGGCCTCTAGGTAATATTTTACGCTGTTGTTTAGAACTTCGAAGAACTTTATCGAATCACTGGGATTCCTCGAGTTTCCAATTTCATACCACTTTTTATTCATTATCAATCAATAATTTATCACAACATTTAATTGCCCAACGTGACATTCAAGGAAATTCATGTCAAATCATTGAGGTTACACAAGGTTCCAATTTCAGACCACCCTGTTCCATTATTCAGCAATAATTTATTATCACAGTTGAGTACTCAACTCAACATGTCATTCTCTGTACATACGATTCAACAATGGCTGCAGATGCAAAGATCCCTGAGGAACATCGACACAGATCAAATACATTTATGTAGTTCCGTAGATGGTATGGTGTGCAAAAAGTTGTTAAATGTTAATACTTGTTTATAGTTCCTCACAAAGAATCCGTATATCCCCCAAACCAAAGTGAATATTTAAATATCTTTTCAGACAAACGTTTGGAATCAAAATGAGCATACAAGGTTTTATCAAAGGAAATCTGGGAATATTTTTATGGTTATTGTTTGAAAGCGATCATCAAAGTATCCCCCTCCCAAATTTCATATATCATAAATACAAATTTCTGCTATTCGAAAACCGAAACGAATATATCAACCGTAGCCAAGTACTCAGTTCCCAAGTTTTTTTCCTCAAAATTTGAAAAACAAGAAGTCCTGAAATGTTTTTTTTTCTTCAACAACAATACATCGATATGCAATACCTTCCCGGATAATCTTGAATGTTGCTCTTGCAACAGAAAATGAAATTGAAAACTTTGTCAGAGAACATCGTCGAAACTAATTATTTTTCTAGTTGATTATTTGTTGGTTAATGTTTTATCCATAATATTTCGTGATCATCACTTTTCAGAAACACTTATTAGGAAAAACGTTATATTTGTTCGGTACAGTTGTTTTTTATATATTTACCTACCGTTGAGATATAATTCCACTAATTTGAGTCAATCATGGATATTGCCTCACTAGTGCAGTAATGACACAATGTTTACTCAAAAAAACACAAGATAAGCATAAGAATGGTTCACTGGTGAAGAAATTTCACGCGAAAAAAAAAGGAACTAGTAAACTGACAAATGGGAAAAACGGAATAACGAGTTTAATAATCAGAGCATCAATTTCCCAAGTTTTCACGAAACGATCTGTACCTGAATATGTCCAGGGGATATTCTTGAGATCAATATAAAACTGATTCATTCAAGTTGGAGTCGAACATGTATCCTCTAAGAATTTTTTTCAATCGCATTGCATATATCCATTGAACCTTTAGCAGAGGTTGTTTTGAATTAGCTCACCTCGCATAATGAGATGATATGCACGACTTACCATGCTTAGCAGAGTGAGATGATCGTTTCATATCTAACCTTTGTAGACACAGAGACAGAGAAGTGTTTTAACGAATATAAGCGATTTTTTCTTCCAAGGCTCTTCTAAAGTGTCAAACTCAACAAAGTTTGCTTTCATCAGGTAATCTTTATCGTTCTTGATGTTTGATGAATTTACCATATGGAGCTTGCTTTGAGGAATCAAATCATAACCAGTGAGGTAATATCCATGATCAACCGTCTCAAAGTGGTGAGATAATCTTTTTTGATCAACAAGGCCAGACATAGAGACATAAGTACCGAATTTCATCTAATGAAACCTGTCCAAAAGAAGTAACACACTTGAGATCAAAATCAAATTAAACTCAGGGAGGTTGTCAGTGAACGATTTTGATGCATGCAAATAAACAGACATGAGAACAGTATTTCATCTGAAGAAAACCTTCCAAAATTCTTTCGAAAAGTAACAAACTTGAGATACATATATTGAAATCATGAAGTTTCTCTTGATTCAGTGAACGATTCTTATAGTTCTTGATGATTGATGATAATACTATATGGAGCTCATTTTGAGGAATCATTTGACACCAGTATCTACTAATAACCATCTTAAAAGAGTGAAATAATCGTTTGTACCGAACAATGGCAGGTGCAGAGGCATAAGAACCGTTTTCATTCAATAGAACCAAGGTAGACTCAAGACTCATTTAACAACCTTGAGACCCAAATCGAATTGAAGTCAGGAAGGTTGTCTTCAATCAATCAAATGATTCTTATCGTTCTTGATGCTTGATGGATGTACCATATGGATCTCGTTTTTCGGTAACTCATCGTGAGGTAATATCCACGATAAGAAGAATGAGATAATCGGTTCATTTTACAACAGTGGTGAATACAGAGAAATAAGAGACGAATTTTATCGAATTTTAACATTGTATTCCTTCCAAGGATGTTCTAGAAAATAATAGACTTGAAATACAACTCATCAAACTCAACAGAGTTCATATCTGAGAGTGGTTGATCGGATTTTATATATAATAAGAATGTTTTCCATCTAAAGAATCACGAATTTTCATCCCAAGTTCAATGTAAGTCAACAAGGTCGCCTTCAATCATCACTCTATACTTATTGCACCTGAATGTTAGTTATACCATATGGAGTATGGTGGGGTAATATCCATGATAGGAAGAGTAATATAATCTCTTCGTATCAGGCAATTGTAGATACAGAAAAACAAAAATTAAGTTTTGTCGAAAATAGTGACGTTTTCCTCCAGAGGGGTTCCCAAAAAGTGAGGAGGTCGAAACCCAAATCGAAATGATCCCAATGAAACAATGAACACTCATCAATCCAACAACCTCTTGAAACCTGACCCGAATTCACCGGCCGACCCCTCACAGAGAAAAACAAAGAAACGACGTAATCTCTCACCTAGCCTCTTCGTAAATCACTCCCAGAATCACGTTGCCGTAACTCTTGCAGAACTTATCCATGAAGGAAACCTTTTGCCTGGTCATGTCGCGAACAATCTCGACTGGCGAACGACTGTTTTCGTAGGCTCGCCCGCTAGATTTTCGAACGCGTTCGTCGCGAAAAGTCGACGGGACACTGAAAAAAAATTAACACCTCGCCCAGCACAGGTGCTAATCTAATCTGGTCGTAAACACTGCGCGTGTGTGAAGCCTCATTAAGGATTCGATGTGTCGCGAACGCATACCGCTTGATTGTTTTGGAGGCGGCGATTTTTCGGCCGTGACCGGGCTATAATTAGTACGGTAAACGAAATAATTATTTTGTAAAAGGAATATGCATGAAATTTAATCTTTTCTAAATTATATTCTGCTTGACTCTTTATTATCGTCATATTATAAGATTTTTTTGTTCAATCAGTTTTCATTTAAACCCATAAAATATCATATAACGTGTCAATCCCGACAGAACCGCCAAAGGTTGGGAACAATTGATGATATTTCAGAAGAGTAATGGCCGCTGGCATTCGATTGAATCCGAGAAAAATATATGAAGAAAGACAATATGAATTGTCTATCTCAAGTAATGTTATTATACGCCAGGAAATAGAGCCCCAAATTATTGTTTTATGTACAAAAGAATTACCTAGAAGCCGCCTGTGCCATCCTATTCAGGACAATCTGTAGTTTATTCCCACCATGTCCTCCCTCTACTCGAAAATCCCATTTCTTAATTTGTTATAAACAATGAACAAAAAATCGCGTTTTTTTAAGTTTTTTTATTGTAAAGTGGAAACTATTGAAGCTTAAGAGATTCAACTCCGAAGACAATGACGGCTCAAACGGTCTGATCGGATAATTAGAAACGGAGAAAAGCCGGAAAAACCGGAAAATTATATATACCGTGTGACACAGACTCTTGGTACACCCCCGTTTTCTCCTTTGTTTTTCTAGCTATATTTTTGAAATTCGGAACATTGAATATGCTCACTGAACAGCATTTCTCGACATATCTGAAAGAAAAAAACAACTCCCAATTTTTCCGGAAATGACATCAACTTTCGATTCTTGAATGGGACACCCTGTATATTGTTATATGATCGGCTAGGGATGATCATGAGGAATCCAACGATACCAGGTTTGATGATGTTATCTCCAATGACTGCGGAGATATCGCCATTTATATTATCCATAAGCTCAACGAGTAGGAGAGATTTTTCTGGCGGGTCAATCCAATTCTCTCTCCCACTCATTGAGCTTATGAATAAAATAAATGACGATATCTCCGTAGTAATCGGAGATAACAACATAAAACCTGGTATCGTTGGATTCCTCATGATCATCCCTAACCGATCATGTAACAATATACAGGGTGTCCTATTCAAGAATCGAAAGTTGATGCCAGTTCCGGAAAAATTGGAAGTTGCTTTTTTCTTTCAGATTTGTCGAGAAATGCTGTTCAGTGAGCATATTCAATGTTCCGAATTTCAAAAATATAGCTTGAAAAAACAAAGGAGAAAACGGGGGTGTACCATGAGTCTGTGTCACACGGTATATATATTTTTTATTCATAACTCTGCCATTTTTTAATATTGAGCTGAATAGAAGCTGATAGTAGCTATTGTCATGCACTCTATGTGTGCCAAACCTGGACATCGGATTAATATTTTTCGCACAATCCTCATTTGGATTTTTTTTGGAATATTTTCGCGGAGAGCTGGATGCGTTTGAGGTCATCCGATTGAAATTTGAAAAATAGATTTGGAAAGTAGACGTGAACAGTAACAAAAGGTATATTCTGATTTTTCGATAAAACGCGTTTAATTGTGTTGAAAACTAGTGAGAACATGAGGGTAACGGCCGATCGCGTGTGAGCGGTCAAGTCACAGAACACCCTATCTACACAGAAGCGCAACTTAAAGGCGGTCCCTTTGATCTTTTGGGTCAATTTTTCGTAACCTTGATTTAAAGCTTGGCTTGTATAATGTCATTTCTTGGCGGTAAATTCAAACTGTCGATTGATATACAGTTCAAGTGATACACCTTTGTAAACTTTCTAGACTGAGCATTTCTGCTTCTGAACCGAAATTGGGGTGATCAGCAATCTACATTCCCTTATTCTCAACAAATATAAACGGAGAATTCGGATAGTTACCAAAATAATTTCAGTGAATAGGCTTACTGTTTTTTGCACCTTTTAAAAAAAAAGTAGATATGAAAGTGGTGTAGGCAGCTATTTGATGTTCAAATAGTTTTAGAGTAATCAACTGAATTTTGTAGGAACGAACGTTTAAAACTACTCTGATCTTGCTTTCATCCGATATCAATAAAATTTATCAGTAGTAATAACCCAAGGACATTGATAATTGTTCGAAAATTTTATAACACCCTAACAACACAAATGTGAGGTTGACAATATACAAGCCAAGCTTTCGATTCGGTCGGAACGCTTCAGTTGCGCTTCTGTGCAGATAGGGTGTTCTGTGGTCAAGTGGTGTAAATATTATCAGGAATCACGCAGTGGAAAATTCATGTCCTGTGAGATTTCATGTATAACTATAGCTGCTTCAAGTAGAATAAAATTGCATACCGAAACACGTGCCATGGTTCTGCAAACCATATTGTTACGAAATCTCCCAGGGCCGGCCCTGTCGCTCGTAAACACAAAATGATATGAGGGGTCGAAAAGACTACGTCATTTTCCAAGAAACCCAGATTCGCGTAGACAATGCGATAAACAGACATCATCAAGACCTCTCTGGAAGATTCTCCATAGGCGTACGCAACTATAAAAGGGGAAACCCTTGATCGCGACAGCAGAGAAAGTTTTACAGTTTCTAGTATAGAAAGATTTGGTATTGCTAAGTATAGAAGTCGAAGTGTAGAGAGTTTTACAACAGAGCGTTGGATAGTTAGAAGAGCAGTTTCTACTGGATTGTATTGTGATAAAGAGTTGTAATGAAAGTAGTGAAGGGTTGTTTGGAGTTTTGATGAACGAGCTGAAGAAAATATCGAACAATATTATAGTGAACCTGTATAATATGGATTTCATCCATTTCTATTCAATCATCTTGGAACAATTTGTGCAAGCGAGCCTCAACATTCCTACAAAGTAGATTAATGGACTAACATATGTCAAAAAACCAATACTCCCCTGACTCATAAGAATTGTTTTAAGGTAATATGATTTATAGCCAGTATTCGAGTACGCCCACCGACTATGTGGAGATCTTCCAATCAAAAAAAAAAATCGTGAAGATCTTGAATTGCCAATAAAATATAACTGAGATAAATATAAAAGTAAACAATGGAGCAACAAAAAAAATGACAATTTCTGGTACAAATGAATGAATAAGAATAAATAGCTGGATGGTAATGGTTCGGACTTCCATTGTCTATATTATCAAATCTATTGAAATCTGTTACTAAGAACAGGAGGATCATAATGAAAATCAAGTGAGAAAATCGAATCAGAATCAATTTTTTTCTGGTCATGACATTAGGGATTGATTGATCAAAGAAAAATAATGTTGTTAAAAAAATCGAGATATCGAATATGAAATATGAGTCAAAAATAACGAAATAATATTGTGACAAGAAAATTGAGGTATCGAATATAAAAAACCTACTAGTCAAAAATGTAAATAAAGCAATTGCATGAAATATTATGAAAAACTGTTGAAACCAAGTTTCAAGTTTCACGACGTTTCGATTGCTGGTATCCGCAATCGTCTTCGGGCGAAAAAAAATTTTTGACTCCTATTTCATATTCGAAATCTCGGTTTTCTTGTAACAACAGTATTTTCTTTGATCAATCAATCCCTAATTTCATTATTGACCAAAAATTTGATTTCGATTTGAGTTTCTCACTTGATTTGTATTTTTATCCTTCCGTTTTTAGAAACAGGTTTCAATAGGGTTAATAATATAGAATATGGAGGTCCCAACCATTACCATTCAGCCAAGAACATTGTCAACCACTTTCAAGAAAAAATAGCTCAGATTAAAGAAACAATTATTGGAGGAACTGTGATATATAAAATGTCCATATGGCAAATGAAATATGAGAAAAAAACCGGTAACAATTTCAATAGATTTCGAACAAGTTAATACGGTTCAACCAAAATCAAAACGAGCTGTTCCATTAAAAAACGGACGTTACGTTATCAGATTCAGAGATGCACCGGTACACACTTTAATCACAGCCAACTCCTCTCAACTGTATCGAACCGAAGCCTCGAAAATCTCGGCAAAATCGTAGACTCAACTCACCTAAAAAAATTCGGAAACGTTCCGAGAACTCCCATCGAAAAAAGCGGCGCACAAACGTATATCTGACTGAAAAAACTAACCGACTCCGACCAAATCGTATTATCCACGAAACGGTTTCACTTGTTCTGCTATGTCCATGGGCACGCGAAGGGCTGCGAACCCCTCCGCGACAGTTGTTGAATCGGTGGAAACGGCAGGTGACTGTGCACCTGTGCATTCGTCGAATGTGCATAGCGAGAGTCGAGCTCTCGTTTTAATTACGTGAGAGAATTTCCTGCCTATGAATTCGATCCCGTGGAATGCTTGCATCACAGAAAACAGAAACAAGTTCAAACAGGCAACGGCATATTCGTATAATCCAAAAATTATTGCGCCACATTCATAGAGCAATTGTTGACCCCAACTACACAACAAAATTGAATGTATCACAGAAAACACTACAGCATCAAAATGCAGATTTCTGTATTATCGACCGTGTGGACTGTGGATCGACCGATATTGATCAACACATTAAAAAACTCCCTCACCACCTTATTTACAACACATCTCCTGTGCGAGAAGCTGTTTTTCCGGAAAATATAGTGTCAAATACCCTAAAAAAACTTACATTATACGGTGCAGATCAAAAGAATTCGCCATTTCATTTAACTCACCTGGAATTTTAAGCAAAATGAGAGCGTTATGTAAGTTCTCTTTCAGTACTTGGCAACGTGAAATCCAAAAAATACCCTTTTCGCACAAAATCTAGGTTGGAAATTATTTATTAGATAAATATTGGTCCTACAGTTCCGGGAGTTGGACTTTTTTTTAAGAAGTTTCCTATTTTTGAATCTTTTTTCAAATTTGAATTATCTCGAATAGTTATTGAGATATTGGCGAGAAACCAAACCCCCCTTTTTTCAATAAATTGTTTATAGTGTTACGATATTTTCCTGGGTTCGTTTATTAAAACTCCAAACAACACTGATCTACTTTTATTACAGCTCTTTATCACAATATAATACAATACAATCACTCAAATTGCTCCGCTAACTATCCAACGCTCTGTAGTAATACTCTAATAGAAATTCTCTACTTCGACTTCTGCACTTAACAATTCCTAAGCTCTCTCCGATAAAAACTCTGTTAAACTCTCTGCCCCTCCACTGAGCTAGAAACTCTGAGAACTCTCTGATAAAAACTCTGAGAACTCTCTGATAAAAACTCTGATTAACTCTGAATAACTCTACACTAAGCTCCACTGAGCTGTCTCTGAAAGAAACTCTAATAAACTCTCCTCCGCGATGACGTGTCTCCCTTTTCTAATTGCGTACGCCTATGGAGAATCTTCCAGAGAGGTCTCGATGATGTGTATCGAATTCTCCACGGGAATCAAGAGTTCCTGGAAAAATGACGTTCTTTCTCCGACCCCTCATATTATTTTGCGTTTACGAGCGACAGGACCGGCGCTGGGAGATTTTGTAACAATAACTATTGCAATTATTGCGAGCGGCCTTAGCATTTTTTTCAAAAACTATCTACATGCCATTTCGAATCAAATGCCACCCATATTTCATGTTTTCATATTTTTTCACCCGATCCAAATATGGAAAATCTCTTGATCATTCTTGGAAAAAACGACGACTTTTCCGCGCATTTTTTGTGGAAACATTTGGTCTTCATCCACTTCAATTTCACTCAACTGAAACTAATCAAATCAACAAAAAAAAGCCGACGTGGGTATCCTCAAATTTAAAAAAAGGGACTTCTATATAATACCCATTTTTGTGAATGATACACGCATATCAATAAACAATAATAGCCTCGATAATAGCTAATTCTTCCTCCTATCATTTGTTTTCTTTTTTTTCAACGAATGAAAAAGAGGAAAACAGAAAAATTATGAAAGAAGTAAAATAAAAAAAATCACAAACACTCTCTGTTACTAGTTAAGTGAATATCATTCATAGACTATCGATTCCGCATAAGAAGAATCTTTATAAAACAGCTTATCCACTGCCTATAGGGCGCGACAGGTACTGAATCGTGAAGAAATCACTTTTTTCGCTGTATTTTTTTAAAATTCAGATTCACACGACAAATTCATACGAAACTTGAATCAAATAACATTTATAAAATTTCTAAACGTCTATGAATGATACACGTACCTATCGACAGAGAATGTTTGTAACTTTTTTTATGTTACTTCTTTCATAGTAGTTCATTACCTTCTTTTTTTTATTTGGAGGAGAAAAAGATAAATATAGTTCTTCAACCCTATTTCTCTAGACAAAAATACTCAAATTTCTCAATATAGTTTTCAAACTCACTCAACTCGTACATCAATCAGATTGAATCGACCGATATAAAAACGAAGCTACATATCATCATCTCGAGAAGAAAAAAACAGACGGTCAATCTTCACAATCATCAGATGCAGATAAAGACATAACAATGCAATCTCACGACGAATCTCACGCAACTAAGAACGTTAACATCTACTAGCAACGGGGTCATGGGAGAGAAAATTGTTCCTTTCAACGATTCGAAATATGCCACTAGAATTATTTATTGCCGTTATTATTTGTAGGCACTACCATTCTTTATTCCTAATTAAAAATCAATAGTAACCTTGAGCCTCGCCTGCAAGATACAAACTTTCATCCTGCATCGTTCAGCAGGTGGATTACGTAAAAGACGTGATACACACTGCGTGTGAGAAGTTTATTGCCATCTCTGGATCTGAGAATGCTTGAGTCTCATTAGACCCATAGGGTAACCGTCTCAGGGATTTTTCAGCCCTACCGGACTCCCTCCTGCTGATTTAGTAAATTCGGTATAATCTATACTAAGTAACTTGAGACAGCATAAAAACTGAAATTCCATTTACAGTCGGCGCATTTTTGATTAATCACTGGCGGCGGATTATTACTGATTCTATAAGCTGACATAGGGTTCTGTGATATCTCAACGGAGTTCGTAAAAACTGTACTCGCTGAACATAATACAAGTTTAAATCGGGGAGCTGGCCCATGGTCTGGTTTACTGCGACCTTTTCAGATATATTGTGATGCTCCTTGGTTGTAAGAGTTCGCTGTCTAGCTTGATCTCTTCGATGGGACTCCATAGCCTTGACACCGACTCCTTCATATAGCTAGCAGCCTCTGGTTTCCGCGTCTTGCGTGTCTCAGCCTTACTAACTCTTCGCATTCAAAGAGCACATGCAGTGCGGTTTCTTCCTCTTCTTGACAGAACCTGCATTGGGTTTCTTCTGTCAGACCAATGTTGCTCATACGTTTCTTGAGCCGGCTATGCCGTTAGTAGACCCACCCCTATCCTTACAACCTTATGGTTTTTGTTTAGCAGGTGTTCCGTGAATCTGGCGCTGATTTCTTTATGAACTCTTTCGCCTGCCTCATTCCTGGGAGCTCATTCCGCCAATCTATCGATTCGGCTTGCATCCATGAATTTATGGATGTCTTCATACATGCTTTCACTACCCGCAGAAGGGTTCTGGGACGATCATAGCCTTGGATGCTCCTTCACGGGCTAGAGCATCGGCCTCCTTGTTGCCTCATGTTAGGGTACCCATGCTAGAGTGAACCTATTTTGGGTACTTAGCTCCTTGAGTGCGCTCAGACAGCTACCCACCAGTCTTGAGAAGATTTGAAATGAGCTGAACGCCTTAATTTCCGTCTGGCTGTCGGAGGAAATGGCAATGGTTTTATTTGCGACCTTCTGCCTGTTTATTTCCCCAATACAGTGTCAAGACAATTTTAAAGAAACGACCTAGCTCGGCTTCTTGGGTCTAATCTTGAGCTAGGCGGATTTATTTTCGTTCGAATAAAATGACGTAGAAGGATATGGACTGGATGTGTTGAACTGCAGTTTTTTGGGTCTAACGTACTTAACAAATCCAAGAAGAAACTGTGTTAACTACTCTTCTTTTTATTGGATTGGGATCATGGAAATAGTGACTGAACTGTCATAAATGAACGTGGAGATTGGAACCTTTGGTGTGAAAATTGAAAATTTTCTAGAGATGAAATATACTGACACCAAAGTGATATCATCTGCACTCGACGTGCGTTTCGCTAACAATGTCAGCATCTTCATGAGAGGAAAACTCATACCAAATCTAAACACTAGGGTTAGCTATTTATATTTCCACAATCTACGTCTAATAGTCTAATTAGTGTCGATTTTGTGATAACTGTCCATATCTCATGGGTGCTAATGTTCTTTGAAACGGGTTTTCTAACTCGTTGGCACTGGCCAATACAACAAACTCAATCACTTTTGTATCTAATGAGTAAAAAATTTAGCAAAATGACGGATGACATAAACTCCATCTTATCCAGCACCATCTGCTCCGAGCTCTCCAGAATACATGCCATTGATGAAGAATTTCTCTTATCTTTATGATGCAGTAAAGAGCAAAAATGAAAATTGATTTGAGATACGTCTATTTGGCTAAAAAGGGCAACGTTTTGCATATGGTACACATAAAATATACGGTCAAATTACAAAAATCATGTTTTTCATGAGATAGAAGGTGACTCACAATTATGGTCATTATAAAATACTGGGACCGGGCCTGAGGGAATCTAAGAGCATAGATCTTCAGATTGGAAAAAAATGCCATGCTTTTCTAGGGCAGACTGAAAGAAATCGATTCAAAAAATATATCGCTTTCTCACGGTCTAAATGAATTAAATATGCATCGCTACGATATACTGTGGCATTACTGTTTTCAAAATCTTTGAAGGCCCGCGACTTGATTAACTATTGTTACGAAATCTCCTAGCGCCGGCCCTGTCGCTCGTAAACGCAAAATATTATGAGGGGTCGTTATTTTCCCAAAAATCCAGATTCGCGTAGAGAATTCGATACAAATCATCGAGATCTTTTTGGAAAATTCTCAATAGGCGTACGCAAGTATGGAAAAGGGAGACACTTCATCGCGACGTAGAGAGTTCTTCAGAGTTTCTAGTAGAGAGAGCTTTGGTATCGATAAGTGCAGAATTCGAAGGGTATAGAGTTTATCGGAGAGTAATACAGGTTTTTAGTGGAGAGATCTTTGGTAGTGCTAAGTACAGAAGTCGAAGTAGAGAGTTCATCGGAGTGTTTTAGTACAGATCGTTGGATAGCTGAGCAATTAAAGTGATTGTATTGTATTGTTAAAGTGATAAAGAGTTGTAATAAAAGTAGTTTAGTGTTGTTTGGAGTTTTAATAAATGAACCCAAGGATATATCGTAACACTATGTTTGGCATTATTATTGAGAAGTTCCACATTCATTTCAAACGTTATAATTCACATAATAATCATTTTACCGTACAAAATGGCATACTGATTACTATTCAGTATACCGTAAATTCAAATTTACCACCACAACATGATATTACATACCCTGAGCACAGAAATTTGCCCATTGACAACAAAGGATTGACATTCAAGTGTCTCTACTGTATGGCTATGATAAACTGTGGCATAACTGTTTTCAAAATCTTCGAATGTCTGTAACTTGATATGTCTAAGTAGCTGGTGGTGTGTCCCCCATCTCTTTCAGCAAGAGGAAGGAATGAGAGGTCTAGAAGAAGACCAGGAAGAATATGATTGATCCGTTCGAAAAGTGGAAACTCAAGAAATTCTTGTTTCATTTTCTTTCCACTAGTTTATAGAATCGCCGTTTCGATCTCCCTTTATCCGATCCGATTCCGGTATGGACCGCCACCCTAACCGGATATAGGCGAACCGTTTGACGTCATTCTGCACGAGCACCTGTCTTTCGATCAATGGAAAGCTATAGCCGGAAAGGCGATTAATGTAGCCGGTGACTTTCCGACTACTCTCCACTTCGAAATCAATGGCGATAAAATGATAATTCAACAACGCGGGTGACGTCACATTCTGATGCGGTATCAAATGTGAAGTACCGCCTGTGCCGTCGTGGAAAGGTTGTTTTATGGATTGCAAACACGTGCGAGAGATTTGCCCCCCGCAAAAATCTACTTGACGTTTCATATCAGCGCGCACAAAAAATGCTGAGAAAATTTGAGGAATATAGGCTTTCATTACAGACCTAACGCCTTATTTCACGAATGCTGTTTGTGGAAGTTGAGTGGTATCGAATCAGGAGATCCAGCTGGTCGATCGGCGGTGCCTTTTTGTTCGATCTATTGGAAAGAGGAAAATAGTATATTACACACCGAGGTGGGAAGTGATTCATTCCTGTCGTGAGATCAGTTAGTTAACCGAGAAGCAAAGCGTCGAGGTAAGCTATGATTTCGAGATAGGAATGAAACTTCTTGCCGAGGTTTGTATACTATTTTATTTACAACCATCATATTTCGATCAAAATTAATAATTCTCTGTTTCGTTCTGAACATATCTAAAATATTACATTCAACGACAAATTACCAAGAACGCGGTTTTCTCAGAATAATCAAATAGATATATTGTTACCGTCACTACGGGGTATATAATTGTCACCAATATGAATAAATGTCAGATGAAGGCAATAAATGACAGAGAGTCTACAATAGATGAAATGAGGACGGGAAGTAACGGTGTGTAATGTGACACTTCCCAACCTTCATTGACGTTAGTAATGACATTACATATATGGTTGTAAATAAACCACCACACTGAATTACGGCCGTAATTTTTCGTAAGCAATTCAAAAAGTGGACACCTCTTTGGTTCTGAAATATCATCAATAGTTTCATCTGTAGCATGTGGTCTTGGTTAGGACTTGGCTGTCTTCAGTTGCCGTTCGTAAGTCAGCCGGTAAACACATATTGTTTTTCTACAGAGTATGAAAATCCTCAAGTGAAATCATTTTCATATATGTGTATGTGACTGTTCAGTTTTTTCAACTGAAAATAAAAAAAAACCTGGTTCTTATTGTGTGTTTTGAAGATGTTCTTCTAGTGGCAATCACGGGCATGCCCACGTACTAATAATATAATATCACAAGACCTTAAATAATTTTTGAAAATTTTCAAGTGGGTACGATTATTTTGAAAATTATACGAGAAGCGACGAGGGATATTTTTTTTGAAATAATCGTACCCGAAAGAAAAATTCAAGGAATAATTCAAGCTTGGGTGGTATTCGCTAAGGAAATTCCACACCATAATTTGGGAAAAATTGATAATTCAACCTGACATTTTGTCATCATTAATTTCTCTGATTGTCAAGTTGGTCAGGGTATTGCTGTTTTTGACATACATGTTGATTTGTCATTTTTGTTTAACCGGTTTTGTCAGAAAGCTTCATAATTGAAAAATCATATAGGTATATCAACCAGAAGATAAATTACCAACTTTATTCAAACCAGATGCTAAAACTCAGATGGGTCGCCCTTTGGTAATTTTAGTTGAACTAAAGGTGGTAGAAATATATTTTTACAAGTAACATGACTTATGTTCGAAGAAATTCCTATGTAGGTATATCTACCATATTTCGTTGAATGAAAAAAATACCAACTCCAGTTACACCAAATTCTAAAACTCAGATGGGTTCGATCTATCGCCCTTTCATTTAAAAAATGAATGAAATTTATTTCACATTATCATATTTTTTGAACTCTCAAAAAGTTTCCACCCAAAAATGTCCGGTAAATTTTCTAGTTGCCATGGTAACTAGTCAAAATTGAGGCATCTTATTGGTTGAAAAGTAGAGGTGTGAACTTTTCACTATACTTGGAAGCTTTTCACTCTTAACGGTTGGACCACCAAAGCTCAAAGATCAGCTATACTGTCGGTTATATATTTTCTAATATTCTGGAACAATGGGTTTTACAAGCAGTTGGGCCAATTGCACCACTTGGTTTTAATCGTTGTTTCTCTTAACTAGGTTTTGTTGCTAGGGATTTGGCAATCAGATTCCGATTGAGGAATCTGGGTATTACTAACTTCTCCATTATTCTATGATTATCACTCAAATATTTTACTACGTTTTGAGCTAACTGCATTGAGTTCCTCTACGGGGCTCAAAATATTTATTTCTCCTGATGAAATTACTTGAAATTACATAATCATTACAAAAGATAGGGAAATTTTCATTTCGTCATAATTGGTAGGCATCTCCTGGATACATATTCATAAAACAAACAAAAACAATACACAAACAGCATTAGTACGTCACAAACGACACCGAACTATTTAAACATTTCTTGTTTGTTTACATTTATCGTGTTGTTGTCAATTGTTTTTGTTCGTTTAATGCGTCTGTATATACGCTCTGTCTGAATTTTCGTTGAGATTATTTTTAGCCGGAAAACTCTCGTGTAGAGTTGGAGATGGATCTGAGGAGAAAATCTAGCATAGAGAGGATCACGAATTGCGTCCAGGTTTAAATTAGAATGTTACCATGCTTTATTCAGCTATCCTGATGCAGAAACAGATAATTCAGACTATTCATTGTCAAGAAATCATTTCCGAATATCAAGGGTTGTTCTGGTAAGTCCCTACCACAACCCCTCTCCAAAATAGTGGTAAATGACTCAAGGACTAGGGCTGTGCAGATGAAGATAAAAGCGTAAAGCATGTCATATGTGACTGAGCTGCATCGAGGAAAAGATCCATATCTCGATCCATATTTAGCGAATACTACTAACTAAACGTCTTCATTATAGAGATACCTCCTAGCAAGATTATCAACAACCTTTTGGAGAAGGTAGGGTCATCTTCTGACCTCTATTTTGCGTATATGGTAGCCCTTGCCACGACAAGTTTCATAACACTTCATTCATAGTACCCACACTACTTTCAGTTGATATCAAATATTTTCAGGGAGCCTATTTTTGTTCGGTAAATCGTTGTGGTGATAAAAGTCAATTTAGTTGGAGTTCGATACAAAAAGACATTGTATCCATGAAAGACTCAAGTTATCTTAACGAACAATTGGCTCTGGTCAATATCAACTTACTTCTACTCAGTAAGTTATGAACTAAAAACCGTAGAATAATACGAGTTTTTCTCGATCCGATAGGGATTTTCCATACGAAAAAAAAAAAACTGAAAAACAGTGCAATACTGTCGAAGTGGTACTAATCGGTAAAAAAAGTTTAGCAGGAAGCCTCGACTGTATCAAGGTAACAGATAAAGAACTGACGTTCGTAGATAGCGATACTTGGAAAACTTCAAGGCCAAACAATAAACAAAGTTGCGAATGTCAAAGGTACGAATGATATCAGAAAATAGAAGACGGATAGGAAAATAATACAGGAGTCGTCATAAAAAAAATCGATTACAATAAGGACGAATTAATAATTACGGGTTATGGCGTTGTTTTATGCGCTGATTCAATAGGTTCTCCATTTCGATTCATCGCTTTAGAGTCGAGATATAAGCAAAGGGAGAGAAAAAAATTATTAGGGACACAGTTGACTACTTGCAATACTATAATATTGAGGAACTGATTTTACCATTTCAATTATCTAGTTCGACTGGATCTGGAATTGGAGAATGAGCTAGGACATCCTACCCAGCGAACTTACAGCCCTATCGGTTCAAGGTATTCGATGAACTTGCCAAGGTCCCCTCCTACTGTAACGAATAAGTTCAATCGGGTTCAATCTTCTTCTTCATGAGAAAGCATGGCACAGAACGCAAGTGGTGGGGTCTTTTTCAAGTTGCAATGAGAATGTCCTTCAATAAGCACCGCAGTTGCTAAGTAATACCGTCATGCCAATAAAAAAGTCAAGTTACGGGAGTTCAAGACGAGACCAGTCTTCCAGACAGGATGCATGATGCAGGATGTTTCGTTGATTTATAACTGAGATATTGAAAGCAAAAATTCTCGATTTTCGAAAAGTTCAACCAAAAGAACCACTTTCAAAGATTGCCAACAGAGATATACTCCATGAATCTGGTAACGTCACTTTTCCTGCGCCTCCGACGGCAGCTTTGTGAGTTGTAGGTTATGTTCATGATTTTTACGTCTTTTCTGATGATGTTCAAAGATATTTACGTGATTCCTCAATTTAGCTTGAATCGAAGTAACTCGTTCATATCCTCACTACGAACTCAGAACATTCATGGAGTTATCAGTATTTGCCACTAATTTTTGTTTTGGATTTCAAAAATTGTCTTCGATGCGTGAAATATGTGTTGAGAAGATTACATATCCTCCAACAACAAAGAATCATTTACCTATGGTAGCTACTTATTATGGAGATGTATACTAGATTGTGTACTAACAACACAAACAATGCAAAAAGGTTGGACAGGTCTTCAAATTCACCACAAAGGGGTCGAAATTCTGTACTCCTCGAGTCATCCGTGTAGATATTGATAAGGGTAGAACGATTGATAACATTTCAAAAGAGCACCGACCGCGAGAATATCTACAGAAGAGAAACAAGTCTCCGACCCTTCTACGATATTCAAATGAAATGAGCGAGTCTGTGAGCGAAGAATCACCAACAAGACGGATTGCCTTTCTCTGAATGGAATCGAGAAGCCTCAATGAATGTTGTGGTGCCGAACTCCACACATGAGAACTATACTCCAAGATAATGGTTCTATTGGCGAATGAAAGATCCCGCCAAAGTTTAGCCAATAACTGGTAGGCCTACTGGCAAAAAAACTCAGTTCGATTTCTCAGACTGATAGAATTCAGCTGAACAAAAGTATATCAGGAGACACCACGGTTTTAGGCATTATGCTTTCCGGCTAGAATGTCGACCGAACAGTCACCTCTCGATGTGGAATCTCGTCTGGACCGATTGAGAGTAACTACCCGATATTGTGACGAGAGGATATATGAATTGAAACGTATGCGAATTTTTAAACGTTGTAGGATCCAGGAATAACCGCACTCTTCAAAGAATCGCAAATCATGTTGTTCCATCGAAAAATAACCTTTGCTAGAGAGGTTCGATAGTTCTTGTTACGAAGAAAGGGTGGGAGGACTGTACTCGTCGGGTTAGCCGTGATGGAACTGCCAAAATCGAAATGAATAATGATCTAGAAGAGCAACGAGCGTAAAAAAAATTATGAAAAAAGGAATAAGTCACCCACTCTACAGTGTTCTATAGAAAAGTGAATGAGATCAGTAACCAACAAGACGTCTTTTTATGAAGATAATTTCGAAAACATTGCCCACTTGCATTCTATGTCATAGCTAGCCCTCGCCGCCAATATTTGGGAGAGAATTTATTCATTGGAATTTAATTTTTTCAAGGTTCACGAACTACCGCACTCTTCAAAGAACTGCAAAGTTTGTCGTTCTGTCCATGAAGGACGTTTGCAAGAAAAGTTCGACAGTTCCTGTAGCTCACGACGAAAGGATGGGAGGACTGTACCCGTCGCGTTAACCGCCATGGAACCGCCAAAATCTAAATAATAATAATAATAATGTTTATTGACGTATAAGCAAATATTAAGGTAGGTATACAAAATGAGTAAATTTGGAATTTCTTCAATACGTAAATAAACCAGTCAACCACAAAAATCAGAGATTGCGCGTGGTACTAATTTATTCATGTAATAATATGAAAAATTTCGTTTACTCGCTACGAGTAACGCCTATAGTAAACTTAAAGTATATTAGTTCGTATACAGCAAAATTTGTTTTTTTTTTCTTTCTCCGTCTAATTTTTACAACAATGAAAATTCTCAAGTAAATAGGAACAGAAAAAAAGAAACAAAAAAAAACATTGATATTTCGAGCATTGATAGTATAAAATCAGTTTCTTGGATCAATTAGATGATGAATTTCAAGCCTATTTCTCTCCAACAAAATACCAACAACCTTCTTTTTGAAAAGCTTCAATGAATATATTCCAGATTTGATATTGAAGGGAAGGGTATTATACAATCTTGGTGACAGGTATGTGAAGCATCTCTGACCAATAGTTTTCTCTGAAATTTTTGTTTTCAAATTGCTGTCCATTTTATATCTGGTAAGATACATATGGTCAACGTAAGTACTACTACTTTTTTTTTGGTATTGCCAGATAACTGAAGCTAGGAAAAATAATTGTCTTATATCTAATATCTTACATTCTTTGTATAGTTGGGATGATGGATAGGTATTATCTTTGCCGTATATTATTTTTAGTATCCGTTTCTGAACAGTTTCTAATTTTTTTGAATGTGACTTGGCAACTCCTCCCCAGCCAAGAATACCATACTTCAAACGGGATTCGACTAATGCAAAGTAGATCATTCTCATTTGAGACGAATCGAGATATTTCTTCAGAATTTTGATTTTGTAAATGATATTTCTCAATGTGCCTGTTACATAATTTATATGAGCATCCCATTTTAAACACTGATCAATGATCACCCCTAAATATCTACATTTTTCTTTTCGGATAATTTGACAAGGAATTCCGTTTGTATTAGTTACTTCAAGTGATTGGTAATCTGGCAATGAGGTTATATTACAAGCAAACGGAATGAATACTGTTTTTGCATAATTTATTGTAAGTAGCATATGGTCAAACCAATCAATAACTTTTTTCAGATCATATTCGCTCTTTTCTTTGAGTTCACTCCAGTTTTTGGCTTTGTATATAATTACCGTATCATCTGCAAAACTTATGATTTTTCCGCAAGAATTCCTTGTAAATAGGTTGTTTAGGTATATAGAAAAAAGTATGGGCCCAAGTACCGTTCCTTGGGGAACTCCGTACTCGATAATCGTTTCGGCACTAGTTTTTTGATTCACTCTAACAACTTGTTTTCTATCATAGAGATAGCTTTTGAATAGTTCAAAAGCGACACCCCTCACTCCTAGGTCTTCCAGAGCCTCCATTAATCGCGGTTGGCTTATGGTATCAAAGGCCTTTGCGAGGTCCAAAAACACACAAAGCGTTGCATCAGTCTTATTTATGTTTTCATATATTTGACTTGTCAATAAGGAAATGGCATCTGATGTACTTTTACCTTCCCTGAATCCAAATTGCATATCAGATAAGATGTTATGTTTCTTCAAGTAAGTATTCAATCTGGCTTTAATTACTTTTTCAAACACTTTGGCAACAGTGGATATTAACGATATTGGTCTATAGTTGATTATTTCGTTTTTATCTCCGCCCTTGTGAATAGGAATAACAACTGCAGTCTTGAACTCAGGGGGGCACTTTCCATTCGATATTATTTTGTTTAATACATAGACAAGGGGCTGAACTATTACATCACATATTTTTTTCAGAGTTTCAGCAGTTATGTGATCTAGACCAGGAGCTTTACCATTGGGAAGGGTGTGTATTATGGCACTAACTTCGACTACATCAGTCGGTTCTAAGAAAATAGATTGTTTTTCGGACTTTCTTGAAGGACAAAGAGTAGGGGGTTTTAAGATTTTCGATGCATGGTTTTTGCCAACATTAGCATAGTAATTATTGAAGACAGAAGCCATCTCTGTTTCATCATTTATTATCATATTCTCAAAATTTATTTTTTCGATTCTTTTTCCTTCGTTTTTATCAGTTTTGCAGAGATTTTTGACGGTATTCCATAATGCTCTCGGTGAATGCTGTTTTTTATTTATTTCAGATTTAAAATAATTGATTTTAGTGTACTTTATCAAGTTATTGAGATTGGTTCTGTATTTTTGGAATTCGTGTTTTATATTTTCATCATTTAGATTTTGTTTACATTTTTTCTGCAGCTGATCTCTCTTATTAATTGATGTTATTAAACCTTTCGTGATCCAAGGACTACGTTTTCTTTCCCGATGTTTTTGTTCGAGTATTTTTGTGTTTTTGTTAATGGACGCAGTTAATGTGTTCAAAAAATATGTTGTTGCTTCGAGTGTGTCAGTTATATCATATAAATCTTTCCAATTTTTTGTTTTCAGGTCATTTTTTAGGGTGACGTAATTAATATTTTTTATTATCATGTCTGATTTAATCGGGATTTTGTTATTTATGGGTAAATGTATTATAATTGGATAATGGTCGGTTATGTGGGATTTAATTACACTTGGTAAGCAGTCGTTATCAACGTCTAGAGCAGGACTTTTTAGAAAAATATGATCTATGCAAGAGGTTGAAGATGCCTGTACCCTTGTTGGTACGTTGATTGTAGATATATAATTTTCTTCGCTAAGTATGTTCAAATAGTCATTTACTAAATCTTCATTTTGTGCATGGATATTTATATTCATATCACCTGTTAGAATGTGATACTGTACATTTTCATTTTTGATATTTAGCAAGTAACCCCTCAAGCCTTTCAGAAACTCATCAGGAACTGTTGAGGGGGGTCTATAAATACCTGTAACCAAAATTGTTTTTCCCTGAGCGAAACATTTGATTTCGAGGCTTTTGCAAGAACCGATTTCAGAAATTTTATGTGTGTAGTTCATATCAGTCCTCACAAAAGCCACGACTCCATCACATTTATTTAAATGGTTAATGATCTTCTAGAAGACGAAGGACCGTAAAAAATAATGATATGTCCATAACCGGAGCATAACCAACAAGACGAAATGTCTTTTCATAAAATACTGGCGAAAATAATGTCCACTTGCATTCCGTTTCACGGCTTGCTCATGCCACCGATATTCGGGATGGCTTTTTTTTCGAAATCCCCGCACGTACACCAAGCATCCGCGCTGCACGGGTATGACGCACTTTTACCATAAATTCGACGCGACGCCATCAAAGGATGATCAAAATAATAATTATAGAACGATCAGTATGCGGCCGTGTGAACATCATGATCGAACGATTGATTCGGGCTTGGAATAATACGCGAAACTATTAGTACGAAGGAATTATTCGAAAAAAAAAAAAGTTAATCGGATGCGGAATTATATTCACACTCGATTTTTTGTAATCGGTTCGAAAATAAAAGTTACAACAGTATTTTCAATTAATAAGCAAATATAATAAGAGCTCACATCATCACGTCGGTTGCTAGGTTTGTTCGGTATCGACAAAGCGTCCGTATCGAAAGATATTCACAAGAATTTCAATAGATATTCACAAGAATTTCAATAGATACGTTACTGGATGAGTTGTGAAGATACGACCAAACCTTCCCGACTTGTGAGTTATTGTATGGCAGAGTTCAGATGACATGCTCTTCTATTCAACCCCTTCCGTTGAATTTGAAAAACGGAAAACGGTTGGATTCATCTTCAACTGATGACACGCGTTCTGTTTATCTCAGAACGAAATTTTCTGTGTCTATGAAAAACTCAGGATTGGATGAACTCGAAAAGAGTTCGATCAAAAATGTTAAAATATAAGGAAAAAAACAGTTCTCTTCGCTTTTTGCATTCGAGAGAGAATTGTGGATAATGAAAATGTTTATTCAAAGTATGAGTTTTTTCAAACTGTCACAAAGTGGGGCGGATGATTTCAAAAGCTGTCGAAAAATTTGAAACCCCAGATTCACCTAACAAGTGCGAAAAATTAAACTTTTTTTGCACGCGATTGCAGATGGCCGAACGACGCGTTAGTAGAGTTCGGCCAGCAATAAAACTGAAACATTTCAAAACTAATGGTTACAAAATAGTAGTTTACCTAACAAGTGCGGAAAAGTCACCTCAAGAAAGTTGTAGGTACACAAGTCTTCTA
Organism: Zygogramma bicolorata; assembly: GCA_032362365.1. Classification (NCBI taxonomy): domain Eukaryota; kingdom Metazoa; phylum Arthropoda; class Insecta; order Coleoptera; family Chrysomelidae; genus Zygogramma; species Zygogramma bicolorata. The sequence continues at coordinate 314,100 of JAVJAQ010001768.1, forward strand.
GCGTGCGGAAAAAACCCAAAAGTTAACATAAAGGAACATTCATTCATTAAATACATATCAACAAATCAATTAATATTAATATTGAAGGTGGAATTTGTTTCACTCTGTCAATTAATTGCAAAGGATGAAATGTTTTCCAATAAAGTCAGATTTCGATTTTCCACTGCTTTGCCAGAAACTTTGCTGGGGGAAGTCATAAAATTTGTTTTGACAAGGTAGTCTTTTGACTGACATTTATTTTTTCTTTGTTGCTTCGGTAATTCAAAGAGACATATTTTTATTATTATTTAACGTTCATTCGATGAGGCTCATACCACGGCCATAAAAAAATTATTGAAACATACTTTTTTTATTGAAAATTATAGCAGTATTCGAATAAATTTCTTCATTTCCACTCATTTTGTGAACTACAACCAAAGAAATATATATTTTAAAAATTCCAATGTCAGTATACTTCCCAAAAACTGAACAGAATTACTTTTCAACACTAAAATAAATGCGGAAAAGTGGACCTTTCCGTACGCTAGTAGTACTAGGCATTGCTGTGAAATTAAAATGTTGGTACTATAGAACTTATTCGGAAACCAATTGGTTTATGTTACATATTCAGTTGAACTTCAATATAAAAAAACGCAAGATCTCACTTCGATAATGTGTTCTAGGATTTTTAGTGAAGACATCGTGACTTCACAACTTTGGCTTAACTGTGATGAACTCATCACTAAAAAATTGTTTGAAGATACGATAGTTTGCCAATGCCTGTGTAAAAAAAGATTTGAAGCTTCTATAATGTCGATATTTCCGTTCGCTCGACAATACACGACAAAGTTATCTTCTCTGAAGGGTAAAATAATGGCAGATTTATGTGTGTCAGTTTGACTGAAATAAAGAAAGAAAGAAAGCCAATGAAGCTTCAAATTAGGGTTGAAAGTAAGAATTTATTGAAATCATATTTAAATAATGAATGATCTACGATAATGACAAAACATTCCACCTCTCCTTCTGGAATGATTGCCATCTTTTGGCATAATGTATAAGTAATCAATTTCATCTCATTAGTGTGCCTTTTTTTTTGGGTGTCACCGTACTGGCGCCATCTACTATGGGACCCCATCGTCATTCAATAATAAACCCATGAGGTTAACTGATTATACTTCTTTCGGCAATGACTGAAACCCCTTGCACAGATTACAGAACTAAGTTTAGGCAACGGCATACCTGCGAAAACCAAAGAGTATGTGGCGCAATTCTTGTGGCGATGATTGGCCCTAAACATTCAACAAAATTGGATGAATTAGAGAAGACTGTAGAAACTACAAATGCAGAATACTGAGTTACCGACGAGCTGATGCCGGTTTTCCATACTTTAATCGTTCGATACAATCCAACCAAAAATAAACATTTACAAAATGGTTAAGGCTTTCGCGGCCGAGGTTATTAGTACAACTACTTCTCTTCGGGCTTGAAGGCCGTCGTTTTTTGGAATTTCTTCCTGACGTTTCGCTAGCGCGAGTGGCCAGCTTCTTCAGAGGTTTACTCATCTCCGATGACTAAACGTTTCGATTTCTCAAGGCGTATTTATATTGATGCAGGTAGTCTGGAGTTTTAATTACTTCTGTCGGGTTCGGGGAATAATCATCATTATTAGTTGCTCATAATGCGAATGCATATCTGCCATATATCCCGAGGGTCACTGACAGAATTGGAAAACTCTTGGGAAAATACAACATAAAAACGGTTTTCAAGCCGACCAAGAAGATCCAACAAAGCCTCAGGTCGGCTGAAGACAAAAAGAGACCCACTGTCAGCGGCAGGGGTTTATCGCATACCATGCACCTGTGGGAAGGTTTACATCGGTACCACGAAAAGATCCATGGGTACAAGGCTCAAAGAGCATCAAAGGAACTGCAGGCTGGGGCAAACCGACAAATCGGCGGTGGCGGAACACGCACTGAGTGAGGGTGACCACAGGATTCTGTTCGAAAATGCAAAACTGATTGCCCCCAACCAGGGTTACCATAGCCGACCGGTACGGGAGGCAATAGAGATCCAAAAAGATCTGGACAATTTCAACAGAAAGAAAGAAGCTTCGAATCTAAACAGAATTTGGAATCCCATTCTGAGGAAATCAAGAATAACTAATAATATCACAGCAGGTAGTGCGGCAACTAATAATGATGATTATTCCCCGAACCCGACAGAAGTAATTGAAACTCCAGACTACCTGCATCAATATAAATACGCCTTGAGAAATCGAAACGTTTAGTCATCGGAGATGAGTAAACCTCTGAAGAAGCTGGCCACTCGCGCTAGCGAAAAGTCAGGAAGAAAATTCAAAAAACGACGGCCTTCAAGCCCGAAGAGAAGTAGTTATACTAATAAACATTTATCTCGCCACCAATTACAACATATCTCCTATGCGAGAAGCAGTTTTTTCAGAATATATGGTGTCACATACCCTTAGACGACTTACATAATATGACGCAGTTCAAAAGAAAACATCATTTTTTGGAACTTACCTGCAATTAATTCTAGGAGGAATGAGAGCATTATGTAAGTCTTCTATCAATAGTGGCAGCTTGAATCACGAAGGAAACGGTACATTGAACACTAAATATGGGTTAGAAATTTGATTCTGAAGATATTTCTATAGTTTGTTGGTTTGACTCACTCACTCGAATCAAGTATAGAAAACATGGTTTTCATTTACTACTAAATAAAAAACAGCTCATAACTCGCAGAAAACTATTTCGTTAAAATAAATATGAAAGTTGTGCTTCAGAGTATTCAAAATTTCAAAAACGCATTACATGTTAGATAAACGTCAAAGTCAATTGACACCATGATAAGATATCAGCGATCCAGTATCTTTACCCCAACTGGAACAAAATAACCGCCATCAGCGCCTTCGGTGGTTATTGACCCTAACCTTGACAAATTTACGTAGAAAGGCGGCTGTTTCATTTGTACATTTATTTCTATATTCTATAGCCCCCTGTTCAAATTTCGTCGAAATATTGCCGATTTTTGGAGATGATATGCAATCATTGAAGAGGGGGTACAAATTTTTCGACTAAGCTGAAGCGAAACGATTGCAAATCAACACTCAGTGACAGTAGTGGCCCAGGAAAGTCATGTTTACATCCATGGAAATTCTGACCTATGCTTTCTATATAAACGATGAGAGAGAAGAATCAATTTTCTTCTCCTAAAAATGCTAACCTTGTGCAAAAATTATATTATGGTTTTAGGGTAATTGATCCATAGGGAAAGCTTTTGCTTTTTGTATTCATTGCCAAGCTGTGTGCAGTTGCAAATTTCCATATCGGTGCATTTCCCATCGGCACATATTTGCCCACTTATCTTATCGTTGTGCGGAAACACTGGAGGAGGAAAACGAGAGAAAAAGTCGCACTGGCATTCGTTTCATTCGAAATGTCAGCGTAAATATCATGCAGATAGTCCAGCAGCCACCGCCTGATTTTTCGAGTGATTAATAACAAGCTGAATCTCCGTGAGTAGGTTCGGTTTGACGAGACACCCAAGTTTTTCCTCTGTGAAAATTCTCGTTAGAGGTAGCTAACGTAGTGCGCAGGTGTGAAACATGTCGATTCGGCGGGGTATCGAAATTGTCGGACTGATAGTGATTATTTTATTCACATATTGAGATAATTGGATAATACACTCGGAAAAACAATTGTCCTACAAAATGGATGGTTTGACTGGAGCGTCCTCCACTCCGAATATATCGAAAAAACGAGGCCATAAAAATTATCAACAACCAGCTGTTTTTTTTTATGCAGCTTAGTAAATACTTGTATAATGAAATGGCCACATAGTCCTACAAATTTAGTGGCACGTTTTCCTAGTCCTACGCTTGGAAGTTGTCGATACCACGGTAACACGGTAGCTACCTCTAACGAGAATTTTCACAGAGGGAAAACTTGGGCGTCTCGTCGAACCGAACCTACTCACGGAGATTCAGCCTGTTATTAATCACTCGAAAAATCAGGCGGTGGCTGCTGGACTAAGATGGATTCGCCTCGGTGACCGCGCAAGGTCAAGTTTTCAATATTTATTCTAGCCACAACGGAGGCACTTCATTGCGATGAACGGATTCGATGATAAACGTATAATAAATCACCAGATCACAGTCAAACGGATTCTCTGGAATCTCGATTGACAAACGCAGTAGGTGGGAATGGAGAGACTAATTAAAACTGTGGAACATCTGATCCAGTTAAAAGTTAAACGATCGTAATGACGACTAACTAAAGGTGGATTCATGCAGCTTCAATTATCAGGGAACAATTAACGAGTAGAAAGTAACAATTATCAAAGTTAAGTTGAACTGTATAATATACTTACTGTAGATGATTCTTGCAACAAGTAAGAGTTGGCCAACTTTTAACTTTCTTACTTCAATTGTAAAATATGTGTCTCTAATGTGCAGGTTATGACGGATTATATGATCATAACTGAAGTTTTCTTCAAATAATTCGTTTTTCGCGATTTTTTTTCTGTTCGTGGAATGTGAGCGAGTTGAAATTGAAACCGTAGATGCGATTCTGGAGGACTTCCTCGGGGAAAACCACGATATTTCATTTTCAATTTCAATCTTCAATTCTTCAAAACGAACCTAGGGTCTATAAAAAACCACAAGCTTTGATCTATGCTAAATTTAGGTGTATCAATGCATTCTTTTTCATTAATTTCTACTCGATGATTGTTGATCTCTACTTTTTCATTGTTACTCGATAATTGAAGCTGCACGAATCCACCTCACTACTAAAACGGTCACTTTATCGCCTGAAAGAGTACTTTGACAGCGGAAAAAATAATTGAAAGTCAATTAACCTTCATAAAAACTGATGGACTGCATTGTTGAAAGCTCAAATGAAAAAGTTGTAAAACAAAAGATGTGCGATCTTGAGTACAACAATTTCTAACAATTTACTGAAAAATGAGATGGCCAAAGAAAAACAATAGAGCGAAAAATAAAGAGTTACAGCAAAAAAGTCACAAACTATTTGATTATACAGTGGCTTTCTCTAATGTCTACAACTCAAACAAAATAAACTTGGGATAATGAAATTTATGCATGAATGCCATAGTTTGGAGTAGAATTGAAAGATGAAAATTTCAAGATAGCGGTTATGTGCCATCTGTGAAAAAAAAAATAGAAAAGGGAGGTCTTCTGACACATCCTTCTAAAGTTCCTGACAAGTATTGCACAACCCTAGTCAATATCCTCACCTACTACAAAATGAATACAAAGACCTTTATCTACATAATCTGAGGAAATAAGCTGAATTCAGTTCAGAAGATGCTCGAACCGATTATCTCAAACTTCTTGACATAAGACCAGCCTATCCGATATCTCACGCAGAACATCTTCGAAAACAGGAACGTCGATACATCTACAAATATTTATTATTTTCTGCTGTATATCAAATATTGAAGCAGGTTCATCAGGGCTTCGAATGGCCCCATAAAAATATAAAGGTGTCAAATCTGGCGAGCGGGCTGGCCATTCCTTAGGACCCCGACGGTCAATCCTACGACTGGGAAAAGTATTATCCAAATAAATTCTAACCTGTCGGAGTAACGTGCAAAATAACTCTGCCACGTTTCATGGCCGAGGAGTTCTCGAATAACCATACTGCTCCTGAGGAATGGCTAAGAGAGTTAGTAACTATACAGAAGCATATCCAATGACATATTCGGTAAAAGCCACGCGTTCCCAAAGTGCACCAATGAGACAGTACGAAAAGATTCTATTGCTTTTGCTTCAATAAGTCAGATGAAGACAGCTGATCAATTTGACGCATGTCACTTGAATTTTCTCCGTGTAGTTTCCTATTGTTGGTATGTTTTTCAGATTTTTAAGTGTCGATGAAAGGGACAAATTTCAATCAATGTCAAATATTTTTGGGACAATTGGGTTAGGTTACCGATTCGCTTATGTATAGCAGCACTTTTGTATGGCATAAAAATACCATCCATAACATCTACTTCTATTATCCTGAAAATGACTAAATTTTCTGGAACACATCGTCAGGATCACGCATTCGTTGAATGCGGATTAATTATTATTGTGTACAATGGAGATACCGAATGATAAGTAACTAGTGGAGTGATTTCGTGCGATAAGCTTTTGAGAATGCGAAATGATGTGGATTTGCGGCTCGTGCTAGAATGGGGAGGGGTTGCGGTTTTCCGAAACTGATGACTCATCTCCAGTGGTGCTCACTCACCGATGAGGAACAGAATGAATTTTTTTGCAGAGTTGAAGATAAAAGTGTATTTTTTTCAATTTTCAAAAAACATCGTGTGAAACAAATGAAAGATAATGAGAATGTTTTATTCGCATTTTTTTTCTTGGATTCTCAATCCTCGAGCACACCTTGCTTACCAAGGAACATAACAATTTGGCGATCCGCTTGAAACACGAACCCTGAGGAAAGGTAAAGAAGTACCACAAGTCTCTAATCTCACAACAAAAGAGTGGAAAGACTGTATTGGTCTTGTCGACGTTGATGGAATTGAAAGAATCGACGATATTTCAGAATGAGGATAAATTGCCAACTTCTGATGTGTTCCAAAACAAAGCGAGTTTGACTGTTTCTTATGAGACCATTAACAAAGGGACTCTTTAAGTTAGGTGAGCGGTTTATAAATGTCTGTTTAATAATCTCTTAAACTATGCTGCGGGTCAACTCAAAAAATTGCAACTTATGATAATGAAATTGTTGCATGAATACTATATTTTGGAGTAAAATTGTCAGATGAAAATTTCAAAATAGCGATTGGGCGCCAATTGAAAAGAAATTGAATGGAAAGGGAAGTCTTGTGTGACACATCATTTTGAAGCTCCTGACTAATAGTTTACAACACTAGAAATCTAAAATATCTTCACCTACCACAAAATTGCGGAACATTAAATAATTGCCTGAATACATCGACGTTTAACTTCATAATTTGAGGAAATAAGCTGAGTTCAGTTCAGAAGATGCTCGGAATGGTTGCCTTAAACGTCTTGACATAAGAACAGCCTATCCGATATTTCACGTAGAATATTTTCGAACACAGCGACGCCGACGTCGATATTTCTACAAATATGTATTATTCTCTACCGTATATTCAATATTGAAGCAGGTTCAGTTTCGTACAACTTATGCCTCAAATAGCCCCGTAAAAATCCGGCAAGCGAGCTGGCCATTCCGTAGGACCTAGAGGACCAATTCAACGACCATGCAAATCATTATCCAAATAGTTTCTTACTCGTCTGGAGTGATTTGGTTGTGCTTCATCTTGTTGGAATTATAAAATCCATATCGAATTTAATAGGATGATTCACTTCGACGATTTGGGTGATTAGAGGATCAACAGTAGTTTATACCATATTCAAATACAGTTTCCCAATTAAATTTTGTTCAATTGATAATTTTGAAGATACTTTACGTGGTACCTATCTACTTGTAAAACCGAAAATGATGATTTTTTTTATAAACGAAAAACAACCCATCAAACCTTATCGGGTTGTTGGAATTGCCAAATGGCACAAAAATACGAAAATGTCTAGAAATGTCGATGTTAATGTGCTTGTATTCAGGTGATTACTAAATGTTCCACCATTTCGTAGTAGGTGAAGATATTGACATCATATCTCAGGGTTGTAAAGTATTCGTCAGGAGCTTCAAAATGATGTGTCACAAGACCCCCATTTCAATTTTTTTTTCTTCATATGGCACCCAGTCGCCATCTTGTAATTTTCATCTGTCAATTTTACTCCAAAATATAGTGTTTATGCATCTATTTCATTATCATAAGTTTCAATTTTTTGAGTTGACCCGCTCAACAAATGAAAGGGGAAGTACATTAAAGAAGAGAGTATGTGACGGGTGGAAGTAATACTCTCAACGTAATCCCATGTGGAAATGTCTGTAGGGGTTGAATCAGGAGCACCAGGTGGCCAATAGTAGTGCATTGTAATTTCCTGAGTTGACCCGTTCAAAAAATAAAAGAAAGGGACATAAAAAAAAATCTATATTTCATTCATTTCGACCTCCAATTTCATTCTGCGCGTTTCCACATTTCCGACGGACATCGTGATTTCCTTGCTAATTAAACATACGATGAGGTAATCGCTTCCGATCATTTGCTGAAATATCGAACCGTATCGAAATCGAATTTTAGAAAGCATCACGATATCGTAGTTGATCGATGACCTGAAACGGCAAAATGCAACTGAAACAAGAGAAAGTCAACTGCGAATATTCTCAACGCTAGAGTGGATAGATGTGAGAATTATTCCTGGTTTCCGGTTAATGTTTCTCTGATTATTTCCCTCAATGCGAATAAACGTTGAAACAGTTGAAGGCTAGACTGCTTTTACAGAGTTTTACAGCGATTAAATGCACTAGACCTTTTAACCGATTAAAATGTTCGAAATAAACCGAGCGTTTGGATCACTTTTCAGGTACTATCTCTGGTACTATATTGTTCCTGTGTTCGATTTTGATGTTTCCTGAGTTTACATGTTTTCTGGAAATAATCTAAACATATATCCCTCCTTCACCAAGATCAATCGACCAAAATGCGTGCATTTCCATGATTTTCAAAATTTTGCTTTCAAGCAAATGCTTTCGTGTACAATAATCTAAAATAAAATCCCTCGACCTGCGGTCTCGAGATTTTATCAAATTATCATACACTCAAGTCATTTGCTAAGCAAAATTTCGAGAATCATGGAAGTGCAGCACACATTTTAACCGATTAAACTTGGTGCACTCGGGATATAACCCCCGAAAAAAAATCTCCTCCTCAAAGTCTTGTTGGAAGTGCCATTTTATTGTTTAGTCAAAACACCTGATCAAATTACAACACTTTAGAGGGCCATAAAGAAATGTAACAACATAACTGATATTTATCAAATTATTCGAATTTGAAATGAAAAAACAATATTCGATAAGGAATGTTGAAAGACTAAAAATTCATTGAATGCACATTATTTGTTTGCAGTCACGTCAAAAAAAGTACTCAGAGCAAAAACTCGTTCAAAAAGGTCTTATAGAACAATAGGAAATATGCATAAAATTTAAATTTGTCTCAAATATATATGTTCTTCTGGGTTCTTTATTATCGCCACATTATATTCAAAAGGTATGTTTTTCATGTAGTTGCCATTTGAATCTATGAAATATTACATAAAAAGTTAAAAATTACAAAAAGATGTTCATATTGTGTAAGTGATGTTTGTGAGAGATATATCTCAAACCTGTATTTCTGTTGTGATTTCCAGTGAATCTGGATCTGTAGTGAATCTAGGACGATGACTGAAACTGGTTTTGTCCAAGCACTATGAGAAAATTCACCGAAAATAGATACATTTAGATACATTTATGATGACATCATATTTTGCACCAGATCTCGATTTAACGTACGCAGATATCAAAGAAGAGAAAGTTGCGCAAAATTAATTATGTTATATGATATATTTGAGTCCATCACATAGCTTGGTATTCAAAAATTCCCAAAGCAGTGATGAATATTATGAATAGATGTTCCGATATGTTGTAAACTAGGTTAGGTTGATTTTGAACCGAGTTGCAAAGAATTCTGAAATGCTGCAGCTGCATATAAACATGAACAAGTAGGGTGTCTTCTTCAAGAACATTGAAGACAATGGCTTGTCTGTTTGATGAATTTCGAGACTGAAGGGTTAATTATGGCATACTAAGACGATGTCTTCAACACCCTTGTCTAACGGAGCCGGATGATGTTCGTTTCAGGGCCTGCCAATAGACGCCAGAGACTTTGATGCATTCGCTGTCATCTAGTACAGTGTACAGTTTATGCGGCCTTGGCCTATATCCTTCGCCATGTGGCGGTTATATAACAAAACTTTGCAAACGATCAGCTTCCGGGTGTTTTGCCAATAGGCAAGTGAATTGGATAGCAAATTTTGAAAAAAATATTTATTATGCTCTCATTGATACACACCTACGTTATAGTATCTGTTTTTGGGGATCTTGCTCCCAGTATCTGTTCAATATGTTTTTCTCTCTGCAAAAGAGGACAATTAGATACCTATGTGAATCTAGAAGCTGTGGTTGGTCGGCCATTATTTTTCGAGCATAAATTACCACAAGAAAATAGAACTCATAAGTATAAAAATGGCGTCAACTGTAGTCAAAGAGAAAGTAAATAAACGATAAGCTTCGGCATTAGCAATAATAATAACTGTAATAAAATGGTCTTTGTTCACTATTCAAATGCGAAATACATTTATGACAATAAAAAGGTTTATATCAATACATTTATGTTCATCTGATTACAATCTCCTCGATACGGTGTCCTTGGGAAAATAATACTGATGATCTTTCGAAGGAATGAATAATATGAATGGTCAAACAAAATGTCTCAAACCGTAGCATCTGCCCACCTTTCAGAATTCTATATATATTTTCTTTTCTTCAATTGTTCAGTTATTATAAATCGAGTTTAAACATCCAATATCAATTAACACACTCTTAACACAGTTAACCTCTGATAGAATGTCCATTTGTCATCATTTTTATCGATTCAGTTTGCTTTATTATGAACTCAAAGCAGCTCAACAACGTGCTGATGAATGTTTACAAGAGAAATACGTTCATTTATCACCAAGAATACTGGGTGGTCCCTCAATCCCTTTGTAAACAGTATGGAGGGTGGACTATTTTTTTTTCATTAGTAGTGAATGTAATTTATGGGGTTTTTCACCAAACGCTATAGACTTTGACCGAAGCCCTCCAGCAATTAGGCCTTGTTACTAACTCCCTACGCCGTACCTTGGGAGCAGCATGGTTATTTGCGGGCCCATCAACCTTGAAACGTGGCAGTGTCATTTCCCAATACGACAAGGGCAGATTCAAAAAAAATCCCTCATATCTTCAGCAATAAGAAATATATGAACGTTCAAAATTCTAAACTAGACAAAAACAGTTATTGACTTCACTTCTTCCTATCGATACATAACGTGCAGAGAAAACTCCGTTTTTTCCTCCAGAATTAGTAAGTTCATGTGTTTTCGAATATATTCCATTTCAAAGGAAACTTTGACCCACATACAGGGTGCCATTACATTTGATATTTCCTTTTAGAAATATCTACGGAAATTCCTCGGATTCTAAATTTTAGGTCAATGAAAACGGACGCGTTTCACAATAAAAGTCATTCAAACGCGAAGATTGGTTACGTTGAGAATTTTATATTTCTCTCGAAACCGCAACGATAATGGTCGCCAGTTTGTTTACACCAGGATGCGGTCAGTTTCCATGGAGATACAGCAAATGAAATGAGATTAACAAATGAGAAATACACGAGCCCATTTCGATTTGGGTTGTTAATACTTGAACGCTGTTTCTAATAGACCAGGAAATCGTTATTATTATCATATTATTATTGTATGATTTTATTATCGCTACTTTGATAGAATGAGTAGTATGAATCGAGTGAAAAAGGTACATAATTCGGGACATTGAGACAGAAAAGCATAGAAAATATGTGAGTTTTCAATGTCAATGTTTTGTGTAATGATAGTATATTATGCAGCGATAATGTAATGATGGTTATTAACACACAAGCATTATCCGGGATGCGAAACGAGCCGAAGGTAACACTCTTATGGTCAAAGAGTGTATTAATAACCATTACATTGGATTTGCATAGCGTTTTTTTTTCTACACCCAATCAATAATGAAGAACTGTGAATATTGTTATGGAAGTTCCTGTCGCCGGCCCTGTCGTTCATAAATGCAAATTGATATGAGGGGTCGAAAGAAGATCGTTCTCACTTGCTGAACAAGTTCATCCTGTTTCGATACATGATCTATTGGAAACCATCCAACAAATCAGTTTCGAATAAGATTCTATTGAAACATCATCCAACAGATCTCAGGAACAGGAGAAATATCACAATATAACAGATACAAAAATCTGAATCAAATTGATTGCAATTAGTTTCATTGGGAGTAATATCATCATCTTTGTTGTATATTGTTACTACGCAATCGAAGCCTTCGAAAGAAATAATGAATAACAGTTCATCACTCTCAAATGAGGTACATGCTCAGTAGAGCTAAATCGGCTTTTTTGATCTAGAGGGGTGTTCAACAATCACTGGGGAAAATTTCAGAAAAATATTCTACTAGACGAGACCTCCCGATTTTTCTTTAGGTCACTCTGTATATTCCTTTCATTGCAATTTTTCATTGGTCACTGCCACGCAGATAATGTACATTTATTTACAACCATATATGTAATGCTGTCATTACCAACGTCATTGAAGGTTGGGAAGTGTCACATTACACACCTCTACTTCCCGCCCTCATTTTATCTATTATAGACTTAAATATTCAAAAAATGAACAATTTGTTCAGGCCAGCCTCAACTCACCTACACTGTTGGTTGACGGACTAACACCTATCAGAAAACAACTACTCCCTTGGCTAATACCACGAAGGGCATTGGATTACATCCAACAGGTGTTAGTGTGGGATTCTTCACAGAAGAAATTCCACATATGCTCTTGGCGATACCACCAGAATTGATTTTCAATTATTGGGACGGGACACACTTGCAGACCGGTTTCGGGCTATTTGGCCTCTCGTCAGTGCAATGCAGTGCCATCATCAACATAAGTCGATAACTTCCCATAATTTAAAATCATACTCGAGTAGAGTGTCTTCCCTAGACCTAGGCTGATACAACCAACAAGCTAAATAGCCGTTGCTGCGCCATCTGCCCGTAGACTAGGTACTAACCAGAAGCATATCCGCATGGTCCCAATTCCTTGTACAAGGAAAATCCGAATAAAATAAATATTGTTGGGAATGCTTGAAGACTGACTTTAAATCAAATATTCAAAAAATGATTATGATGGCACTGCCTTGCACTGACGAGAGGCCAAATAGCCCGAAACCGGTCTGCAAGTGTGTCCCGTCCCAATAATTGAAAATCAATTCTGGTGGTGTATCGCCAAGAGCATATGTGGAATTTCTTCTGTGAAGAATCCCACACTAACACCTGTTGGATGTAATCCAATGCCCTTCGTGGTATTAGCCAGGGGAGTAGTTGTTTTCTGATAGGTGTTAGTCCGTCAACCTACAGTGTAGGTGAGTTGAGGCTGGCCTGAACAAATTGTTCATTTTTTGAATATTTGATTTAAAGCCAGTCTTCAAGCATTCCCAAGAATATTTATTTTATTATAGACTTTATCTGTCATTTAGTGACTTTGGTGAGATTTGTTGGTGCTGCATACACGTGACTGATAAATCAGGGAAAGTCGTATTTCGTGTAAATAAATTTATTTAAAAATCGCAGAGCGCTTTCGACTATTAAGCCATCTTCAGTGCTATACCTGCAAGTGAGTAATAGTCGAAAATTGGATTAGAGGTTACAATTGAATTACTTACTCGTCTAGGTATTTACAGGAAGATCTTCACAATCACAAATAATCGTGAGACATTACATTGAATAAACATCAAAGTTAAAATCAGTGCCCTTTCGGGTTGACAGTTGAAATGTTTCTATTAAAACATTGTTAAACGATTAAAATTTGGATTCCCAACGTGCTGCATCGAGTGCTGCATGCTCAGCAGGAAGGGTGACAGGAAGTAAAATTTGACGTTGACTTAAGGTCCTAAATGATTCTGGAACATATACTTTGTGACAAATGACGTATTATTGACTACAGTACATCAAAACTTCTCCAGGTGAGCACAGAATTATTCAATTGAGATTATTTGAAATAGGTAGGGTACGTTCTCTACGTTTTCGGTCCATCTCCCAACAGAAACTCCACTATGAGAATGCTGAAAGTGTACCAACCGTTTGAGTCTAATGGGTTCCCATAACTTACGGTCTGTCAGATCTCTGTCAGCAGGGTTCCCAAGACTACTCCTTCGCACTGTGGGTTCTGGGGGATGGACCAACTATCCTCTTCAATAATCTCATATATCTTCTCCCATTATTACTTATAATACTCATTTCAAAATTATTTCAATCATTAACTATCACTCAAATTTCACCTCCTTCACCCTTCCTCTCCATCTACGGGATCCAAATTTAATCATAACATTAATAAAAAAATCATTCACCAAATAATTAATTAATTTATAATTAATTCTCAAATTATTAAATCTTCTTAAATACAAAAAACCCTAAAAAAAAAAAAAAAAAAAAAAAAAAAAAAAAAAAAAAAAAAAAAAAAAAAAAAAAAAAAAAAAAAAAAAAAAAAAAAAAAAAAAAAAAAAAAAAAAAAAAAAAAGATTTTACAGTGGCTACAGTAACTAACCTCCTAATTGTTGAGTTTTTGATATTTCGAATTTTCATTCCATTACATATTATAACAAAGATTATCAGTAAATGATATTCTCAAGTTGTTATTTTGAGGTTGAATGAATGATTTGAAACTCGGAACGTCAAGAACAGAAAATAATTTAGTCATGCGTATTATCAGTTTCCAAACAAAATAGTGAAAGATGGCATCTTTTGTTGTTATTCTTATTTCTCATTTCATATTATTTCTTGTATAAAAGCTATTATAAAGATCCATAAGTTGAACCTTCTTGTTTTAGTTTTTCGTTCCTTATTTTATTTTATTTGCTGTTTAAACTCTCCATTAGACATCATGTATCTATTCTATCTTCTGATTTAGACTCGGATTTAGATATAGGTCTGACCTATCATTATATGGTTTATTCTAATTTCCTTTTACGCTTTTCATCTTCTGACAATTAACGTATATTTTGAATCTCACAAGGTATAGTATCTGCAAAATGTCGAATCATTTCAACAAAGCAAATCGAAATAACGGCGTCAGTATGCTTCGAAAGTGATACGGTGCTATCTTTGGAATTACTTCCAAGAATTGAAATTGCGCATTCAAAACATCCAACATGGATACGGCCTCAATTTTAAAGGAACACAATGAAACATGTTTTCGTGGAAACTTCGAGAAGTATCCGATCTGACGTAAAGATGGAGGAAGTATCGAATTATAAAGCTCAAGTTTCAAGTATTATTTTGGCAGTCACGAATAATGCAACTAGTTTCTCACATGTAAGTATTGAACATGAAAAAACCTGGCTTTCGTGGTGACATCTAGTCCAAACAAGGCGAGCTGAATTTTACTGAGGAAAGATTTTCCTTCACTTAAGAATATTGGGCAAAAGATTCTAAGAGCAAATTGATGAATTTGAATCATACCTTCAAAATACAGTCTCCCTAACCTAGACAAAAGGTCAATTGGCCAATTGCTTGAATTGACTAAATACTTCCCAGGCAAATACCACAAAGGCCATTGGGGTACACCCGACCATTATTGCTACAACCATCCTTATTGAGCAATTTGTGATAAACAAATTTGCAGATTTTGCGGAACTCGTTTCAATTTTATTCTCTTAAATTTTGCTATGTTTCAGTATTTGATAAGTACTCGTTAATATTCTCGTTTTTCCCGGTCAATAATTTTGTTCAGAAATTCTTGTAAGCTGTACAAAACATTCAGTTGTGCATGCACTCTAACCTCATATCCACAACTGAAAATTCACAACAATCAAATGAACAAACCGAAAAACCACGGTTTATATATATTTTTTCAATCCACAAAAATACGAGCAAAAATATGACCTTTTTGTAACTAACATTAAACATTGAAGTTGATTTTAAATGCCGCCGGCACAAAAATGATTACTTCCATGTCTAGGCAGTAAAAGTGACAAATTTCCAAGATTGATAAATTATAAGTTTTAAATCTTCTACGTTCGGAAAAATATACATGTTCAATTCAAAGAAAAACATTTTCTTTTTTATAATAGCACAATATATTATTTTCGTGCGACCGGACACAAAACAAACATTTTTTAGCCGTAACAGAGCCGTTGCCCACAGTAACTGCCGGCAAACTGAACGTCACTTCAGCGATTGACATTTCTGAAATATGATAATGAAAATGAATTTTGAGAGGTCGAATTTGAAAGGACATAATGTTTATTGGAATTATATGATATTCACGGTTGCACGAAAAATTGTATGCTATGGTCTTGAAATGTTTTCGGTCTCTGCGATAATCGTTGTCTCAGAAGCGATAAAAGCATTTTAACAAACATTTTATAGCCGTAACAGAGCCGTTGCCCACAGTAACTGCCGGCAAACTGAACGTCACTTCAGCGATTGACATTTCTGAAATATGATAATGAAAATGAATTTTGAAAGGTCAAATTTAAAAGGACATAATGTTTATTGGAATTATATGATATTCACGGTTGCACGAAAAATTGTATGCTATGGTCTTGAAATGTTTTCGGTCTCTGCGATAATGCTGTCTCAGAAGCGATAAAAGCATTTTGCGGCCCCACTATAAAAATAACTATTCCTTGGTGAAATGAGAATGCTTCAGTGAATCCAATTTTCGGAAATCAAATAAATTCTGTTAATTTCGACGATGTTGTAGGAAGTCGGAATTTTTTTCTGAGACATCGATTAATGAAAAAGTTACCTCTCACATTTTTTAGTATTCCTAAAAATCTATAGTGACTGCGTTTTTTTGCAAATTATCAATCCTCGTTGCTCTGTATTCCAAACTGCTCCATAATGAAGTACTACTAAGGGTGACTTTTGATCAAGAAAACCTAAACGACAATAGATCAAAAAAGTCATTTCACATAAGATTAGTGAGGGGTTCTTCCGTCAGTGACTCTACATTGAGTGCGACATGCCGAACACCAATGATAAAAAAATCGATAGGGGTCAAATCCGGCGAACGAGGAGGCCATAGCAAACCACTACCGGTCGAAAGAGGGTACACGGCCTACACCATAACGAACGTCGGCGTACCGAGAATCGCCCTGTACATCCCGCAATGACCACGCCAGAGGTCGCGCCCACCCAATTACGCTTAATCGAGCGCGGACGTAAATAACTCCAGGAATCCGAACGATTCACGATGACTAACCAACAACAAACGACGCAGAAGAACAACAACAACTCACGTGCATCCTGCCATGCTTATCCACGAGAAAGTCCGGCACGTAACACACGAAATAACTGCACAGAACCATACAGAAGAATCATATCGCACAGCACTGCCGCCAGCCACCAACTACTACCCCCCGAGGAGTCGATAAACAATCGACGTTCGCTGCTGCTGCTGCGACGAAGGATCACGGTCGGCGCTGGAGAAACAACGGACGAAACGGAACGCTCTCGATTCGTATCGACGACCACCGCATCTCGTACGACGTACACTATTGGCCGGGACTCGCTCGCTGGTCACGGCGATGTTTATTACTGTAGTTGCAATAAAAACGGTCGGCTTCCACAGTCGGGATACGACGAAGTTTCATTGCGATAGGATGTGGGTATGTCGAAATAGGAAAACCGATTCTCACGATTGATATGTAGAACGGACGGCATAGAGAGGCAGGGTCAGTTTATTCATCTCCGTTTCGGTCTTAATTCCTATTTCATCAGAAAACCGAGTTGATTTCAGACGTCTATTTAGGAGCATTCTGAGACCCTCGTCTGTTTCAGTCTTCCCCTAAAAATGTTGCTCAGGGCGTACTTGATCAATAACCACCTAATTCCTCGAAACATAGAGAGTGGAAGTCACTACCATCTAAGGATCTAGGACCAGGGCATGTATAAATCGGTCCGAGTCGTTTTTTTATTTCGTAGGAGGTTACTTAATTTCTTAGAAGTCTTAGTTCCTAAGTCTCCAGAAAATAATACAATTTTCAGGGCTCATTTCCCGAAAGCCGTCAAAACATTGTCTTATCTCAAGTCTCTGGGAAATACTACCAGCCTCTTGGGTTCATTTCGTAGCAGTCGTCTCAATATCCACTTTTCCTATCTCCGGAAAAACATTGCCCTCATTGTCATCATTGGAGCTGTCTCTTCACTACTATTTCGTAAGTCTTCGGAAAATATCTTGGATTCGTTCTGTTAGAGTCGCGTCAATTTCTCTTTTTCTCTCAATTTCAATAATCCTTTCTTCTAGGTTCATTCGATAGAAACCGTCTTGATAGTATCTGTATCTGTGGAGTAGGGAGGGTGAGTGTAGACCCACAGCACTTAGGTCACAATATGGCCCATTGTACATCCTCCCAAGGAGTCGCCCTTCTAGGACATTGTCCATCCTGCCTTATCCAGGAAGGAGGACGGGTCACCAGGGGACATCTCCTTAATATCGGCAGGTGTAGGCCAAGACTCGCCTAACACACACTCTCTTATCGACGATAGCTCCAGGCATTCACATAAGACATGCCTGACAGTTTCATCTTCCTGTTCACACATCCTGCATAGAGGTGTGTCCACTAGCCCCATAATATGGAGGTATTTTCCTAGTTGACAGTGTCCAGTCAGAAATCCCACTGTTAAACGTAGGCTTCTTCCTGGTCATCGCCAAATATTTATTCGGATCCAGCTTCTCAGGGTCGCCCAAGGTGATCCTGGCAAAACTGCATCCTTTGGTTTCATCCCATCTCTTAAGGGATTGAGTATGGGTGTAATGTTTGTCTAGATCCGCAATTGTCACCTGGTCCCAAAATTTTCAGTCCAGCCGCCATCCTGGCCGAAGAGTCAGCAATGCGGTTACCTTTGCTCCTGTCGTGCCCTTTCACCCACCTGAGTACGATATTATTATCTACCGAGGCGTTAGCTAAATCTTGGCGGCAGTCTAGTGCTAACAACCCTGAGATAATACGTTGTCTATTCAAGGTTAGTAGGGCTTGTCTACTATCAGTGAAAATACTGAAGTATCTTAGGTTCATGATGTAAGAATCGCCTCAATAATCCTTTTCCTCTAGTCTTCCGAAATACTATCTCAATCACTAGAGTTAAGTTTATACACGCTATTTCAATGGCTTTTCATTCTTTTTGAGTCTCTGTAAAATACTGCAGTCTCTTAGGTGTATTTGATTTTTTTCATATAAGTATATAAATTCAAACGAAAGTCAAAGCCCGTAATTTTTCAAAACACTGCGAGAATCATGGAACAGGAGATACGAATTAACATTTACAATTCCAAAGTTCAGCTGTTCTATTGAAAAGAGATCCCTGAGCAAGAGAGGTTCGACAGGTATCCAAGCCCATAAAAAAAAATCTGCACTCGTCCGGTCGCCCGTATTGATACTTCTAAGGCTGGAACGATCAACAACAATTCAGAAGAGCACCGACCATAAAAATATCTATAGAAGTGAGACAAGTCTCCGAACCTTCTAAGATGCTCCAAAGAAGTAAGCGAGTCTTGTGCCTTGTAGATCATTAGAAACTAATTTCAGTGTCTTGGGTTCATTTCGCATAAGTCGCCCCAATAGTCGTTTTTCATTTTCAAATCTATGGAAAATTCTGCAGTTTTTTCAGTATATTTCACTACTCCAGTCTCTTGAATTCATTTTGCAGGAGCCGTCTAAATTTCCTTTCCTCCCAAGTCTTTGGAAAATACTAGTCTCTTGGGTTCCTTTCAAAAAACCGTCTATTTCCCGAATCTTCGGAAAATACTACAGTGTCTCAGAAAAATTCCATAGGAGTTGCCTCAATATTTCTTTTTCTCTGGTTTTCGGAAAATAACGCATTCACCTGAGTTAAATTGATGCCCTTCCAATAACCAAGTCTCTGGAAATTTCGTTAGTCTTCTAGGTTCATTTCCAGAACCCGTCTCTAATACTCCTTTTTCCTGAGTCTTCAAAAAATACGATTCAACTCCTGCCGAGACGTATAAACAGGGGGCTAACTGTTCATTTAGGTGGATTCCTTGTTTCTGAGTATAAATTAATCGTCTGTGTACAACTCGGTGTACAATATACACATTTATTAACTCAACATTGAACATTTTTTTTGTGTAATTATATGAATACTGAAGAAACACCATCATTACTATTCCACACTGTATATTATTAAAATTCGTTAGAGTATACAGTTACGGCTAGCAAACCGATTCCAGCTAAATCGTGTATGGCGGTTCTCGTAAGACGCATTAGTCAACGCAATGAGTTTGACCGATAAGGGGGAATAAAATCATAAAGAATAAGCGGTGTGTAATGATTCCGGAAATAACAGGACATTTCTTGAGAAAAAAATAGACTCATTCGTTCAGAACTGAGCACCTTATGATCATCAATAGTACCAATGGAGGGTCAACGACATTGGAGAAAATTCAAATTCAATCGAGGAAGTGTTGTATCCTTCTCTAATTTATCTGAATCTCAATGACCAACCTTTAGAATAGTACCCCAACAACTATTTCAAATTTCAAAAACCATTAGTCTGTTGTCAGTGCCAAAGTGGTGTTCTTAATAGGAATCATTGAAAACTAACCAACATTGGGAAATTTCAAGGTACCTACTTACTCCTGAATAAGAATTCGCCATATTTATTTATCCTTCAATAACCATTGTTCTCTCAAATGAGCCTGATTGTCATGAGATCGGTAATAGTTGACACAAACGCATTTGGTCAAGCAACCAGTAAACAAGACTTACTGTTTTGACAACAGTTACCAAAAGTAATCAAGAAAGCTGGCTCCAATTGGGGCCATGCGGATATGCTCTTGGTTAGTACCTAGTCTACGGGCAGATGGCGCAGCGACGGCTATTTTGCTAGTTGTCTGTATCAGCCTAGGTCTAGGGAAGATACTCTACTCGAGTATGATTTTTAAATATGGGAAGTCATCGACTAATTTTGATGATGGCACTACCTTGCACTGACGGGAGGCCAAATAGCCCGAAACCGGTCTGCAAGTGTGTCCCGTCCCAATAATTGAAAATCAATTATGGTAGTTGTATCGCCAAGAGCATATGTGGAATTTCTTCTGTGAAGAATCCCGCACTAACACCTGTTGAATGTAATCCAATGCCCTTCGTGGTATTAGCCAGGGGAGTAGTTGTTTTCTGATAGGTGTTAGTCCGTCAACCTACAGTGTAGGTGAGTTGAGGCTGGCCTGAACAAATTGTTCATTTTTAGAATATGTTATTGACGTAAATGGCATGCATGTAGCTACAGCCCAACATACAAAATTGTGAAAACATTGAAGAAACATAAGTTTTTGAATTCATGCAAACATTTGAAGAATTCCGTTCCTTTTTCGTGCACGCTGCTTTGTATTGAATTAGTGAATATTATGTCAAGCTGAAATAATGAATTGAAAAACACGAAAACTCCCCCGAAAAAGAAAAGCGTTTTTCCTCATGAGGTGCCAGAAACCTGTCCATTTTTTATATTTTAGGGTTAAATATCAAGCCTTAAAAAGGCATGCTGTGTAAAATGGGAGAACGTCACCTGTCACCACTTCCTGGTCTATTAGGTACAATCAAATAGGTAAATAAACTTGACACTGCTTGGAATTTGACGTTCCATGGGAGATCTGGGAGATTTATTGTGTAATAATAACTACAAATATAACACAATAAAGTAATTGTTTCATCAGATAATAATATACTTAGGTATTTTATAAAATTCTTTGATGACATAGTGTGGGTTGTCAGCTATTTTTATTTCTAACGTTTTGTAAGTAGGTAGAGAAGATGAATAAATGTTTTGTTATGATTCACCGGTAGAGTTTTACTACTGAAACAACTGACGACGTTGGCGAAATATTTTTATATCCTTTCTATTTTAAGGAACACCTTATGCCATATAGATGATATTTCATATAAGTCATGGGTCAATGGAGTTAAAAAATAATTGGCGTGTGTAATATGGCAGAAACCATACAAAATCGATTGAGACAAATCGATTTTTTGTTTTTCCTGTATACTCACCTCGAGAAGTAAGCTTAAAATTTTCAACATCTTGACCATGGGATCCATAGTTCGCAAATTTGCCCCCAGATTAACCTTCTCTATAACTCTTGCCGTTTTCGAGTTTCCTATGCATTTACTAGAATTTCTCCCGGTAAAATAAACCATGTCATTTTGTTTTAATTCGTGTTCAAGGAATACATAAATATTTTCTACTCATCACAGAGTTTTCCCTTACAAAATCCCTCAATTTCTGCTGGTTTCACTCTGAAACCCCTTATACTCCAGTCTATGACGGTGAAAAAAGTGTAAACTGTGTATTTATCCCATACAGCACCGATTCGTATGAAAATTTGGATATAGGTTCTACTTACCCTCTATTCCAAAATCTACCCCGTGCCGAGGGTTGCTTTCTCCCTGGGGGTGGATGCCACCCCTTCTTGGGGGTGAAAAATTTTTTATTGGAAATAAGTGTGGAAATCAATAGATTGACTAATTCCAAGCACTTTTTGTTCAATGAAGTTTCTTCTGGAAAGCAATACTTTTCGACTTATTCACAAGTGGAATTGTCGGTTTTCAGTTAAAAAACAACACGTTTTCCGATCCTTTTCCGCGAATAACTGGAAAATAATGCATCTAATCGAAAAACCTGCGGAGAGCAAAATTATAGCTTTTGAAAAAACAAAGGCGATTGTTTATTTGAGATGTATGCAAACCCACTACAAACTGAATAATTGCTTTTTGAAAGTCGATTGGTATTTTCAAACGCCAAAATGGAAAGTTTCTACGTACAATAACCGAAAACCAATGCATTTTTCGGGAAAAACTAGTTCGACCTTTTTTAAAGTCCTTCGAAAATCCTTTATTTTTGTTATTTATAAAAGTTTCTAGCATCAAAACTGACCGTGGTATGGAGGAAATAATGTTGAATCCTATTTTTTCGTTGAAAAAAAATTGTGAATAACTCATCCTCTCTTCTCCCCCCTTTGAAAAAAATCGTTGTTACTCCATAATTCACTTCATTCATGTTCTTATGATGAGTTCTGAGTTTTTCATCAATTGAAAGTACGTAGTTTCGGAAAAAATTGAGATTGAAGAGAAAAAATGATATAAGTGATTTAGCGAAAAATCACCATTTCTTCGAAATAACTCGAAAAGTATTGACCACATGCAAAATTTCCTAGAGTACAAAATTGAAGGCTATTCTTCTCTGAAAATTTTGGTGCTTCATTTTTTTCTGCAGGATGAAAATAAAGTAAGATATGGCCAGTTAAATATTGTGAGGGTTCGCGCAAAGTACCTTTTTTGAGCCCTTTCAGCATGAACCTTTTAAAAAATATAATCTGAAACAAAAAATTATGTGAATGAGCTTATAGCTCTTGAAAAAATCTACAAAATACTTTTTTGGTGGATTTGATTGCTTGAAGACTAAGCGAGTTATGGGAAAAAACAAAAACAATTTTTGTAGAAATTAGAGTAAGTACATTAGTATAATGAAGAATACACATAGTAACTATATTTCAGGCCTAGTGGAACTATATGTATATTATATATGTATATATACAGATAGTTCCACTAGGCAACGATTTTTTCCAAAGGGGGGGGGGGGATGAGAGGATGAGTTATTCACATTTTTTTTTTCATGGAAAAAGTAGGATTCAACATTATTTCCTTCATACCTTGGTCAGTTTTGATGCTAGAAATTTTCATAAATAACAGAAATGAAGGATTTTTGAAGGACTTCAAAAAAGGTCTGACTAGTTTTTCCCGAAAAATGCATTGGTTTATGGTTATTGTACGTAGAAACTTTCCATTTTGGCGTTTGAAAATACCAATCAACTTTCAACAAGCAATTATTCAGTTTGTAGTGGGTTTGCATAAATCACAAATAAACAATCGCCTTTGTTTTTTCAAAAGCTATAATTTTGCTCTCCACAGGTTTTTCGATAAGATGCATTATTTTTCAGTTATTCGCGAAAAAGTATCGGAAAACGTGTATTTTTTGACTGAAAACGACAAATTCACTCGTGAATAAGTCGAAAAGTATTGCTTTTCAGAAAAAACTTCATTGAACAAAAAGTGCTTAGAATTAGTCAATCTATTGATTTCCGCACTTATTTCCAATGAAAATTTTTTCATCCCCAAGAAGGGGTGGCATCCACTCCTAGGGAGAACGCAACCCTCGGCACAGGATAGATTTAGAAAAAGAGTGTATGTAGATCCTGAATCCAAATTTTCATGCGAATCGGTGCTGTATGGGATAAATACACGGGAAAATGGTCATAGACTGGACTATTAGATGATTTTTTTTCCATTAGCCCACTGGCTATATGCTGAAACCGAGCAGTATGATCAGTACTGATTATTTTGTTTGAACATTGAGGTTCATTGGATATTCTTCATTAATTTTTTTTATGTTGTTTGATATGAATGTGTTGAATTTGATTTTACTTTTGTATATAAGTAATATGGAAACTTGTAAATATTTTATGCTTTTCAACGTTTAATGACAATTCTAAACTTATCGTATTTTTCTATCTATACATTTTCCATAGTGATTTTAAGTATTCCATGTATACTAGAGAAGTAAATAAAACCACAAACTATGAACTGTAAATAAAACTTATTCCATTTTCAACAGAATGTATCCTCATAAGTACATAACTATTACCTCAAACCTCAATAGTTAATAATCATCTACTTGTCTTTCAAAAACAATACGTTGAATTTGTGGCGGAACCAAAAGGCAATACTGACATTTTTTCATAACGAAAGATTTTGTTCCATCCGAGTGTAACTGTAAAACACTATGGCTGGTTAAAACAGCTGTCTGGCATTGGATTTGTGAATGCAATCATTTCGAACATTGAAATCTGATTTTTGTCCAGGGTTACAGCTTTTTTTGCAAGTAGAGCGAAGATAATTTTCGTTCGCGGCAGGTCATTTTTTGCGATGTGCCCGCTGTAAGAGGTCTTCTCTACTTGGTGCAGTAGGAATTTTGAGCCTTTGGTCATACACCAGATGGCGTTTCGTTTTGCAGGTTTACACCATACTTAAGCGTCAGATTCAGACATTGGTTTATGCTTGAACGGGAAAATTTTTTTTTTTGAGTTTTCATACAAAATAATCTCGAAAATAATGCTCCTAGTACATAAAATACAATACAATTTGAGATTTTCTATCGGAATTCATCAAGATAATGTGATTTTATTTGATGAATTATACTTCTTCGAAAGTCGATTTTTTGCCTACTTGGTGGTTTCATACCGAAACCGCCCTTCAAACTTCCCATTACTTAGCTCGTAATCAACTGAAGTTCAAAAAAAAACATTAATTAAAAAAAATAATAATTCTGGGGTTGAAGGGTTAAAGACACACGAAGTAATTATGAATACTACAGACCACTCTGAAATCCTAGATTTGTTGCAACATTCCTACAGAATAATCCTGAACACCAAAGTTCCTTGCTCGTTTTTTTTTATCGAAGTGGATACGATTTATTTATCAGGATATTCCTGAAAAGTTTACGAGGCTCCGTTGAAAATAAAGTACTTATTTTATAATGATTTTCATGGGTTTTCCAAAGTTTATAGGTTATGTTAACGATCCGCCGGCTAAATATTATCATTATCATCTTCGGTGCCAAATTGCGTAGGCGTTTATCGTCAGAATGTCCCAAATATCAAATTTTTCATTAGCCTACAGCTCATGTATATAAAGTTAGCAAGGCACTTTTCGGGATCTGGAAAACATTTACGAGAACATTTCTTTTTATAATTGGGTGCCATTTCGTTGATGATCGAGTAGTAGATTTTGTTACAGTTGTTAGTTTCCTACAGAAATGATTGAAAACACATTGTTTATTCGCGATAGTCCGAAAGAGTACTTCTCTCTTGATTTCTTTGGTAATAATTCTAATGAAGCAGTATTTACTGCCTCAATTAGCTCGGGAAGAGTCCCATCATAACTTAAAAATTAACTTACTTACTTACGTCAAGTTAAAAATACAACTTATCAATTGATAGTTTTTAATTTGACTACGCTGTCGGATTCTCCAATTCAATTATACCCAAATTAGGTATTTGCAGAGAAAAATTATTTTTCAAGTTCTTTTTGTTGAAAAATTCCATAGTGTCTCGCTAACTTGACGTCGAGTGAGCAATGCAACTTTTTTATTGACATTGTCAAAGTTGACTACACCATTAGAGTCCCCTATTTAATTACTCGCTAATTATGTTCGAGGGAAAATATTTGTTTTTCCTATTTATTAAAAAATACATGGTGTCTTGCCAGATTGACGTCAAGTTGGCAACTCGAAACTTTTTGTATCGAGTTTTTTTTTTTGACCTCATTGACTTGATTTCTCTAATTAGTTGCGGGAAAAAAATCAATTTATTCTTCCTTTTGAACTCCTCCAAACTCCCACTAAAACAAAAAGCAAATTCCTCAAGAATAATAAGGAATTGTTTGATAAATGGAATGGGATGTGCGCAAGAAATTTGCGCATGTATTTTGTTTTCCAACGTTGATGAGAAATGTGAGGTTACTTTATGAAATAAAAAATGTTCAAACCATGGCAATCACACATTATATTTTCGAGTATAATAATTATTTCTGCGTTTGGTATGCATTCTCTGACGAAATCTGCTATTCAAAATAAGCCATTTTATTGCTCTAGGTCGATGTTCAGATGTCAGATTTGACAGGTGACAACTTTCATCTCTCAAGTCCTAAGTTAAATTCATTCAAGTCAACTTAACTTATATTCCTTATAAATAAAAAAAATTTGATGAGTTGGTAAATATAATAATAATAATAATGTTTATTCTACGCAATAAGTTTCATAACAAATACAATAAATGACAAGTAAAATAAATTTATACTCGATGAGTGTTAAAACACTCGTTTCGAGAAAAGTAATACAAGGTAAGTAATAAAACAAATGTATTTAAGTATATCGTTTTCAAACAATTAATATAAGTATTGAAATAAGAATATATACAGAGTGTCTGGATGAGGAATTTCAAAATACATACACATATACATACATATAAGTATACATCTAATGGAATATTCGTTTTAGTTCAATTCTCTCACTACGAAGTTAACGAAGTATGTGTTTTTTCCGAGGTTTTTTCAGTTCTTTTTTAAAGTGGTGAATGTTTTTTATGGATTTTATTGTTTCAGGAATAATATTGTAGAGTTTGGGAGCAAAGTAAGAGTATGATCTTTGAGCAGTGACAGTAACCATCAGGGGACCCTTGAGGTACTCCATATAAAGCATGAACGCTTCTTTTTGATTTCGAACATCGAACTTTTTAAGTTATTAAATACAAGTTAAGCTGGCTTGCATGAATCCACTTTTACGTTTTTTATAACTGAGTTCAAAATCCTGCGGTTAGTCTTTAGGTGATGAATGTTGAATGCTAAACGTTAGAAGTTTTCATAAATCCACGATCTCGATAAACATATGCAGCTTCCACTTAGTGCGTGTAATCACAATATAGAATATATAGGTGTGTTCCGTGACTCTTTATGGAAATGCGTGTCCTTTCACGATTGCGTCCATTGTTACCAGCACCGGAGCCGAACGATCTACGCTCTCCATTTACATAAATTGAAATAGTTGAATGCCTGCCTTTCGAATTCTACGTGACGTCACGCTCGTTTTAATGAAAAACAGTTGCGATCTAGTGTACTCGGTTCTGAAACAGGGTCACCAACTAGAGAGGGAAATAATTTTTTATCTCCGGTGGTAACACAACTAAGTAACGGCGAGAAAACAAAACACTTGTGGCTCATAAAATCGTGACGATGAACAAAATCGATACCAAACTATATTCAAACTAGCGCTTTCTAATATTTCGTATTCATCGATCGCAAATAAGACATCAATTACACCCCACCTTATCGACTTTCGAAACATTTCACGTCTACTAAATCGGAGTTCTTTTCTCAAGCAGAAAAATTCATAATTATTCCAGATACTATTACATTATTGAGATACGTCTTCGAAAAATCGATATTGTCCCTTAATCAGAGCTAGAAGTCCCGGGTTCAAATGCAAATCAGTCCAATCAAGGGCATTTGACAATATCGGAAAAATGGCCGCATACCAAATAGTCTGATTTTCCAATCCTCCTGATTTTCTCTTCCACTTCCACTGTGATACATATCAGTTGACTATTTTATGTACCAAGATTCCCACTTTCATTTGCACCCCAGAAAATGCAATTCTCCGCAGTGAAAGAGTAATTTGCTAGTGCACGTGCGTGATTTGGGTACAATGCAAGCCAACTTAACTTGTATTTAATTTAACTTAGTAACTCAAGAAGTTCGATTTGGGAAAACAATTGGAAGCATTCATTCATTATACATAATAACTTGTCCAATTTTTCCGCTAAGGATTCAAAAATTTCTTCGCTATTCAAGATTAGGACCTGTTGCTTAAATAAGTTAAATACAAGTTGAGTTGGCCTCAGGAAAAACCTCTCTCGGCAAGGAGTTCCAAAGCTCAGCTGTTGACAAAATATCCCTGAGCAAGAGAGGTTCCACAGGTCTCCAAATTCACAACAAAGGGGTGGGAATTCTGTACTCGTCGAGTCATCCGTGTAGATAATGCCAAGGGTGGAACGATTGATAAGAACTCAGAAGAGCCCTGACCATGAAAATATCTATAGAAGAGAGACCCTTCTACGATGCTTCAATGAAGTGAGCGAGTCTGTGAGCGAAGAATCACCAAAAAGATGGATTGCCTTTCTCTGAATTGAATCGTGAAGCCTTAATGAATGTTTTGATGCCGAACTCCACCCATGAGAACTATATCACAAGACAGGTTGTATCTGAGCCTTGTAGATCATTATAGAAGCTGACTGATAGTTACTCCTGACATCTGAATAGTAGATGATGATAGATCGGCTTTCCTTGAGAAGAGACATGCCTGGTTTTCCTAGCATTAAATTCGACCAAGTCCATGTTACCCCATTCTATTATTTTTTCTATTATTTTTTGAGGTGAATGTTTCTTCGAATTTTTGTTTCAACCCAGTATGGGGACTCTGGAAGAGAAACTAGTTTGAAGAGTACTGTCGTCCACAAAAATATGTACTGAACAATATGTTTTCTCGAGCAAATCATTGATATGAAGCAGAAACCTCGGCAGAAACAAAGTGGGCGCCAGAACTAAACCCTGTGGAACACCTGCATTTATTGCGAAAATATCATATGATACTCCAACAACAACATACAGAGACCTATCAGACAAGAAACTGTTCAACAAAGCACACAACTTGTATTTTTTTATAGTTAAATTTGAGTTATATGAAAAGGTGCTCTTTCCAAAAGGTCCTGTTTTTCCGTGTTTTTCAATCAACGCTGCAAGCTGTCGGGGTAGATAAGTAGATCAACCCTTCTACACTTGTACAGATTCCAATATTAATTCTTATTTTTTTTAGGTTGTGGTAGATTTAAAACCCAGATAACTGCCACAAAATAATGTATTTAGAACAGACATTATTGCGAGCATTATTGGCATCTTTTTGAACCAACCCCCACTTCATTTTAAAACCCTCTGTGGAATTAACTGGAGAGTAGTGTTCAAGAATATCGGAACATACAATACTTGAGAAGTCCCCACTTTCAATATTTGACTTGAGGTTTGATGACAGATGTGAGTAATATCATTGTTTGAAATTATTTCAATGAGAGTTTTTTTTCAAATAATTTGAAATACATTCACGCCCTAGAGCCATAACATTTGAAACTGCAAAAGCACCTGATCTGATCTGTCAAATCTTGGGGTAACAAGGGGGGTAAATTTAAAAATAAATTGTCAGAGCAGATGGCTTTTGCCAAGCAATTGTCAAAGGTCGAGGAGAATATCAAAAATTGCAGCCCTCAAAATTGAAGGTAATTTTAAATAATATTTGAAGTAAGTACAATAGAATTGTGCTCTTTGAAAGATCCACTCGATATCAGTGATTTTTTTGCAAGGTTTCACTCAAACTTAATGATATCATAGTAAAACATGCAATTCACTTTGAACAAACACCTCATTAGAAAAGTGGATGCTTCCATATTGAGAAAGGTCAATGCAAACAATATCAGTTCTATAGATCTACAGCTGATTAGTTGGGTACCTATATTAGTATACAAGCAAAATAATGCTTACTTACTGAAAGTCGTTTTCGGGCACTTTGGTTAAGAAGCAGAACATGAAGGAATTTTTAGGATACTTACAGTATTCAAAAATACAAAGAATCAATGCTGAAGCTCACTCAATACATTATCAAGAAACATTTACAGTGTTTATTCTATGGAACCTGTGTTGTTCTGAAAGTTTCACTGATTCATGTTTCTGTTTGTGCAATTTTTATGACTCATCGATGAGAAATGTTGTCTATGAGTGTGCTTTTTGTTTCTTGTCAGTGATCTATGTTTTTTATCAGACAAAATAATGGGTTCAACTCACCAAGTTACTTCCAATACTCCTTGAAATCCTGACATCTGGTTCGCTCTGAGCAATACTTCGATCAACCTGCTGCTCACTGAAGCTCCACAAATCCTGCAAGCTACCATACCCGCACTTGTCACCAGTATCAAAGTTATTCAAGTCTTCGTAACTATAAGTCGGCTTCGATAGTCCATACACTTTGGGGCTCAACTTATAGTTCATAATGTTCTCACTGTACTTGTCTAAATTGTCCAGACTGCTCATCTTCAACTGCTTTTTGTGTTTTTTACTCTCGAAAGGCACTTTGAAAATGTTGAGTAAATTGAAAAACTCATTACTTTTCGAGCTTTGAGTTGAAATATTGTCCACCGACCCGCTTTTTGAGTCAAGAGAAATGCACTCGTAGGATTTCTTACTAGGGCTCATGTCTGGAACATCTACCGGACGTTCCATATAACCATTGCTATTTGCTCCAACTAAATGAGTTCTATTTTCAACCTGTATCGAAGTGAATGCTTGGCTAGGCTCTGAGTTTGTGGCAGGCATGGCTCGACAATTTAGCTTCTGGTAATTATCGTGTGTCTTTTCACCATTGATTTGTTTAACCAAACTTTTTGCTTCCACTGTTTCCATTTGGTTTCTGACACCCCCATCACAAGCTCTTATATTGCTGAGATTATTCAAATATTTTGAGTCCACACTATCAGTGCTTGATAGGTTATTCATTGGAAGGCTGTTTTGTCGGAATGAAAACAGTTGGTCATTTTTTAGAGGCATATCTAACCCCTCTATAGGTATATTAGAGGCATCTATCCCCGTTGGCCTGTTGTTCACGCCGAGAAAAGGTGCAGGGCGTTGAGTTGGAAATTCTACCACTAGAATACGGTCACTCACATTCCCACAGTCATCCCTAAAACCGATGCCAGAGTCAGAGTTGCTAGAAGCACTCGGTTGGGGGGAATTAGCCACCACAGGACCCTGATTTTCAATGCCTTTATCGTTGTTTTGTAGTTTGTACATGGTCTGTATCAAACTGACAATATACAGGGAACTACAAGGGAATTCCAAACAGTATCCTGTTACTGTGTTCGGGGTGCAGGTGATTTTGAAGCTCTCTGCCTTTTTTTGGTGCATGTTGTGGTCAACAATTTTAGGATCTGTCACAAAAACATGGCAGCTGTTCGATATTGCAATTGTGTTGTCAGAATTGTTCACTTTCTTTTCAACCGTATGCCACAAACTTTCGTCACACTGCTTGTCCAGAGATTCGTTAGTCCTGGTGTCACAAACGGCACTCGTCACCAAACCGAAATATCTAGATTCACGATCAGCTGTTGAGCCAACATACACAACACGATTAGTGGGATAAATAGCAAGAATATTGTTAGAAGAGTTCTTTAGCGTGAGGCAAGTTGGTAAAACTGTCATCAAAACCGCAGTGGGAGTCCTTTTCTCTTGTCGTAGCTTTCTTATGCAGCTGCAAACTGTCTGCAATCTGGAGCTTGGTAACAGCTGTTTGGGCATTTCTATCGTCCCCAAGTAGCCAACCAAGGCTTTGTACTCTATAGGGCCTGCCTCATCCTCCATAGGAACTGAGTTTGAAATATTCATGTAACCTGAATGGTTACCGTTGAAGGTGCTTCTAGAGTCGTTTGCTACTTGTTTCAGTATGGCTTCCCTCATTTTCATATAATTGTTATCGTTCACGTCCATTTCAGCTTTGTAGGGTCTTGTCCTAGGCTTGTGGGTATGTTTGGGTTTGCGAGTATTGACCATTCGACCACATTCTAGCTCCTCATCACTACTATCTGAATAGTAATTCTCGGCTATTGTCATTTTTATAGGGCCGATACAGTTCCCGATGAGACTTGCCACAGCGTCATGGGCTATTTTCGAAACTGACACTCCATTCACCGAAATAAGGAAGTCTCCTGCACGTAGGCCAGCCTGGTCGGCAGGGGAATTACAAACTATGCAGGATAAAATGCAGGGTTGTTGCCCGGATATGGTGAAACCGAAACCATTCGGCCCCCTCATCACTTCAACTGTCCTGATTCCGTAGTTGGGACGCTTCTTTCTCCGCCTACTCGGATGCATTTTGCTGGAATCTAGGTTAAAATCGAAATAAACAATGTTATCACCAAAGATTCACGATTTCCGTACAACAAATAAAAACATCAACAAACACTGGTCGATCTGTTTACACAATTTTCGTATGCTACACGTCATTTCTATCGATCCCCAACATTTTTAAATGGCTGTTAGAGGTTGGGATCGTTGGAATGTTGGAATTTCAAAAGGAATGTTTATGCCTCCAGGCGTTCTATGTTCACATCGTTTGGTTTCACAACCGCGAGGCCGTTCGAAAATGTGAGTTTCATTGGTCTTCTTGATGAATTGAGTCAATTTGTTTGCAACGGACTATCGATTTTAGATAAAAATCAGTTTCTGTTTTCCGTACTTTTTTCCGAAACAAATACCTATCTCACTGTTGAGTTATCATAACTAGAAGACTAGAACTGTGAAAGTGAAACTTGGCATCAGTGTCACCAGGAAAAACTGATTTTTGAAAACAATATGTGAATTTGGAACAGTACTAATTTTACTCATTTAATATAAAAAACGAAATTTTATATAAAATGTAGTTGAAAACCATTGTTTGAAGAGACAGGATAGGATAATTGAAAAAAGATTTCAAATGATTTCATTGCGCCATCTACACTATGAGGTCGATATTTCCGTTTACTTGACGATGCACAACACAAGTTTTCTTTTTTCAAAGGTAAAGTAAGGGCAGATTTCTGTTTCAGTGTGACTGAAATGTTCACACAGTTTACAGAAAGCTGATTAAACTTCAGTGTTGACAGTAGAAGTTGATACAGATTATGAAAGTTCAAGCTTTAAAATAACCTTCAAAGTAGGAATGATCTGATGAAAGATTACACTTTTGTTTCTGAACTGGTTGTCATCTTCTGGCATTGCATTATAAATGTGAGTCATCAAAGAAATGTGCAATTCCAGCTAAGAGATCCGTAAGAAAAATTTGAAATACATGACCTGGCCAGACTTGGAAACGTACTTACTAGTGCCATCTATCCACAGTATTGACAACTTCAAATTATATTTCCTTATGGTTGGCTGACTATTTTGGTTGCAGTGCATTGCTTTCATATTACTCTTCTATCACTCTTTCATCGAGAAGTGACATAACTTTTCATTACATATCAGGTCCCAGGCTATTCCAATGCATTATTTACTATTATTTAGTGCTGTAATTTGGCGCCCTCTAGAATTTTTCAATGTGATTCAACTCACGGCTAGATTTGTTTCAGGCGATTAAATATTCACAGAGGTGTATTGCTAGTGGCATACAACACAGTTTCATGTCAATTTCTCCTTGAACATCAGCGACTCGAATGGGTTGGGAAAGGGAGTTCTTGTAGTAGTATTTCAAACAAAATTCTAAGAGGTCAATAATTGAATTGTATCAGGTGCATTCAAAGAGAATGCAAAATATAAATGAGTTGACAAGAGTCTCAGGACATTCTTGCTTCGTAGTGTTTTTTGGGTTCTTATTATAACCCAGCACAATCTACATTTGTATGGATTCCAATATTATTTCTTTTTTCAGATTGTGGTAGGTTGAAAACTCGGACTTCTACGAAGAAAAGAATCATCAACCACAATATAATGACTTTCAAACAATAAATATTACTTAATTTGAAGTGGTATCAACAATGGGTATCTGAAGAAAAAAGTTGATATCTCACTAATAGTGTTTCATTAATCACTAAAGAAAATGATAAATTTTAACAAAAATTAATGAAATAGACATATTTTTATATATTAATTCAGATAAACTAGCCCAAATATTCAAAAACAGCTTAAAACTGAGATAAAAACCATCAGCTGAAATATCAATAATTTAAGAGTATATTTGAATAATGTAACATTCTGATAAAATTAGGCTCCAGATTCTCCCACATCTTCTTCCATGCTAAGGTCGAGTTTTGACAAATCGTCATCTTCTGTTCCCAAGTCTTCTTTCGTGTCCCCACCTAGGAAATGTCATCAACATTTGAGTCCAAATCACTCATTGATATAAAGTCAAATATTATCATGATCACAGATTACAGAAACAAGTTCAGACAGGCAACAGTATACTTGTAAAAACCAAAAAGTTCCGCTACATTCCTGTGACTGTGAATTGTGTAAACTACGAATGCAGAATTCGGTATTATCGACGAGCTGATGACGGGTTTTCCATACTTTATTCGTTCGATACAAACCAACCAATAATAAAAATCAATCTCGCCATCAATTACAACACATCTCCTGTGCGAGAAGCAGTTTTCTTCGGAATACACATATCATAATACAACTTATATTGGATAATGCAGTTCAAAATAATACATTATTTTCTGTAACTCACAAGGAATTCTACGAGAAACCAGGATGTTAATTAGTCTTTGTTCCGTAGTTTTCTGGGAAAAACAGTTCTTTCTCGCTAGCTATCTTGTGGTGGGCATTTCGAATTGAATGCAAATTGGGATAGACCAGAGAATTTGATAATCTATTTATCAGTTTCCTGATTCATCTTGCTTCATAGCAAATAACACTTTCTCTTTATATATGTATATATATATATATATATATATATATATATATATATATATATATATATATATATATATATATATATACAGACATTATAAGTATTTACCGGCACATTTCGCTGATTCCCATTCTTTCAAAGATACTCGAATTGGTATATAAAATCAAATTAATAAATTATCTCGAAAGAAAAAATCTTCTGAACCCCAATCAACATGGTTTCCGAGAGGGAAAATGGGAAAATCTACCAAAACTGCCTTAACAGATATGATTATTCATATAACCGATGAATT
Organism: Zygogramma bicolorata; assembly: GCA_032362365.1. Taxonomy (NCBI): domain Eukaryota; kingdom Metazoa; phylum Arthropoda; class Insecta; order Coleoptera; family Chrysomelidae; genus Zygogramma; species Zygogramma bicolorata. The sequence goes on from JAVJAQ010001768.1 coordinate 349,243, forward strand.
TGAGAAGAGAAATTCGACTTTGGCACTATTCTTGGATTCATACAAAGCTTTTGATTGCGTATCACATGTGATTCTTCTGACTAAATTGAAAATTTATGGTATCCGAGGGAACGCTCTCTCTTTCATTCAAAGCTATCTGACAGGTAGATATCAGTGTACCTCCATGAGTGGAAATATATCATCCAAAAAGGAATTGACAAGCGGGATGCCCCAAGGATCAATCCTTGGGCCCATACTATTTATTATTTATATTAATGATATTAATCATTTCTTAACGTCAAAACACGTCAAATATGCCGATGACATAGAAAATCCTCATCAGATTCAAAGTATAAAAACTGATACTCTCGAAAGTGCTCGGAATTATTTCAATAACATAAGACTATGTCTTAACCGAGATAAAACACAAACACTAATTTTCACACTGAATAACAATATATCTCCAGAAAACAATTCAACGGTGAAATGCCTAGGAGTAACATTTGACTGTAGATTGACATGGGAAAATCATATATACAATCTTCGAAAAAAATTGTCAACTTGTGCATATCTTCTGAGGAATATTAAGGATATTACGAATGAGGGTGTTGTCCTGATGGCCTACCATGCTATTTTTCACAGTACCATGTCCTACGGAATCATATTGTGGGGTGGATCTGCACACGTTGACAAAATACTCACAATGCAAAAAAGGGCAATAAGAATAATTACAAACTCAAAATTTGATGAAAGTTGTCGCCCACTTTTCAAAAAATTGGGTATATTGACAGTAACAAACCAATTCATTTATGAATGTCTACTTTTTGCAAGAAATGATTCCTCCAATCATCTGGCTCAAAATAAATATAATACTAGACACAAATCAGTCATAATGCCATACTTTCGCTTGTCCAAGAATCACAACTCATTTAGATATCTATCTATTAAATTTTACAATTTGATTCCAAAGGAGTGGAAGGAACTAACCACTGTAAAGTTTTCTAAGCAGATAAAGGGTTTTTTGAAAGAAAATGTATTTTATAAAACTGAAGAGTTTACAAACTTCTTTTCTTGATGACTGTGATCCTTTATTGAAATTTGTTCGTCCATTTTCACCCATAAATGTCTTGAGGTGCATGTCTTATATTACTTTATTGATAGAGAGTTTAAACAATTTCGTATTGTCCAAATATATTTTATCAGTCACATTTTATATATTTTACATATTTGTAGTATGCTAAGCACTTATTTATTGTATTTATTATATGTATATAGTATAGTATGAACTCGACGACTGTATACAATTTTATATTGTCACACACGAGAATAAACTCTGCTCTACTCTACTCTCTCTCTCTCTCTCTCTCTCTCTCTCTATATATATATATATATATATATATATATATATATATATATATATATATATATATATATATATATATATATAAAGGTATCTTTTATATTTGGGTGTCGTAGTCAATTGGAGGGCTTCAGTAAATGAGAACTATTTTCTGATTATCCAAGCTTTCGGAAAATTTATTTCCTTTTTCAATATAGTCAAATCAAATACTACTTTCCTATATATATATATATATATATATATATATATATATATTTAGCAGAGCAAATTATAGTAGGTTCTATCAGAATTGTACTGAGACTGACTGGGAAATTATTCTATCACATGATGATCCTTTCCCCTCATTTCACAATGTTTTAATGGGTGTATTTGAGGCATCATTCCCTATACAAAAAATCAAAACTAAACAAAAAAAACCATGGTTGACAAAAGTTCTGAAAATTTCTTCTATTAATATGCGATCGATGCATTATATTCGAAAATTCACAAACAATCTCTTTTATTTGAACTACTTTTATAATTACCGCAGAATTTATAGATTGGCATTGAAGCGGGCAAAGGAATTATTTTACAATAGTAGACTCAGTGAGTCTCACAATAAGATGAAAGAGTCCTGGTCAATTATAAATGACTTAAGAGGAAACTCAAAAAAACAAAAATGTAACATTACTCTAAGCCCTGATACTATAAATGACTTTTACTGCTCCATTGCAGAAAATATGAGTAAAAATATTGCTAGTCCGTATGATCCATTAGTGCATCTAGAAAATTTAGGCATAGATGAGAACTTGTTTCTGTATGAGACCAACATTAATGAACTGATTGAAATCTTGAAGGATATTAAAAACAAAAATACTGCAGGCTACGATGACATTTCAATTAAAATAATACAGAACCTTCCTCCTAGTGCTCTGAATGTGCTGGTTTCACTGATAAATTTATCCTTTCAAACAGGCACATTTCCTTCATTTTTAAAAACTTCTGTGGTCATTCCTCTCCATAAGGGCGGAGATTCTGATGATCCCTCTAATCTCCGTCCTATATCTCTTATACCAACCATCGCAAAAATCATTGAAAAGATAATTAAAAAACGACTACTTGGATTCATAATTAAGCATAACATCATCAGTGAAAACCAATTCGGCTTCCAGAATAATAAAAATACTCATGATGCTATTTTCTCATTTCTAAATAAAGTTTATTCTGAAATAAATGTCGGTGAAAAGACTGCTGCAGTGTTTTGTGACCTGTCAAAGGCATTTGACTGCGTTAATCACGAAATACTGCTGAGAAAGCTACATTGTTATGGATGCAGAGGAGTAACTCTCAAATGGTTCGATTCCTACCTGAAGGGACGATCGCAAATGGTCAAAACTGTTCAACTTTCAAGAAAAAGGGAAATTAATTCGGGTGTTCCACAAGGTTCTGTTTTAGGTCCCATTCTTTTTTTATTATATATTAATGACCTCACCAAGCTTGATATTTCTGGAAAGTTCACCTTATTTGCAGATGACACAACCATACTTTGGAATAATAAAAATACTTGTGAGTTACATAAAATAATCTCTGCTGATTTGAAAAAAGTGAAAGATTGGTGTGATTCAAACATCCTATCTTTCAACTTAACTAAAACAAATTTAATATCGTTTAGATGCTCGATCAACGAACTTTATTTTGAAGATAGATCATTGGAATCTAAAAATAGCACTAAATTTCTAGGAGTGTTCATTGATCAGAATTTAAAATTTGTGGATCATGTTAAACAACTCACTAGCAAAGTCGCCTCTGGCTGTTATGCGGTTAGAGTAATTCGTAAGGAATTGGGATTCGGCACTGCAAAGATGGCTTACTATGCACTCATAGATTCTCACTTACGCTACGGAATACCGTTTTGGGGAGCATGCAGCCCAACTTTATTCAATAGTCTTCTAATTTTACAGAAAAGGGCAATAAGGTATATGGGACACCTTAAACCAAGAGAGTCCTGTAGAACCTTCTTCAAAAACCATAATATCCTAACGGTAACTGCATTTTTCATACTGGAATCTGTGTGTTTAATAAATAAGCATATATTAAACTTCGCCACATCCTCTTCCCATTATAACACCCGCAACTGCAGACACACTCTGCAACTCACAGTGCCAACTAAAAACATCACCAGAGACTCCATATTTTACAATGGAGGAAAAATGTACAATCATTTGCCTCTGTACATAAGATCTGCCAATATAAATGACTTCCAATTCAGGAAGTTAGTCAAACAATTTCTATCTGATAGACCCTATTATACTTTGAATGGATTTTTTGACGACAACTTTTAACTGATTGACTAGCTCATGTTTTTTATCTTCATTAAGGAGCTTTTAAATTTTTACTCTCTATGTCTATTTTTATATGAACTTGACTTCCACTCTTTTATATATACATACTTTTTACAATCTCCATTTTACCATGTTTTGTATGTATTTTTATAGTTTTATTTTTGTTATCTTTTGGTATATATCGCATTTTTTAAGTAAGTATTTACTACCCAAGCTTTGTCAACAAGATTATGTCTTATGATAATAAAGCATATTATCATTATTATTATTATTATTATTATATATATATATATATATATATATATATATAAACTAGTGAATATTGGGGAGTGCAGCACGTCAAAAGAAAACTCTTTCAAGTATGTCCAAGCTTTCGGAAATATATTTTATTCCATCATCAGGGAAACTACAATGAACATTACATGTGAACTCTATACTAGTTGGGTGAATGATTACTTACACTTATGTGAGGATGTATGACTTGATGGTACAATTCAGCATGATGACATTCATGTTAATGATGATGAGCAATGAGAATGTAGATGAGTAAAATAAACTTGATTATAAAACGTACACATCAAAATCTTCGTTAAAAATATATGATTAAAATCACGTCGAACATGTGGTCGGACTTAAACTGATAGGTTAACGTCAAAAGTGAATGGACAGATGACATGACAATATGACATTGTCATCTGTCCATTCACTTTTGACGTTAACCTATCAGTTTAAGTCCGACCACATGTTCGACGTGATTTTAATCATATATTTTTAACGAAGATTTTAATGTGTACGTTTTATAATCAAGTTTATTTTACTCATCTACATTCTCATTGCTCATCATCATTAACATGAATGTCATCATGCTGAATTGTACCATCAAGTCATACATCCTCACATAAGTGTAAGTAATCATTCACCCAACTAGTATAGAGTTCACATGTAATGTTCATTGTAGTTTCCCTGATGATGGAATAAAATATATTTCCGAAAGCTTGGACATACTTAAAAGAGTTTTCTTTTGACGTGCTGCACTCCCCAATATTCACTAGTTTGTACCTAACTAGTCAGCAAAGACTACCTATCAATATATATATATATATATATATATATATATATATATATATATATATATATATATATATATATTGTTACGTCGCGCCGGCCCTGACCATATCGTCGAACGTCATTTTCCTGGAACCCGGTGTAAGCCGCCTGGAGAATTCGAGACGCGTCATCGGGGCTTCTCTCGACGATTCTCGATTGGCACGCAGATATATATATATATATATATACGCGACAGGTTTCGCTGCGAGGAGAATTGGTATCACAGAAAGTTAGTGATTCGGCAGTTTTATTCAGAGCTAAGTGACGAGAGTTTAGTAGAGCTAAGTGGAAAGAGTTTTGTTATTGCTAAGTGCGAAGGGTAGAATTGTTAGTACAGAGAGTTTTACTAGCGAGCGAGCGTTGGAAAGTTATCGGAGCGATTTAAGTGATTGTGTTGTATTGTATTGTGAAAGAGAGTTATAATAAAAGAAGTTTAGTGTTGTTTGGTGTTTTACTCGACGAACCCAGGGATATATCGTAACAATATATATATTCTTCAAATCAATCTTCAAATGCAAATATCTCGTATAGACAATAATCCAGAAAGAACAGTTTTTCAATAGACGCAGCAACTTTTCGGGGTAGATTGAAAATTTCCCCTTCTACACTTGTATAGATTCCAATATTAATTCTTATTTTTTCAGATTGTGGTAGGTTACAAACTTGTATTACAAAAGTGGCAGCGCGGTAATTCCGAAGATAACCGGACTTTGAACCCAAAATAAGGGTTGAAAATTCGATTCCGAAAAGCTTTTTATGGTTTGTTGGTTTGACTCACTCGGTCCAAGTATAGAAAATCACTGGGTTATTCCAAGGATAAACGATGACTTTTCCACGTAATTTTTAGAAAATACGGTCCTCGTCTACTATTGAATAAAAAACTCATAACTCGCAGAACTATCACGTTGAAATAAATTTGGAAGTTATATGCTTCAGAGTATTCCAAAATTTCAAAAACGCATGTCAAATAGACGTCAAAGTTGATTCACTCCCACCTGGAATAAAGTAACCTCCATCAGCTGTCACATTTCCATTATTTCTGTATTCCGTGATGATAATCTCTCCGTTTTTTGGAAAGAATACATTTGATCGAATATTTCCATCGTATGTTAAAAGTCCCATATGAAGCGGGGCATTTTCGATCAATTACAACGATAAATTCCCGGCGGGACATTTTCGGGCTGGTAAATACCCGGTAGGTATTGAAAAATACCCGCTCGGTCCGTGTATCTATAGTAACGATTGTTAAAATGTACATTTGTCATCTTGACAGGCATAAATACCGAATTTTAAACGTCGTTGTTTTAACTCCGGAAATATTCTACCGAATTACACTCGTGCATCAAAATAAACCTGATAATTTTCCATTCAAGCATGTTGTCAGTAAAAAAACTGCATTCGGTTATTTTCATATTTTGCTAAGAGAGCCCTCCTCCTTCGGAGTCGGGCTCTTTCGACAAAATATGAAAATAAACTCATGCAGTTTTTAGACAACATGCTTTCATGGAAAATTATCGGTAATTTTGAAGCACTTATGTAATTACTCCCGATAAACATGCCAAATGGTTTTATATAATTATATAATTTTTTTCTCAAACTGGAAACAAAATCAGTATATCGTGTGATGAAAAACGTGTATTAAAGCTAATATTGAAATGAAACGTGGAACACCCCATCTTCAAAATTATACAAATCACCGAAAATATGACTGCATAATAAAATTCAAACAGCTATACTAATATACAAATTATCCAAATAGTTTCAACAACTCTCATTTAACGTTCTTAAAACCAATTAATAAATTATTCATATTTCAGGGTCATTAATAACACTCAACAAGTAAGTCACTGGAAGGAATAAAATCCTCTAAATCAAATTATTTTCTAAAAAAGGGAAATTTATCTCAAATAATGATGTTCACCAAATAATAATATTTTTTTAATACATTGTTTAGTTCTGAGTTCTGAATTTGATCATACCAGAAAAAGTTTTTTCTGGAACTGTACGTTTAAATGAATGAAAATTAAATAAATAAAAACAGTTTGAATAATATGATGGAAATTTTTCAGAACATCATCAGATCAGGTCTTGTAGATATAATATGATTTCAATAATTTCCTCGGACTTTAATGTCAATACTCACTTTTGAATGGTGATAAACCTGGAGTGATCTCATGATAGGTATTTTCGAAAAATGGGGGATATTCTTGTAAGTAATGTGGTGTTAGAGAGATCCCACTATCTCCGTTAGCGGTCGGTATTATGGCATCTGTCTCATCATTCTTGCTTTCTCCTCTGTAAAATAACATTCATATCAGACTTGAAACGAATGGGTAGCTGAGAACCTGGAGTGGTTAGTATATTCATTTTTAATACCACTATATAGTGCTTGAATTATTTACGGAAATTTTTTTGAGCTCACGAATACTTTGAAATATTCGTGAGAAAGAAATAATATCTTCAAATAATTAACATTAATTAATAAAAAGCCACCATACAACGAAGAGAAAGGTTCAATCATAGAGGCAAAGCAACGATATGCGCAGTTAGGGTTTGGGTGACCGCATCTGCCTAATGTTTTCAATGACAATTTTTTTCTTTATTTATCAGTTCTTGAATATTCTCAAAAAATTCTGATAATGTCTATAGAAAGTCTTAGTATATTCTTAGAATATTTGAAATCGTCCGTTTCGAATATCCATAGAACATGACTAGAATATTTGAATCATGTTGTTATAATGTTCTGAGAATATTCAAATACTCTAGGAGGATATTCTATGAACATTCCATGAATGACATTGTGCTGTCTGGGAATATACCAACGTCTGGAAAGGCCAGTTATCCAATAAAACAACAAGACCTCACAAGATCCGTACTCAAGGCAACAAAGAATACATTTCCTTTTCTTTAACATAATCTCTCAATAAATGCAGGTGTTCCACAGGGTTCGGTTGTGGCGCCCACTTTATTTCTGCTTCATGTCAATGATTTGCTGGAGAAAACATTTGCTCAGTGCATAGTTTTGTGGACGACAGTACTCCTCACCTCATACTAGTTTCTCTTCCAGAGACCCCATATCAGCACGAAAAACAAAAACTCAGAGAGGCATTAGAGTCAGTAATAGTAAAGATGAGTTGGCTAAAATAATAGAGAGGGGTTACACCAACTTGGTGGAACTTAGTGAGAGAGAGAGAGAATATGCTTTATTGTATACATGATGAGTCATGGTTACAAAGCTTTGAAAATAGTTTAAAACAATAAATATAAAAAATATTAAAATCGATACTAGGTGAGTGTGTATACGTACAAACACACACACACTTTTGAAAAAGAGAAAAAATATATATATATATATATATATATATATATATATATATAAATATATATATATTTATATATATATATATATATATATATATATATATATATATATATATATATATATATATATATATATATATATAAATATATCTATGTCAAATTGGATAACAATGTGTGAAACTATGAATCACATACCTTACAAATATTTAAAAATGATTACCAATAAGAATTACGGAACAAGATTAGGTACAACTATGATCACTGAAATATTCTTCAAGGTGGTAATACGGTCTAACAACCAAAATATTATTTACAGCTTTTATGAATTGCTTGAGAGGTATTATTTCTTTAATTACATCAGGTGAATGGTTGTATATTTTGCATCCATTATAAATGAATGAATCTTTAAATAATGCGGAAGACGGTCTGGGAAGTTTACTATTATTGTATTGCCTAGTGGAGTAATGAACTTCGGGTGAAGCAAATCTACCGATAAGTTTCTAAAATATATAATGCCATTACTGTTAGAATACCGAATTTTTCAAATGAAGGTTTGCAGGATTCGCGATAATTAGCTTTAGACATATATCGGATAGCACGTTTCTGTAAAACCAGAACACTATTGAATAAATAGCTACTACAGCTTCCCCAGAATGCAATACCATAGCGCAAACGGGATTCGATTAAAGAATAGTAAATCAATTTTGCGGATTGCAAATCTAAATCCTTGGCAACCAGTTTAACAGCAAAATACCCAGATGATATGTTTTTCCTTAATGCTGAAATATGTTCATCAAATTTTAGCTTACCATCAATGAATAGTCCTAAGCATTTGGTATATCCTTTACTTTCAATGCTACCTACGCCGAGATCGATATCGTCAAGCGTACATTTGAAAGTAATTGAATTTGTTTTTTGAATATTGAAAAAAAGTATATTACACTCACACCATTAAGAAATTTTGGATGTATCATCAATGACTATTTTATTTAAATTCTGGAGAAACGGACTGTGCCAGATGATGGTAGTATCATCCGCGAATAATGTGAATCTACTTGCAATATGTATGCTTGTCAAATCATTTATATATAATAGGAAAAGAACTGGATCTAGAACAGACCCTTGTGGAACGCCAGAACTGATTGTTTCTGATGAGGAAGGTTCTGTAGACTTGAAAATTTGATTTCTATTCAATAAATAAGACTGGGAAAACCCAGACGTACATGTTTAGGCGATCTATATTCATCTTATATTTAGATGTAAGAAGTAACTATTCCTGCATAGTTAAGTATCTCGATGCTAAGAATTACGATCAGTAATAATATTTCATGGGAAAATCGTGTGAGATCGTTAGCTTTCCAGAAGCTTGGACTTGTATTTCGTGCAAAAAAATACTACACTTCTCGTCAGATTCCAATGACATACAAGGAACAGCTACGGCCTGACTATGTATAGTTCTCATACGTTGGGCTCGCCACCAAAACATTCATTGCAACGGACTCGCTCACTTCGTTGGAGCATCGTAGAAGGGTTGGAGATTTGTCTCTTTTCCCTTCTACAGATATTTTCACGGTGCTCTTCTAAATTGTTGTCAGTGGTGTTGTCATCTAAATAAATTATAATTGGCGCAATTGATTTTACAGAAAGATACGAGTTTTCAACATTTATAACATGACTAACAGAACTTTTCCAACTCTCGGTAGGAATGTCATTCATACAGTTCCTAATTAATTCTACCACAATACCACTTTAAGTCGGAGAAGTATTTTTTCCGCGCACGCTCGATTTAAGTTGGTGCCACATAAGATCTATGGGATTGAACACGCAGTAGTAGGGAGGTAGTCGTAACACTGTATGTCCCAATTCTTCTGCAATTGTATCACAAAGTTCTTTTTTTTGTATAATTTTCCTCAAAATATATGTCATTTGCAGCCATGAAGTTTCGAATCTCCAATTTCGTATTCTTTGAGCCAGGAATTTTTTGCAATTGTCGACTATGATAGCTTGCGTTGTCCATTACTATAACGCTGTTTGACGGAATGTTGGGTAACAGACAATTTTTAAACCAATATTCAAAAAGCTCTGCTGTCGTATCTTCGTGATAATCAACACAAGAGACCTTAATATTTTTGGCAGAAAGCCACATAGCGTTTGGGATCCAACCATTTTCTGATCCTGCGTGTAATTTTGTGATTCTCTTCCCTTTATTTGATGGTGCTTTTGTTGTACACTTATCAGAGGAATCGGACCATCCTTTGGAAGGGGTGTCATGCGTGTCAAACCACGTCTCGTCGAGGTAGAGTACTGGCCGATTTTCAGACCGGTATTTTCTTATTGACGTTATATATTCAGAACGCCAGTTTATTAAACGTGTGGATTCCATTATTACTTGTCTCTTGTCAATTTTGCGATATTTAAAGCCCATTGCAGACAGAGCTCGCCAAAGAGTAGTGAGACCACAGTTGATGTGGGTTTCGTCATTGATGAGCCGCTGTTTCAGACTTTTGATTGTAGGGACACGGTGCTCATCGTACATAGTGTAGATTTTTCGCCTTATCAAATCTTTTTCCCAGTCGTCTAGACTTTTTGTGACACCGGAATCTTTACGCTTTTTTCTTGATTCCATGGAATTTTCAACAATTCGTCTAACTGAAGTAAGAGGCACCTTCGTCAAATTACTGGTTACTTTTGCTGCAGCACCCGCGTTATATCCTTGCTGAAGTAAGGAACTATACACATTTTTTATAATGATTTTTGCGTCACAAGATAAGTGATTCTTCTTTAACGAACCACTGGAAGAAGCACTATTACTTTTTATCCACGGATGCCACATACTGCCTATTCTGTACGTTGGGGTATGAAATATTTGCTATTAATGTTTGTAATAACAAATAAATGTTATAGAATTATTGCACGCCGTAACACAAGTGAACACTTCCAATGAAATACAAAGACAATGAACAAGAAGTGTAAGCTGTAATCCTTTACAATCCCTCTCTGAGAAACAAAATTACCTGAATCCGGTCCTTTTACATTTATGATGTGCATCTCGGATTTTACAACTTAAGGGTCTAATTGGTTTTATTATAATCCTCCAGTCAATACCATTTATTGTGAAAACTACTATACACACCGAGGTGGGAAGTGATTCATTCCTGTCGTGAGATCAGTTATAGCCTGTTTCGACGATGCAAGTTTGTCGCTGCAATTCCAGAAAATTGCATGTGTTCATGCAAGTTTTTCGAGTTGCATGAATTTTCTTTGGTGCGATAAGTTGCAGCGACTTAGTTATTTCAATGGTGAATTTGTTGCCGCAAACCACATATATGTGGTGGCATCATTGTGAAGAATGTTGATTTTGAACATTTCACTTATTTTTCGAAACGTAAGGAATCAAGTTGAGTAATGAGGTGATTTAATCACAATATCAATTATTAGAAATGAATGAAATTATATATCAGTTGTGATAATGTAGACGTTCATCTTGGTTACATTCAGTGCTATGTTTTGATATTGGTAATGCAAACTGACAGCTAGATGACAGATGAATTGCAGCGACAAATTGCATCGTCGAAACGGGTTGTAAGTTAACCGAGACCAAAGCGTCGAGGTTAGCTATGATCTCGAGACAGGAATAAAACATCCTACCGAGGTTTTTATACTATTTTATTTACAACCATCATATTTCGATTAAAATTAATAAATCTCTGTTTCTTTCTGCACATATCTAAAATATTAAATTTAACGACAAATTACCAAGAACGCGGTTTTCTCAGAATAATCAAGTAGATATATTGTTACCGTGACTACGGGGTATACAATTGTCACCAATATAAATAAATGTCAGATTAAGTCAATAAATGACAGATGAAGTCTAGAATAGATGAAATGAGGGCGAGAAGTAGAGGAGTGTAATGTGACACTTCCCAACCTTCAATGTCGTTAGTAATGACAGCATTACATATATGGTTGTAAATAAAGTATTTATTTACAACCATCATATTTCGATTAAAATTAATAAATCTCTGTTTCTTTCTGCACATATCTAAAATATTAAATTTAACGACAAATTACCAAGAACACGGTTTTCTCAGAATAATCAAGTAGATATATTGTTACCGTGACTACGAAGTATACAATTGTCACCAATATAAATAAATGTCAGATTAAGTCAATAAATGACAGATGAAGTCTAGAATAGATGAAATGAGAGCGAGAAGTAGAGGAGTGTAATGTGACACTTCCCAACCTTCAATGTCGTTAGTAATGACAGCATTAGATATATGGTTGTAAATAAAGTATTTATTTACAACCATCATATTTCGATTAAAATTAATAAATCTCTGTTTCTTTCTGCACATATCTAAAATATTAAATTTAACGACAAATTACCAAGAACACGGTTTTCTCAGAATAATCAAGTAGATATATTGTTACCGTGACTACGGGGTATACAATTGTCACCAATATAAATAAATGTCAGATTAAGTCAATTAATGACAGATGAAGTCTAGAATAGATGAAATGAGAGCGAGAAGTAGAGGAGTGTAATGTGACACTTCCCAACCTTCAATGTCGTTAGTAATGACAGCATTACATATATGGTTGTAAATAAAGTATTTATTTACAACCATCATATTTCGATTAAAATTAATAAATCTCTGTTTCTTTCTGCACATATCTAAAATATTAAATTTAACGACAAATTACCAAGAACACGGTTTTCTCAGAATAATCAAGTAGATATATTGTTACCGTGACTACGGGGTATACAATTGTCACCAATATAAATAAATGTCAGATTAAGTCAATAAATGACAGATGAAGTCTAGAATAGATGAAATGAGGGCGAGAAGTAGAGGAGTGTAATGTGACACTTCCCAACCTTCAATGTCGTTAGTAATGACAGCATTAGATATATGGTTGTAAATAAATTTATTTACAACCATCATATTTCGATTAAAATTAATAAATCTCTGTTTCTTTCTGCACATATCTAAAATATTAAATTTAACGACAAATTACCAAGAACACGGTTTTCTCAGAATAATCAAGTAGATATATTGTTACCGTGACTACGGGGTATACAATTGTCACCAATATAAATAAATGTCAGATTAAGTCAATAAATGACAGATGAAGTCTAGAATAGATGAAATGAGGGCGAGAAGTAGAGGAGTGTAATGTGACACTTCCCAACCTTCAATGTCGTTAGTAATGACAGCATTAGATATATGGTTGTAAATAAAGTATTTATTTACAACCATCATATTTCGATTAAAATTAATAAATCTCTGTTTCTTTCTGCACATATCTAAAATATTAAATTTAACGACAAATTACCAAGAACGCGGTTTTCTCAGAATAATCAAGTAGATATATTGTTACCGTGACTACGGGGTATACAATTGTCACCAATATAAATAAATGTCAGATTAAGTCAATAAATGACAGATGAAGTCTAGAATAGATGAAATGAGGGCGAGAAGTAGAGGAGTGTAATGTGACACTTCCCAACCTTCAATGTCGTTGGTAATGACAGCATTACATATATGGTTGTAAATAAAGTATTTATTTACAACCATATCATCACCATATCATATTTCGATTAAAATTAATAAATCTCTGTTTCTTTCTGCACATATCTAAAATATTAAATTTAACGACAAATTACCAAGAAGACGGTTTTCTCAGAATAATCAAGTAGATATATTGTTACCGTGACTACGGGGTATACAATTGTCACCAATATAAATAAATGTCAGATTAAGTCAATAAATGACAGATGAAGTCTAGAATAGATGAAATGAGGGCGAGAAGTAGAGGAGTGTAATGTGACACTTCCCAACCTTCAATGTCGTTAGTAATGACAGCATTAGATATATGGTTGTAAATAAAGTATTTATTTACAACCATCATATTTCGATTAAAATTAATAAATCTCTGTTTCTTTCTGCACATATCTAAAATATTAAATTTAACGACAAATTACCAAGAACGCGGTTTTCTCAGAATAATCAAGTAGATATATTGTTACCGTGACTACGGGGTATACAATTGTCACCAATATAAATAAATGTCAGATTAAGTCAATAAATGACAGATGAAGTCTAGAATAGATGAAATGAGGGCGAGAAGTAGAGGAGTGTAATGTGACACTTCCCAACCTTCAATGTCGTTAGTAATGACAGCATTACATATATGGTTGTAAATAAAGTATTTATTTACAACCATCATATTTCGATTAAAATTAATAAATCTCTGTTTCTTTCTGCACATATCTAAAATATTAAATTTAACGACAAATTACCAAGAACGCGGTTTTCTCAGAATAATCAAGTAGATATATTGTTACCGTGACTACGGGGTATACAATTGTCACCAATATAAATAAATGTCAGATTAAGTCAATAAATGACAGATGAAGTCTAGAATAGATGAAATGAGGGCGAGAAGTAGAGGAGTGTAATGTGACACTTCCCAACCTTCAATGTCGTTAGTAATGACAGCATTACATATATGGTTGTAAATAAAGTATTTATTTACAACCATCATATTTCGATTAAAATTAATGAATCTCTGTTTCTTTCTGCACATATCTAAAATATTAAATTTAACGACAAATTACCAAGAACGCGGTTTTCTCAGAACAATCAAGTAGATATATTGTTACCGTGACTACGGGGTATACAATTGTCACCAATATAAATAAATGTCAGATTAAGTCAATAAATGACAGATGAAGTCTAGAATAGATGAAATGAGGGCGAGAAGTAGAGGAGTGTAATGTGACACTTCCCAACCTTCAATGTCGTTAGTAATGACAGCATTAGATATATGGTTGTAAATAAAGTATTTATTTACAACCATCATATTTCGATTAAAATTAATAAATCTCTGTTTCTTTCTGCACATATCTAAAATATTAAATTTAACGACAAATTACCAAGAACACGGTTTTCTCAGAATAATCAAGTAGATATATTGTTACCGTGACTACGGGGTATACAATTGTCACCAATATAAATAAATGTCAGATTAAGTCAATAAATGACAGATGAAGTCTAGAATAGATGAAATGAGGGCGAGAAGTAGAGGAGTGTAATGTGACACTTCCCAACCTTCAATGTCGTTAGTAATGACAGCATTAGATATATGGTTGTAAATAAAGTATTTATTTACAACCATCATATTTCGATTAAAATTAATAAATCTCTGTTTCTTTCTGCACATATCTAAAATATTAAATTTAACGACAAATTACCAAGAACGCGGTTTTCTCAGAATAATCAAGTAGATATATTGTTACCGTGACTACGGGGTATACAATTGTCACCAATATAAATAAATGTCAGATTAAGTCAATAAATGACAGATGAAGTCTAGAATAGATGAAATGAGGGCGAGAAGTAGAGGAGTGTAATGTGACACTTCCCAACCTTCAATGTCGTTAGTAATGACAGCATTAGATATATGGTTGTAAATAAAGTATTTATTTACAACCATCATATTTCGATTAAAATTAATAAATCTCTGTTTCTTTCTGCACATATCTAAAATATTAAATTTAACGACAAATTACCAAGAACGCGGTTTTCTCAGAATAATCAAGTAGATATATTGTTACCGTGACTACGGGGTATACAATTGTCACCAATATAAATAAATGTCAGATTAAGTCAATAAATGACAGATGAAGTCTAGAATAGATGAAATGAGGGCGAGAAGTAGAGGAGTGTAATGTGACACTTCCCAACCTTCAATGTCGTTAGTAATGACAGCATTAGATATATGGTTGTAAATAAAGTATTTATTTACAACCATCATATTTCGATTAAAATTAATAAATCTCTGTTTCTTTCTGCACATATCTAAAATATTAAATTTAACGACAAATTACCAAGAACACGGTTTTCTCAGAATAATCAAGTAGATATATTGTTACCGTGACTACGGGGTATACAATTGTCACCAATATAAATAAATGTCAGATTAAGTCAATAAATGACAGATGAAGTCTAGAATAGATGAAATGAGAGCGAGAAGTAGAGGAGTGTAATGTGACACTTCCCAACCTTCAATGTCGTTAGTAATGACAGCATTACATATATGTTTGTAAATAAAGTATTTATTTACAACCATCATATTTCGATTAAAATTAATGAATCTCTGTTTCGTTCTGAACATGTCTAAAATATTACATTTAACAAATTACCAAGAACGCGGTTTTCCCAGAATAATCAAGTAGATATATTGCTACCGTGACTACGGGGTATACAATTGTCACCAATATAAATAAATGTCAGATAAAGTCAATAAATGACAAATAGAGTCTAGAATAGATGAAATGAGGGCAGGAAGTAGAGGAGTGTAATGTGACGCTTCCCAACCTTCAATGACGTTAGTAATGACAGCATTACATATATGGTTGTAAATAAAACATATTCTTTACCTAGAAAACCTCAAGTAGACGTATCTCACCGCCAACAAACACACTAGAAAAGCCACAGTGGTGGCGCAAAACACCACTATCTGCCACTTGACCCACGATGTGGCGTTGGGCACGTCATAGGTGTCGATGTCACCGTCGATGTACTTTTGGTGGTACCTGTTCCACATGATGGTCAAGTGCATCGTGTTCAGTTGGTAGCCCTCCCAAGGGGTTGGGATGTCGTCTCTCTGGTAAACCGGGAGTCCGAACGTTATCTGCGCGCAGGTCTCGTGCGCTGGCCACGTCGGATGGCACGGCATTATCCTGGTGATGTTGACGTTGTTGATCCTGCGAAAGAGTAGAATTATCACCGTATGTGAGGTATCTTATTTCGGTTTTGATGATTCCGTTCTCAAAACTTATTCACAAATACTCCACTTCTACTTAAGTTTGCATAGAAGTGAGAAAAGTATTTTTTTTCTGGTATAATCCTGGAGGACACCAACTATTGTCTGTCAAATCCAAAAAATATTTTATTTATTTTATATAGCACATGTTGGAAGTGAGTTTTTATCAAGACAAGAGAGAAGGCTAAGTTGACCTTTATCAACAAGGATAGATAAAGTACTTTATCTACAACTACAATCTAATGATTATGATTTGACACTTTCTTGAATGTCATAATGACGTTTATCTACACCCGTACTCTAATAATACACTTATATGCCCACAACCCGTTTTATAATGAAATTCATTACGATACAGATCTTTCATTACGATACAGATTTTCAACCAATAGAAACCCATTTTTTTTTCAATCAAGCATGATGTGCATGCTCTGCATTTGACGTTTGTCAAGTCAAAATCGATAATCATAACAAAATGTCTGATACCAGCGATATGGGAGAATCACCTTCGACACCTTCACCGGCAGAAATACAGTTAGAATGATTAAATTTTTCATTTGACGAATGCATTATTTATTCTTTTATTTTTTCCATCAAATTTTCTGAGCTCTCCGTATGCGATCGGTCTAAGGCGCTGACATTATATTAGTTAGTTGGACTAGTTCGAAGAGACATGGGTTCGATTCCGGCCTCGAATGATCTTTTTTTTATTTTTGATCTCTTCATTTCTCATCGTTTTATTTCTCGAAGTAATACTGTTAATTACAATTTTGTAGAATTTTTCAAAGAAATGCGTTTAATTTGTATTATTGTGTGAAATACAAATATAATAATAATAATAACATTTATTCATCCCAAGAAACATTTACAGTTTATAAATAGGGATATTGAACATATAAAAAGTGAAATAGAACAAAATATGATTATGTAGCAGAAATATATGGAAAAAAGACTGTTGAATTGATCAATGATCAATATAATTGAATTCTAAAATATATCATTTTGATGATAAAATATATTTTTTGAGGTTGTGTTTGAACTTTTTGATATTTTTAATAGTTTCAATTGAATTCGGTATTTTGTTGTAGAGGTTTGTTCCCTCATGAAAAATTGATTATTCTCCGAATAATATTTGTAGTACTTCACTATTTATCAGGTGTAGATGAAATTGCGTATGCAACTCTCATGTTAACCATCATTACATGATCGTTGCATAATATACTATTTTTACCGCACTCGTGCGGAAATGATATAGGAAATAAATTTCAACCAAAATAAATCGTTTATTGAATGAATACAAAGAAAATTCAAATAGAAAACAATAAGGATTCAACAAAACCTTAGTTCATTGAAGTATATTAGCGATCCCTTTTCATTCCTTTCTCTGCACCACTTTTCATACCTATCATACATTAAACGGTATTTTTCTCGTGCACCAGATTTGAAATAACACTTGTCGCCGCATTTTCAATATCGGATGGTAGATCATCTTCACTTGAAGACATTTTCACTCAAGAAACTTAATGATGGTTCTGGATATCGATCTGACAATTTAATTTGACATCATTAAAGGGCTTTGTTCATAGCCATTTAGTCTGTACCTACTATGTTGCTACGGTTACAAAAATGATCACAGGCAACTTGTGTTTTCAATTATCAGAAAACTGTTATGAGTAGGTACGTCGAAGTGGTATGTCAATGAGGTACATTTAAAGATAGTTGTGAAAACGTTGACAGTTGTTGATAAAATTTGGTACGCAACACGTGGGATACTACATTATTAACGCACTATGTCCTCACATGCGTGCGTTAATAATGTCTATATCCCACTTGTCAGGAAATAACTATTATTGGTTAGAATTCCTCATTGAATTTTCAACAATTGAAATATCATAACTTTTCAGGTACTAATAATTTTTGGAATTTCCAGAGGATGTCATCGGCAAAAATTCAATATTGAATTAATGGGCGCTGTTACAAATAATTTTAGGGGGGGGCACATTACAAAAAATATTAGTGAGGAGCACATTTTTTCAAATCAAAGTATTGCATTTAATCGAAATGAAAATCCTTTTGAACAATACTTACGAGTGAGGTATAGAAAAAATTGCATAATCAAGTCGATGTTGTGTCTTACGCGGTGTTTGGACTGAAAAATCTAAAATCCAGTGGTGGAGCACCCGCCCCCCTTGCCCTCAAGAAACGGCGCCCTTGATTGAATTCAATGACGTTTCTGTCTTTTGAGTTTTTCATATATATTGAAAAAATACTAAATCTAAAATATTTAAAATCGATTATTATCAATATGATACTTGAAAGAGAGTTCTGAAGTATTCACTTGGATTCTTTACTTACGTTATGTCTTCGACGAGATGAAAATTTTGATCGAAACAGTATTCAATGGCCATTCTTCGCACAGCATCCCTGAAACGAGTCAGTACATCTTTTTGTCTGTACTCGATCGGTTTTTTCCCCGACACGAAGACGGAAATCACAGCTGAATCATTGACGCTGGGTGTTGGCAAGAACTGGGTGGATGTTGTCATTTCTGTGGTTGTAGTCGTGAGAGCTTCGCCTGAAAATTTTTTTGGTTTGTAGAAATTACTTTGCAGAAATTGGTTGTATGTGTTTCTATTGCAAACATTTTATGGCCTGTTAAATCTCTCCACCTCTCCACAAAGATATGGGTATTTTCGTCGTTAATTGTCCTGCAATATTGTCTTGTTCCACTTTATCTTAATCTTCTCAGTTTTCCCTATTTTCCTCCAAATATTTTCATGACATGTATTCATAGCCAATTGAACGTTTCTCAGAGTATTAATATACCTTTCATTTATTTTTTGATATCAATCATTTAATAACTTATTATTATAGAATCTCTCCATTTGTTATGTATCAAATAAAGTTGTATACTCATACCACATAATTTTGATTAATTCGACTAATACTTATTACCACTGGCACTGGCTTGTTCTATTTTTAAGTCAAAACAATGTTTACAAACGTTTTTCTATGTATATATATACCTATTATACTCACCAATTCTCGAAAAATTTGCAATGAAACTGCTGGTCTCCGATCCATTGAAAAAAGCGTATATTATATTTTTATTGAACAAATAAGTTGGTTTGCTCTTGTACCCGTAAGTGAACAAGACACCTTCTCCAGGCACACCTAAAAAATAAAATTTGAAAGTATAGGAAGAGCAATAATAACTTTAGGGATGAGCTCTCAATCGAATCGATCTAGTAAAAAAACTGGTCATCAATGGTGATACATAGTAGGTAGCTATATAGCGTATTGCGAAAGTAACACA
The DNA here is from genome assembly GCA_032362365.1 of Zygogramma bicolorata. NCBI lineage: Eukaryota > Metazoa > Arthropoda > Insecta > Coleoptera > Chrysomelidae > Zygogramma > Zygogramma bicolorata. The sequence goes on from JAVJAQ010001768.1 coordinate 369,485, forward strand.
TACAATTCACAATTCCGAACTAGATATACATCATACATCGGAAAAATAGATTTCTCACGTATTTTTATGCGTAGAAGACAATTCTGAAAGCAAAACGCGATGCTCTCCCTTAGTTCAGACTTTATTTTCCGTCAAATGTCGAGAAAAAGACCTTCCTATTCATGCAATAAAAACGATTTTTGAGTGAAATACACAATTTTTTTCTCAGCATTACACCCTTTTTCACATTCCCCGATATGTTTTCCAGCAAACATTTGGAAGTGAATAAAACGTTGACGTTTTTGAAAATTTTGCGGTAACGCCGGGCACATGACAGCAAATTTTCACTTCGAGTTTTTTATGGAACATGCAAATATTTACTGGAATAAAGATTGAAAAACGTGGAACAAGATATAAAGATAATGAGTTTAGAAAGAATATTTTCATTCGGTTGTATTGCATGAAAAAGAAGGTGGGATAATGCCATTTTCTACTCCCTCCATTCCAAACCGTTCATAACGTATTCGACAGCGTGTATTCTAAATTAATGGCGACCGCTTCCTAATTGTTTTTTCAAACGATGGGATGGGATATGTAACATTTGACCCGATAAATTTGATCTCATGAATACATTCAATGGCCTAAAACCATTTCAGCGAATTTTCGTTTCAAATTTTTTGTAAAATTGATTAAAAAATGATATTTTTAGGAAATTTATTGTTCAACAGTTTGTGGATTGGCACTGTATCTAGTTCTATCCATGAAGCAAACAATTGTTTTACCTACTTGCAGTCATCCAGTGTCTCGTTGATCATCAAAAATGAGAAATAACGAAGAAATTTGTGCTACACCAGCAGAAATTAGGGAGTAGAAAAAGTACAGTACGCAACTCGAGGATAAGGCTAGTTACGTGCACTCGCGAATTGTCGCACTCCGCTAACGCCTCGTGATCACAATTTTTGCTCATGCGTGATAGGCTACTCATATTCCTCGTTACTCGATATACTGTTACGATATTCCTTGCAAAATTTCTTGGGTTCGTTGATTAAAACTTCAAACAACACTAAACTACTTTTATTATAACTTTCGATCACAACACAATACAATTCGATCACTTAAACTGCTCCGCTGAATATCCAACGCTCTGAACTAAACACTCTGATAAACTCTCTCTAATACAAACTCTCTGTTATACAAATCCTACTTCAGCACAAAGCTCTGCTCCACTTAGCTCCCAATAACTTTCGCCACTTATCGCCCGCGACGAAGTCTCTCCCGTAAATATACCTGCGTACGCCTATGAAGAATCTTCGCGAATTCTCCACGCTAAATTTACGGGTTCCTGGAAAATGACGTTCGCTACGACGCGATCCCTCATCTGCGTTTACGATCGTAACAATACCATTAACAGACGATAATGTCTGACCAAAGGAAGAGCGGCACGTTTTGATTAATTATCACACAATGATCAGAAAGCAAGCTAGCTATTCATCTCTTATCGATATAATCATCATAACATCTTTCTCCAACTGCCTGATGATGATCTTCTTATATCCACTTATTTTCTAAAAAGAGTAGTCTATTTCAGGATATTACTTGGTTACCACGGTTATTGTATTGTAGTGTAAATGTGGAAAATTCAACGTAGTACAAAAAATAAAATGACTGTTCAACCATAGAAGAAAAATATCTGCTCACCGGCAATTTTCGGTGACTGTGATGACTCTTCCCCAAAAGTCATATAAATTATATTTTTTAATATCAACAAACAGTTCACCCACGCTATCTTAAAATTATTACTAATGAGTTGAACTTGATTTATTCATACATTAATGTACCGTTAACGTTAGATTGGCCAGTAATATGTCACGAAAATTTGACATTATGATTATGTTCAGTCAAATTCATTGGCTTAATAAATATTGATCCCAACTTTGAAGTCATTCAGCAGAATATTCAGAATATTTACTTATTAACTGAAAAATGAATATTGATAGTGATTCTTCCTCCAATGAAACTATTTATTTTTGTACTAGTTAATAGGATAACTATATTTTCCCCAAATCGTTATAAAATTTTTACATTCCTGTCAAGATTTCTTAGAAAAAAGTTGAGATTTCCTTACTGTACTGAAATTCAAAGCACCATTTATTTGTAAATATAATTATTCGCGTTTTTTTTTCAAAACCAATGAACATCTGTCGAATATTAAACGATTAGCGGAAAATATTATGTTCACTTCTGTGTTGCCAAGTTTGGCTTTTCCATAGATATCTTTTATTTTATTTTATTTATTTATACACGGGTAACCCCCATTACACTGTATGATACATGGTAAAATTATGAATAATGAATATTCTACCTTAATACTCATTAACTAGATACATTGTTCATAACATAACAACATAAGACTTACACAATACATACTAGAAATTGAAATCAATATGTCGCAATGAATTTTTGAATCTTCTAATAGTACAACCTAAAACTTCTATATCAAAATCATTTATAATTTGCAATGTCCTTTCAATTGGAGTATGCCGGCCATAAAGTGGCATGAAATGAGATTTTGAATGATTTTGGAAATCTTAGCGACCTATTCGGAACATTGAAATGAATAATTTCGAGTAGTTCTGAACAGTTCACGGTTCCATTCAACAATCTGAATACAAAAGTTAGCTGGATACTTTTATTTCGTAATGACATTAAGTTGAGAAAAAACTATTCATGATATGCGAGTATTGGTGGTTCTCTATGCGAATATTCAATTTAAATGCACAAAACCTCAAAAATGTATTTTGAACTCTTTCAATTATTGTGTTATGAGCCTAGTAGAACGGAGTCCAATTTATAGACGCGTAATTAAATTTAGAAATGACTAATGAAAAATACACTTTTCTAATTGAATTTATCGAAAATTCAGAACAATTGCGGAGCACCATTCCCAAAATTTTTGACGATTTAATAGAAATCATATTTATGTGATCTACCAATCTCAATTGTTCATCAAAGATCACCCCTAGATCTGTAACAATAGAGGCGTAGCTTAGAGGGCTATTGTTGATTCCATATGAAGTTGGAAATACAGATTATTTTTAACGCACCATTCATATAATCTATTTATATCTGCCTGTAAAAGATATTGATCCAATTTTGTTTCCACTGTCCGAAAAAATTTCAAATCATCTGCGAACAGCAAAAACTCACTATTTGCAAAACAACTATTGATATCGTTCACGAAGATGTTGAATAAAATGGGTGCACAATGAGACCCTCGCGGTACTCCTGATGTGACATGAATTGGATTGGATTTGAACGAACCAACTCTGACACATTGTCTACGACCCGTTATGAAACTATATAGCCATTTCAAAAACCAGTGAGAAAACCAAAAACCTCCAGTTTTGTCAAAAGGATGGAATGATCTACCCTGTCGAACGCCTTAGAAAAATTCGTATAAATAGCGTCGACTTGACATTTATTTTCGAGGACGTCTACTCTATCTTACTCTCATAAACAAGTAAGTTTGTGAGAGTGGATTTGTTTCGTGAGAATCCATGCTGATTATTAATCAATAACTCCTTACAAGAATAATTGAGCTGATCAGCAATCAAAGAGCTTAGGAATCATAGATTGGTTACATACGCCCCGATAGTTTTTAATATTTTCCTTTTCTCCTGATTCAAATATAGGAATGATGTAACTGTTCTTCCATTCATCCGGAAATACTCCAGAATCAAGCGAGAGTTTGAATAATACAAGTAATGCTGGAGTTAGGGAACAAACACAATATTTCAAAAATATATTAGGTATCCCATCCGGACCTGTATTCAATTTGCTTGGTAATTTCGAAATTTTTTCATAAATCATGCAGCTGTTAATAACTGGATTACAAATATTATAATTATTGTATTGCCTAAAACCTTCACAGTTTATATTATTTATTGGTTGTGCGTAAACAGTGGAGAAGTACTCAGAAAAAAATTTCACAATTTGCTCACCGTTCTCTGCAGTCGATTCATCAAGAAACATTGTATTAGGAATTGTATCATTACAACTAATGAAAGAGAGAGAGAGAGAGAGAACTGCGGAATGAGCAAGATAGAATACTTCAAGTATAACGTCTAAGCGAATTCCTTCTGCAATGTAGCAGAGGTTAAGAAGGATAGAGTAATTCAAGTATAGAATTATCATTCTGTCCTTCACAATATCACTTCAATGTGCATATTCTTTCTTTCTCTAATGTATTCCACATCGTGTTATATGGAAAACTGTCATGAAGGCCAGTTCTTGACTTGTGATGTCTATGGGCTTTCCCTACTAACAAAACAATATACTATCGGATCACATCCTACCTGTGTCTATAGTGACAACTTCTCTTTTTTCTCCATCCAATTTGCACTTTGACACGTTGACAGTGATTTTATAACCTTCTTCAGCTTCAATTATCAAAGTCCCGTTCGTGGTTGGTTCCCATTCAAAACTTTTCATATCATCACTTAAAACAACTCTTGGGGTAGGGGCAGGAGTGGAAGGTGTAGGTTTCGTAGTAGTAGGAGCTGCAGTAGTAGGACTAGGAGTTGATGGTGTTGTTGTTAGAGAAGTAGTTGCCTCAGAACTGGTAATTGTTGGTGCTAGAGTTGTTCCAGATGGCCCCCCAGTAATTGGTGTGGAAGTTGTGAATGGTGTTGAGATCGTAGTGGTTGATCCAGATGTCGGATTTGTAGTCGAAGTGAGAGGAGCTAAAGTGGTAGATTTAGGTTTATGTGTGGTACTGGAAGCCAAAGGACCGATAGAGGTACTGGTATCGAAAGATCCTTGGGAATTTATCGTCTGAAGGCAAACTGAAAAATTGTTAATGATGTAGTTTGAAGTGTATTAATTTTAAAGGTCAGAGCAGCTATGATGATTAGATATTTTTGGACAAGAAACAGAAAGTTCAGCTCTAGAATGAGACAATTTCGAAATTGCAACAGCAGCATCCAGAAGATGGATATCTTTCTATAGCAGTTTGTGGTATAAATATTTCCTCATTGAAGTTAGTTCATTATCTTACTCAAATACTCATGCACGGTCTATTCTTCTACCCTATACGAGAGAAGTCTGAAAGTATGTTTTTCTATAACCACACTCCAAAACACGTTTTTTTGCAAAGTTTTACGTTCGCAAACATGATTATTTCTCACAATCATTGAAATTTGACTTCAATGTGCCGCAAAGTGTTATTTCTGTGCTACAAAGTGACATTTCACGATCTGCAGACGAGTAGCTTAAATCACCGAGAGAATAATAGCCATTATACGCGAGTGGAATACTATACTTTGTCCACGACTCTTGTATAAACCACACATTTCGAACGCAATATTGGAAAGAAAATCGTTACACTTCACCGAAATCAAAACTTATAACAGTGTGTTCGAATTTCTAAGGAATATCAATGATATCAAAAAAATTCAACAAATATGTTCATAATGCACGTATTTTTTCGAGAATTACGATATTCATTAATCACTAGTGATTAATGATTATATATAGTGATTATATACTACCATCATATTGAGTAGTGAATAATGATTTTATTATTCATATTATGAATATTTCATAAAATAGTCATGGATAAATTCAAATACCCAAATACACACTATCTTTTGCTAGGCAACGGAGCATCTATCGAATCATTCGAATATTGAAGAAGAAAATATTTGTAAAATATTCTTGTTCCATAATTTTTTGAATGAGTTTGAACTAAAATGGATAGCGATAGCTCTGAAATTGAAAATACTCCTCCAGAACTAAGAAAACAAGTCAATTCATTGTCAATGAATTCACTACCTTCATCTTCAAGGAAAACATATGAAACTGCACACAAAAAGTTTATGGATTGGCAGAAAAAATACAAAACTGAAAGTTTTTCTGAAAATTCTGGCATATTTTGAAAAACTATCCAAATCAAGAAAAGCCTATACCGTATGGTAAATATATTTAATGGAAAAATCGACTATTCGATTCTCTTGGGCACCATAAAGCTAAGAATGAGTCACTGACATTTTATTCCGTTTTATAGTATAGTATTATTTTTAGCAAAAAGTGTGTTGTAGAAAAAGTATAGTGTGTAACACGAGCAGGAATGCAATTTTTCACTCGGTTCAATTGCAGCACTCGTCGCAACTTTTTCAAACTCGTATTAGCACTTTTTTGCACTTGTTGCACAATATACCAAAGCCCTCACTTTTGATTTTATTGACCACCTAGGTTGGATTAGGTTAGATCCAACATGAGTGGGTTCACACGACTCCTCCACTCAACCCTGTAGGTTTTATTGTGGCTCACACTCGATTCATACTTCACCAAATACATAAAACTCCTTAGCGAAGCCGATGAGTTTATTTGATAGATGATCTTTCAGGTCCGAGGGCAGGATGAACTCTGTCAAACATCGAAAACCTAATTCGGTTCGTCGCGGGGCAGGCACAGAGTATATGCTCTGCTGTTTCGTCGAATTCTAAACAAAGACGATATGCCGGATCTTCCGACAGTCCAAGACTCGTCATATGATGATTCAGGAATAATTAGCACCGCAAACTACCTGAATCGGCATAAATACAACTTGCGAAGAAACAATCTCCAGTCATCGGAGTGAATTCCAAGATGAATGAACCTCTGAAGAAGCTAGCCACTCGAGCCAGCGAAACATCAGGAAGAAATTCCAAAAAAACTACGGCCTTCAAACCCGAATAAAAGTAGTGATACTGAAAACCTCGGCCGCGAAAGCCTCAACTATTTTGTCAGACGACAATGGCCGGTGAGAAAGCCTGTTAGACAGCGTTGACCATCCCTGCTGTACTCTAACAAATGTTTCATGCCATACATCGAAGGATTTATGAATGCCTTGGTGATTGACCACAGAACGACATAAATCGATAGTTGAAAGTATGGAAACAGCATGAGTTCATTGTTCATTTCATTATACATGTGTTTGTCACATCGAACTTTCATATTTCTTTGCAGTGATACAGTTAAGTTATATAAAAATGTTCCGCATAAATTTTTATATATGAATATGGTATCAAGCTTAATGAAATTATTCATTAATACACAGAGTAGGTACTGATCAAAAGCGTGAGTATCGAAGTTGTGTTATTTGCAGCATATATGTATAGTTTTCTCAAGATTTCGAGACCTCCAGAAAGGTATAAGGTCTCCTATATTCGACAAGAGATAAGTAGATGAGTTAGATCCCCTTATCGTAGCGATATTTGAAAATTTTAACACGATAAGTTTTTTCTAACGTTAAATTTTTTGCATTATTCACGGTACATTTATTGTCAAACCGTTTTTTTCACAGACAGATATAGAAAATGGTCTCCAAGGATATGAAACAATATATCCGGTGTTCCATTTGAACAATTCGATTTAAAATATTTTCCGAAAGAATCCGAATATATTAGGTTCCTTTTCAATAAAAAAAATTGTGTAGAATTGAGTGGTTTTAGTAAAAAATGTCCACTATCCATAGAATCTACTGTATGAACCATGTTGCAAAAAATTATAAAATCGAAAAGAATCTAAAGTGAAACAATACATTACGATTAATGGAATTGGAAACACAGTAAAACAATCAAAAATACTGTAATATTTTGGAAAATTAATGAACATAAGTTGATCATCGAAGAGCAACAATAAGAATTATATTTGGCATTGAAATCCAAACAAAAAAAATTAAATGGAATTCGTTCATACATGTGACACACCTTGTATATCAAGATTATATTATATATTTTGATCAGGAATATTGTTGGATGCCAGTGAAAAAACTATGTGTTGAGAGATAAACATGCGTTTTCTACCTGCCACAATAAACGTGAGAAAAACATGCCAGCGACACATTTCACTTCCATTCACATTCACATTTGAAACAAAAGCAAAATCAGTATCCCGCTTCGAAATGACGGAATTTCCGATAAGATATAATAAGATTATCGGCTGATTGATGAGTTATCTTAGTTTGTTGCGAAAATCTTATTAAACGCAAACAATTGAATTTTCCTATCTGCTATAACTGGAAATAAGATCATAGGAGTAGCAAGTCCAGGCGGTTCATCCTGAATATTTTCCATGTTGAAGATATTTTCAGTTAATGTTTTTTCAATCTCTCCTTTCTTTTCTTCCATTTACCTTCTTTCCAAACTGCCCTATACACATTTATACTACTATTAAAAAGAGGTGAAGTTTCTAATTTTGTTTGTTTGGTTGTAGAGGGATCTTTGGAAATACTGATCCGATCATGGAAATTATTTCACTAACAGAAAGCTACACCATTCATGAGTGATATATGGTAGGATATATTTTATCATGATTGAACAAAAATTCAGCATATGTAAAACAATTCGAAGAAAAGCGGGCGAGATGTGATGCTTTACCGGCGTGCGCTGATTGAACGGTTCGGTTCGACTTTTACACGAAGTCGCGGGCAAAAGCTAGTCGATTGTTAACCAGTGATGGCGGATTTATATCCAGCCGAAGTGGGAATTGAACAAACAAATACAAATTAAGAATGTAACATATTCGAAAATGTATGGAGCAGATTGTACAAACTGCATTGCTTTTTATCATTTCCAAAGATATGGAAAAAGCAATCGATTTGAAGCTCATCAAATATCTGAAGAAATCAGGAATAATTAATGATCGACAATACGGATTCGCCATAAAAGAGCATCAGTGAATTATTGGCGTGAGTTTTACATATTTGGCAGAATTCCATCAAAAAATTAGGAGAAACGTTAACTGTTGCACTCAATACTTTAAAAGCGTTTGATCGAGTTTGGCATCGGTGATTGTTGATGGATATCTTCTAATATTTTCTCAATAAGTTCAGGTGTTCCACAGGGTTCAGTTCTGACGTCCACTTATTCTTCTTCCAGGGTCCAGATATCATCTCAAAGATAGCCGATCTATCTTTAACCAATATTCAGATGTCAGGAGTGACTATTCCTATAATCAAGTATCCTG